>CM038682.1:118612719-119053357 GCA_021605205.1 Aegilops longissima
GGCTCCGGTCAAGATGTGACTCATCCTGTATATACATAATTAGGAGACCTCTCACGAACTTGTTAAAGAAAGGAGTACCATTTGTGTTGTGGACAAGCCAAAGCAATCCTTTGGTGTTCTCAAGCAAGCTTTAATTGAGGCCCCTGTGTTGGTTCTCCCTGATTTCAGTAAAAGATTTGTGCTAGAGACAGATGCATGTGGGCATTGAAGCTGTGATAAGGGGTATAAGTATTCGTGTGGGGTGGGTTTCGAAGGGAAGGTTGCACAATAGATTGGAGCCAAAATTATGTTAGGATCGGCTGGCTCATCCTCATCATCCGAAAAGAAAACAGAGACAAAACAGATTTGTTTCAGTGACATATCTAATCAGATTGAAATTGATGACGAAGACACGATCATTCACATCAATTGAAGCTCCTGTATGCATGCTATTCTGGGACTGAGGAATGCCTTTCTATGGTAGACCCTGAGGTCGGACTCTTGCTGCTTGATTCAAAACCGGATTCAATAGCGGCAGCATATTGATGATGGTGCCTGAACTACCTATTTTATTACCTTTTGGGAAGCCCCAAAGCCACATCAAGCCGTATGCTATGGGTCAAGGTATTCTCGAGACCGTATGGATTGAAGACTATCAAGCACCATAGGTGGTACCAGCATTCCCTGTCGATAGGGCATTCCAATCTCCGGGGAGCTGCCCGCCCAAGCTCTGTAAATGTGTAGAGCCAAGTGTAGTGAGGTGTAGTTGTAGGCACTTCTAGGCCCCTTCCCGGCTACTGGATCACTCAAGTGCTTCGGGTACTACAGACCCTCTGCCATCCATTGCAGCAGAGCCGTTTCATGAGCGCGGGGGGGGGGGGGGCTAAGCGCAGTTGTTTGAATCACAGGTTTCATGAAATCAAAATCGATTCTTTTTTAGATATCTGGATAGATGGATGGATCTATCTTTCTATTCAGATATCTTTTGCAATCAGCCGCCGGCCGGGAATAAGTACTTATCCCTTACGTGTGAAGAAGATTTACTAGAGTCTAAAAATCTTGTACGCAAGTTGGCACAACGCTTTCAATCAATCTTGCTCATCTGGTCTACCCGATCGGATTTGTTTCCCCACTTCCTCCACGGGATTCGTACATCGGATGAGGATTCCTACAACGGTACAACGGATCAATCCATTCAAATCAATGAAACCATTAGGTACGCCCCGGGATTTACTCTATTTTTAGATTTGCTAATGATGAGATCAGATGCGAAAGCAAAGCGAAGGTTGTATGAGCATCCAGGTTCCGCTACTGGTTATTGACCGGAGAGGTGTCTCGGTCATGTCTACATAGTTCTCGAACCTATAGGGTCCGCACGCTTAACGTTTGATGACGATATTGTATTATATGAGTTATGTGATTTGGTGACCGAATGTTGTTCGGAGTCCCGGATGAGATCACGGACATGACGACGAGTCTCGAAATGGTCGAGAGGTAAAGATTGGTATATAGGATGATAGTATTCGGACACCGGAAGTGTTCTGGAGTGTACCAGGTACATATCGGGTCACCGAAAGGGGTTCCGGGCACCCCCGACAAAAGATATGGGCCTTATGGGCCAAGAGGGGAAGCGCACCAGCCACAAAGGGTCTGGTGCGCCCCCCCCCCCATATGGGCTGGCCAAATTGGAGAAGGAAAGGGGAAGGAGGAAAGGAAAAAGGGAATAGGATTCCCCCTTCCCCCTCTTCCCTTCCTACTCCGAATAGGAATAGGAGAGGGGGGTTGGCCGAATTGGGAGAGGACCCCAAGTAGGATTCCTCCTACTTGGGGAGCCCCCTTGGCTGCCTCTCCTCCCCTCCAACCTATATATATATGTGGGGAGGGGGGCGCATACAACATAGAACAAAAATTATTAGCCGTGTGCGGCGCCCCCCTCCACAGTTTACGCCTCCGGTCATATTCTCGTAGTGCTTAGGCGAAGCCCTGCGCGGATCACTTCACCATCACCATCACCACGCCGTCGTGCTGACAGAAATCTCCCTCGACACTTTGCTGGATCAAGAATTCGAGGGACGTCATCGAGCTGAACGTGTGCAGAACTCGGAGGTGCCGTACGTTCGGTGCTTGATCGGTCGGAATGAAAAGAAATTTGACTACATCAACCATTTTGTCAAACGCTTCCGCTTTCGGTCTACGAGGGTACATAGCCACACTCTCCCCTCTCGTTGTATGCATCTCCTACATAGATCTTGCGTGAGCTTAGGAAATTTTTGAAATTGCATGCTACGTTTCCCAACAATTGGTACTATGATTGCCGTGAAAATTACAGTGTAATTACCCCTAAAATTGTTGTGTACTCGTTGTAATTGCACTATGGATTGACCTTGAAAATTGCAGTATTATAACTATGTGATTACCCTTGAATTTACACAGTAATAGAAGTGTAATTACACTGAAAATCCTATGAATGTGGCTGTTCATTAGGTTTCAGAAAATGAAATAAAACTAAATCTAAGATTAGACTGAAGGTCTACCAAGGAAACAATCAGAGGAATAGCAAAATAAAGAAGGAAGTGGTAGCAGAAACAAGATCACGGCAAGCCTACAAAATGAGGACCACGAGAAGCCCGCGGAAGGAAGAACAACAGATAATGGAGAAAGAGAGCAAAGGAAAAACAAAGAAGAGAAAGTTAAAGAGACGGAGGGAAATGAAGTATTATACTAGAGGAGTGGAAACTTAATAAGTAACGATTGAGTTGCAATTTGATAGAAAGCATTGATGCTACTTATTAAGTACAAAAAATCAGATTCTTTCCCTGGATTTACATTACATTTTTCTTATTTACATGATAGTATTTTGTTGCTTAGTCTTACAAAATTGTAACAACCGAATGAATATGCTGACTAGGCTAACATAATCATATAAGAGTTTTACAAAAGTATTTAATAATAGTAAAGTACGTTAAAAAGAACTACAAAATTAAACTTACCGTCAATGTTTTTGTATCCACTATTAAGAGTCGTATGCATGTATTGTGAGTGGCGGCTGCTACAAATCCGCCGACTAATTTCCTGAAGCAGTCAATCAGGTGGTGGGACGTCGGATCCTTCCTCTCGCAGCGTTGCAATAGCTCTATATTGACTTCATGCTCCCTACTAGTAGTAGAGAAGTCGTAACGCCACTTGGAAATAAATTGCGAAAAAAACAACTAAGAAAGGGAATGTCTGTTTGACATAAAATAGAGATTACAAAGCTTTATTATAACAATATAGAAAGTGTAAATTACATCGTTTGTTGTTCCATGGAAGTTAGTACAATTTAGAAAGAGCTCGAAATACATGGGGCACTGATGTAAGAACTAAAAAAATACAGTAGAAAACCAAATTGAAAAGTTACAACATTGATCTAAGAAAAATTACAGTGTAGAAAGAGCTGGAAATACAGAACAATGATGATGCAAGAATTGCTCAAGTAAAAAATAGAAAAGTCCAACGTGTAAAATTACAGCGATGACCTATGAAAAAAAGGAAAACAATCTAAGGAGTAGGCTAAAAAGTTGGTATTGCCAAAGATAAAAATACCTACTCCTGGCTCTGATGTAAGAACTAAAAAAATAAAGTAGAAAACCAAACTAAAAAATTACCAAAGGCTAATACGACTGGCTATATTTCATTGTCAAGTGTACAACTACCTACAATGGAAGCAAACATGTAGGAGCTCACTGTAAAAAAAGAAACAACCTAAGGAGCGGACTAGAAAATTAGTATTACCTGATATACATACATGCATCAAGCCATTTACAATGACACATACACAATAAAAGCCTTTAAGGCTACTTGTAAAAGAGGAGGGGGGGGGGGGACCTAAGTGGGAGGCTAGAAAATTGGTATTACCCAGCATACATACATGCATCAAACTATTTTACAGTGACATGTACATAGTAAAAAGCCTTTAAGCTCACTGTAAAAGGGGGAAACATATTAGCCTAAGAACCAGGCTATAAAATTGGTATCACCAAACACATACTCCTGCATCAAGCTACTTACAATGACATGTAAACAGTAAAACTACAAAAATTCAACATTGAAGACACCACATAATCAAGACAACAACATATGTTGGAATCTACAAAAAAAATAACTTCGTCAGCTAAGAAACCCCTAGAATTCAAAATATTTCCAACCCAAGCTGAGCATAACACTAACTCATGAGTAGCTAGCAACACTGCAGGAAAACAAGTTCAGAAATAAACTTCAGTTCCAAAGCAAAAATTTAAAAATCACTGTAACACATATACATTTGAACTGAACAATACATAAAAATCACTAAACTAAGAACCAGAAAATACAATGGCCTAATTACCGAAACTCTACATCATCACAATTGTATGAAGGGCATACTAACAAAATTTTAATCATTATAGTGGCCTAAAAACAGTAATTCATGTTTGTTACACAGGACTCCATAAATTGGTACCATCAAAAAATGTGCAAAAGGATTACATGGAAATTTCAACTTGATTTACTAATTTTTTAATACTGTAACTTCGATGCGTTTTAACTGCAAAAGGAAGACATGGAAGAGTAAAATCCAGTGTAATGCTCCATTAATCAAGTTCAGACAACAATGAAAGTCAGATACATCTGCTCAAGAAATTACGGAGAATTGAAACCTCAAAAACAAAATAAACTTGTACAATACCTCCTCGCGAAGAAGTACCACAATATCTAGCAATAATCACTCATAGAGTATGTCCAATCAATTGTGACCCTCCTAACAACAAGTACGGACCTTCCTGTAACAGAATGGGATGGGGAATCAAGCTACATGAACACTACCCACAAGATTTAGCAACACTAGTTCCATATAAAATGCAGAGCACACCAAAACTTGTACAATCGAAGCAAAAATCCATCTGCAAGCCTGGATTAGCAACTACAAACCCCTAGAATATCTAACAAGCACACCTGCTACCTCTTGAGCAGTGCGTTGGTTTTCCCTTGAAGAGGAAAGGGTGATGTAGCAAAGTAGCGTAAGTATTTCCCTCAGTTTTGAGAACCAAGGTATCAATCCAGTAGGAGTCCACGCGCGAGTCCCACGCACCTACACAAACAAACAAGAACCTCACAACCAACGCGATAAAGGGGTTGTCAATCCCTTCACGGTCACTTACGAAAGTGGGATCTGATAGAGATAATAAGATAATATTTTTGATATTTTTATGATAAAGATGCAAAGTAAAATAAACGGTAATAGAAATAGCAAAATTTTGTAAGATTAATATGATGGAAAATAGACCCGGGGGCATAGGTTTCACTAGTGGCTTCTCTCAAGATAGCATAAGTATTGCGATGGGTAAACAAATTACTGTCGAGCAATTGATAGAATTGAGCATGGTTATGAGAATATCTAGGTATGATCATGCATATAGGCATCACGTCCGTGACAAGTAGACCGACTCCTGCCTGCATCTACTACTATTACTCCACACATCGACCGCTATCCAGCATGCATCTAGAGTATTAAGTTCATAAGAACGGAGTAACGCTTTAAGCAAGATGACATGATGTAGAGGGATAAAATCAAGCAATATGATATAAACCCCATCTTTTTATCCTCAATGGCAACAATACAATACGTGCCTTGCTGCTCCTGCTGTCACTGGGAAAGGACACCACAAGATTGAACCCAAAGCTAAGCACTTCTCCTATTGCAAGAAAGATCAATCTAGTAGGCCAAACCAAATTGATAATTCGAAGAGACTTGCAAAGATAACCAATCATACATAAAAGAATTCAGAGGAGATTCAAATATTCTTCATAGATAAACTTGATCATAAACCCACAATTCATCGGATTTAGACAAACACACCGCAAAAGAAGATTACATTGAATAGATCTCCACAAGAGAGGGGGAGAACTTTGTATTGAGATCCAAAAAGAGAGAAGAAGCCATCTAGCTAATAACTATGGACCTGAAGGTCTGAGGTAAACTACTCACACATCATCGGAGAGGCTATGGTGTTGATGTAGAAGCCCTCCGTGATCAATGCCCCCTCCGGCGGAGTGCCGGAAAAGGCCCCAAGATGGGATCTCACGGGTATAGAAGGTTGCGACAGTGGAAACAGGGTTTTGGCTCCTCTGTTGATGTTTTCCGGGTACGTGGATATATATAGGAGGAAGAAGTACGCCGGTGGAGCAACGAGGGGCCCACAAGGGTGGAGGGCGCGCCCCCTACCTCGTGCCTTTGTCGTTCGTTACTTTGCGTAGACTCCTAGTCCTCTCGATCACGTTCGTTCCGAAAATCACGTTCCCGAAGGTTTCATTCCGTTTGGACTCCGTTTGATATTATTTTTCTGCGAAACACTGAAACGGGCAAAAAACAACAATTTGGGCTGGGCCTCCGGTTAATAGGTTAGTCCCAAAAATAATATAAAAGTGTATAACGAAGCCCAATAATCATCCAAAAAAGAATATAATATAGCATGGAACAATAAAAAATTATAGATACGTTGGAGACGTATCAAGCATCCCACGGCTTAATTCCTGCTCGTCCTCGAGTAGGTAAATGATAAAAACAGAATTTTTGATGTGGAATGCTACTTGGCATAATTTTTAGTGTAACCCTCTTAATTGTGGTATGAATATTCAGATCCGAAAGATTCAAAATAATGGTTTAATATTGACATAAAAGTAACAATACTTCAAGCATACTAACTAAGCAATTATGTCTTCTCAAAATAACATGGCTAAAGAAAGTTATCCCTACAAAATCATATAGTCTGGCTATGCTCTATCTTCATCACACAAAATATTTAAATCATGCACAACCCCGGTTTCAGCCAAGCAATTGTTTCATACTTTAGTATTTTCAAACTTTTTCAACTTTCATGCAATACATGAGCGTGAGCCATGGACATAGCACTATATGTGGAATAGAATATGGTGGTTGTAGAGAAGAAAAAAAGGAGAAGATAGTCACATCAAGTAGGCGTATCAACGGGCTATGGAGATGCCCATTAATAGATATCAATGTGAGTGAGTAGGGATTGCCATGCAACGGATGCACTAGAGCTATAAGTGTATGAAAGCTCAAAAATAAACTAAGTGGGTGCGCATCCAACTTGCTTGCTCACGAAGACCTAGGGAAATTTGAGGAAGCCCATCATTGGAATATACAAACCAAGTTCTATAATGAAAAATTCCCACTAGTAAATGAAAGTGATATCATAGGAGACTCTCTATCATGACGATCGTGGTGCTACTTTGAAGCACAAGTGTGGTAAAAGGATAGTAACGTTGTCCCTTCTCTCTTTTTCTCTCATTTTTTTTCTTTTTGGGCCTTTTTTTTATTTAGTCCGGAATCTCATCCCGACTTGTGGGGGAATCATAGTTTCCATCATCCTGTCCTCACATGGTACAATGCTCTAATAATGATGAACATCACACTTTTATTACTTACAACTCAAGAATTACAACTCAATACTTAGAACAAAATATGACTCTATGTGTATGCCTCCGGCAGTGTACCGGGATATGCGATGAACCATGAGTGACATGTATGAAAGAATTATGAACGGTGGCTTTTCCACAAATACGATGTCAACTACATGATCATGCTAAGAAATATGACAATGATGGAGCGTGTCATAATAAACGGAACGGCGGAAAGTTGTATGGAAATATATCTCGGAATGGCTATGGAAATGCCATAATAGGTAGGTATGGTGGCTGTTTTGAGGAAGGTGTATGGTGGGTGTAATGCACCGGCGAAAGTTGCGCGGTACTAGAGAGGCTAGCAATGGTGGAAGGCTGAGAGTGCGTATAATCCATGGACTCAACATTAGTTATAAAGAACTCACATACTTATTGCAAAAATCTACAAGTCCTCAAAACAAAGTACTACATGCATGCTCCTAGGGGAAGGGTTGGTAGGAGTTAACCATCGCGTGATCCCGACCTCCAAACATAAGGAAGACAATCAATAAATATATCATGCTCCAACTTCATCACATAACGGTTCACTATACGTGCATGCTACGGGAATCACAAACTTCAACACAAGTATTTCTTAAATTCATAATTTCTCAACTAGCATGACTCTAATATTACTACCTCCATATCTCAAAACAATCATCAAGCATCAAACTTCTCTTAGTATTCAACAGACTTCATAAGAAAGTTTTCACTAAAGTTGAATACCTTCCATATTAGGATTAATTTCATGTTTAAAGCAAATTACCATGCTGTTTTGTAGGACTCTCAAAATGATATAAGTGAAGCTTGAGAGAACAATAGTTTCTATAAAACAAATCCACCACCGTGCTCTAAAAGATATAAGTGAAGCACTAGAGCAAAACTATATAGCTCAAAAGATATAAGTGAAGCACATAGAGTATTCTAATAAATTCCGAATCATGTGTGTCTCTCTCAAAAGGTGTGTACAGCAAGGATGATTGTGGTAAACTAAAAAGCAAAGACTCAAATCATACAAGACGCTCCAAGCAAAACACATATCATGTGGTGAATAAAAATATAGCTCCAAGTAAAGTTACCGATGGATTTAAGATTTAAAGAGGGATGCCTTCCGGGGCATCCCAAGGATTTGGCTTTTTGGTGTCCTTAGATTATCTTGGGGTGCCATGGGCATCCCCTTAGGCTTTTGCCACTCCTTATTCCATAATCCATCAAATCTTTTACCCAAAACTTGAAAACTTCACAACACAAAACTTAACAGAAAATCTCATGAGTTCCGTTAGCGAAAGAAAACAAAACACCACTTCAAGGTACTGTAATGAACTCATTATTTATTTATATTGGTGTTAAACTTACTGCATTCCAACTTCCCTATGGTTTATAAACTATTTAACTAGCCATAGATTCATCAAAATAAGCAAATAACACACGAAAAACAGAACCTGTCAAAAACAGAACAGTGTGTAGTAATCTGTAACTAACGCAAACTTCTGGAATGTAAAAAATTCTACCAAATTAGGAAGTTCTAGATAATTTTTTATTGATCTACTTCAAAAAGAATCAACGAAAAGCACGTTCCTGTGATTTATGAAAACTAATCTCGTGCGCACAAAGTTTCTGTTTTCTGCAGCAGAATCAAATAACTATTACCGTAGGTTATCCTAACGGTTTTACTTGGCACAAACACTAATTAAAACACAAAAACGAATCTAACCAGAGGCTAGATCAAATATTTATTCCTAAACAAAATTAAAAAGCAAAAAAAACTAAAATAAAATTGGGTTGCCTCCCAACAAGCGCTATCGTTTAACGCCCCTAGCTAGGCATAAAAGCAAGGATAGATCTAAGTGTTGCCATCTTTGGTAGGCAATTCTTCGATAAGACACCTATAACCCTTAGGATGTTCTTTTTTTATTAATTATCAAACTTCTAGGCATGAAATCAAGAAAGTTATTGGTAGCAAAAGGTTCTTTAATAATAGCAAAAAGATTGGGATGAACACTTATTGATTTTAGATCCGCAGTTTCCTTACTAGAGGATTCACCCTTATTTTTAGGAACATAAACAAGCTTGGCAAATTTGGTAGGAGGATTTGGAGTATTCTTAACAGAGGAAAAGCGGACCCCAAATTGGTTATAATTCCCTCAAGTTTATCGATTCTAGTAGATTCTTGATCTATTCTTTCATTAAATATGGGTTCTTTTTCCTTAAAAAATTTCAGAGTAACTCCTACCTTAGATCCATATTGGGTAATTTGGTTGTGGATCTTTTTATCCAAGTTCTCAATCAATTCTACCATAGCAACTTTATTTTCAATAATTTCAAGCCTTTGCGTCACATGCTCCAAAGTTAACATAGTTCCATTAACAAAAAGAGGTGGAGAGCCAAACAAATCTATCATAGCATTATAGGAATCAAAAGCGTGGCTACCCAAGAAATTCCCTCCCGTAATGGTATCAAGAATATATCTATACCAAGGAGTAGCACCTACATAAAAATTGCGGAGAAGAACGGAAGTAGATTGCTTCCTGGTAGATCTGTTTTGAGCATTGCAAATTCTATACCAAGCATCTTTTTAATTTTCTCCCCCCCCCCCCCTTTGCTTAAAATTAAGAACTTCATTCTCGGGAGACAACTAAGTAGATAAAGGACTAGCCATAATGACAAGGCAAGCAAGAAAGCGGCAAATGGAAGAGAGAGGGCGAATAAAACGGCAAGGGTGAAGTGGGGGAGAGGAAAACGAGAGGCAAATGGCAAATAATATAATGCGAGGGAGATGAGTTTGTGATGGGTATTTGGTATGGCTTGACTTGAGCGTAGACTCCCCGGCAACGGCGCAAGAAATGGATCGTTGTTGGGAGTCAAATCTTGACTTGACTTGGCGCAAATCTCCCCGGCAAAGGCGCTAGAAATCCTTCCTGCTACCTCTTGAGCACTGCGTTGGTTTTCCCTTAAAGAGGAAAGGGTGATGCAGCAAAGTAGCGTAAGTATTTCCCTCAGTTTTTAGAACCAAGGTATCAATCCAGTAGGAGGCATGGTTATGAGAATATCTAGGTATGATCATGTATATAGGCATCACGTCCGTGACAAATAGACCGACTCCTGCCTGCATCTACTACTATTACTCCACACATCAATCGCTATCCAGCATGCATCTAGAGTATTAAGTTCATAAGAACGGAGTAACGCTTTAAGCAAGATGACATGATGTAGAGGGATAAACTCAAGCAATATGATATAAACCCCATCTTTTTATCCTCGATGGCAACAATACAATACGTGCCTTGCCCCTGCTGTCACTGGGAAAGGACACCGCAAGATTGAACCCAAAGCTAAGCACTTCTCCTATTGCAAGAAAGATCAATCTAGTAGGCCAAACCAAACTAATAATTCGAAGAGACTTGCAAAGATAACCAATCATACATAAAAGAATTCAGAGGAGATTCAAATATTGTTCATAGATAAACTTGATCATAAACCCACAATTCATCAGATCTAGAAAAACACGCCGCAAAAGAAGATTACATCGAATAGATCTCCACAAGAGAGGGGGAGAACTTTGTATTGAGATCCAAAAACAGAGAAGAAGCCATCTAGCTAATAACTATGGACCCGAAGGTCTGAGGTAAACTGAAAGATCGTGGATGTTGCCTAGAGGGGGGGGGGTGAATAGGCGCTTTAAAATAATTACGGTTGAGGCTTGAACAAATGCGGAATAAACCTAGCGGTTAATTTGTCAAGCACAAAACCTACAACAACTAGGCTCACCTATGTGCACCAACAACTTATGCTAAGCAAGAAAAACTACTTAGGTGATAGCAAGATATATGACAAGAAACAATATGGCTATCACAAAGTAAAGTGCATAAGTAAAGGGCTCGGATAAGAGATAACCGAGGCACGCGGAGATGACGATGTATCCCAAGTTCACACCTTGCGGATGCTAATCTCCGTTTGGAGCGGTGTGGAGGCACAATGCTCCCAAGAAGCCACTAGGGCCACAGTAATCTCCTCACGCCCTCGCACAATGCAAGATGCCGTGATTCCACTAAGGGACCCTTGAGGGCGGTCACCGAACCCGCACAAATGGCAACCCTTGGGGCGGTCACCAACCCAGTACACTTTGGCAACCCTTGGGGCGGTCACTGTACCACAAATTGCTCAGGCGATCTCCACAACCTAATTGGAGACCCCGACGCTTTCCGGAGCTTTACACCACAATGATTGTGCTCGAACACCACTAACTGCCTAGGGCGCCCAAGCACCCAAGAGGAACAAGCTCAAGGGCACCAAGCACCCAAGAGTAATAAGCTTCTCAACTTGTAACTTCCACATATCACCGTGGAGAACTCAAACCGATGCACCAAATGCAATGGCAAGGGCACATGGAGTGCCCAAGTCCTTCTCTCTCAAATCCCACCAAAGCAACTAATGCTAGGGAAGAAAATGAGAGGAAGAACAAGAAGGAGAACACCAAGAACTCCAAGATCTAGATCCAAGGGTTCCCCTCACATAGAGGAGAAAGTGATTGGTGGAAATGTGGATCTAGATCTCCTCTCTTTTCCCTCAACAACTAGCAAGAATCCATGGAGGGATTGAGAGTTAGCAAGCTCAAGAAGGTCAACAATGGGGAAGAACACGAGCCCAAAGGATAAGGTTCAATGGGAAGAAGACCCCTTTATAGGTGGGGAAAAATCCAACCGTTATGCTCATAGCCCAAGATCGAGCGGTAGTACCGCTTCGCATCACGGCATTACTGCTAGGGGTAGCGGTACTACTGCTAAGGGTAGCGGTACTACTGCTTATGAAGCGGTACTAAAAATTACATCCGTGCCTACCACCGCTGGACTTGTGACGAGTTTTTGGTCCCGAGCGAAGTAGCCACGAAGTAGCCATGATAGTACTGTTCCAAGCGGTAGTACCGCTCCCAAGAGCGGTAGTACCGCTCCCAAGGGCGGTAGTAAAAAATTACTTCCGCTCCTACCCGCGGTAGTACCGCTGCAGCCTTTTCAGAACACCAAAACTACCATAACTTCTGCATTCGGACTCCGAATTCGACGAAACCAAGTTTGTTGGAAAGCTAGGGACAAGGGCTAACACAATCTTGAGAGAAATACCAATAATAAGCAAATGAGAAAAGGCCCAAAAGAAAATGGTGAGAACCCTTCCTCGGAAAAGACCGTAAAACCTCCAACACGAAAACATCATAGAAGACGCATGCAAACTCCATTTTCGATGAACTCAAGCTTGTCATAGAGATGACCATAAGCTCTAAGACTCACAAAGAGAACCAAACAAGAACCAAGAAACATGATGCAAGGATGCAATGGTTTGAGCTCTCGACGAACGATACAATCAAGCTACTCACTTGAGAGCCCCCCTTGATAGTACGGCTATCGATCCTATAACCGGTCTCCCAACTACCACCATGAGACCGGTAAAATAGAAAACCTATCAAGGGCAAACCTTTGCCTTGCACATGATCCACTTGAGCTAGATGATGACGATCTTGTCCTCCTCAAGATGGACCACCTTTCTTGATTGTGTTGGGTCGATGGAGACTAGATGATTGCTCCCCCATACTCCACTATGGGTGAGCCACTCTTCGGCACATCTTCACAAGTCCATTGACACCAGAATGGATGGCAAGCTTCAAGCACTTGATCTCTTCGTGATGCTCCACTTGAACTTGCACACGACAATCTTGATGACGATCACCACTTGATGTCATCCTTTCCATGGGTTGTATGATATCTTCCTCTTGATGCAAGCCCATGGACACGTACCTAACCCCACATAGACTCTCACATAGACCATGGGTTAGTACACAAAGTGCAATGGATAATGCTTACCATACCATGGGATCACTTGATCCCTCTCGGTACATCTTCTACGCTTTGTGAGTTGATCAACTTGATTCACTCTTGACTTAGTCTTGATCAACCTTGAATCTTTCCAACTCTATTCGTTTGGATTATGTCTTGAAAGTAAACATGAATGATCACACAATCTTCTTCTTCAAGACATGCTTGCAATAAGCTCAACACTCACATGACCAATCTTTGGATAATTCTTTAATAGCACCTTGGTCAACACATAAACTCCCTGAAATCAACACATGGACTTCAAGAAATGCCTATGGACAAATCCTTCAAATATAACTCAATGCAACCATTAGTCCATAGAGAATGTCATCAATTACCAAAACCACACATGGGGCACCGCATGTCCTTTCAATCTCCCCATTTTGTAATTGATGACAATCACTTTCAAGAGAGTTTATATAAGAATTATGCATCACCATGCAATGCAACAACCAATAATGCATGCGTATGAGATGCAAATGCTTAGGAACAAAACCAAAGCAAGGAGAAAACTCTGAAGACTTCTCCATAAAACTCTATGAAACTTCTCCCCCATTGGCATCGATTGCCAAAATGGGCGAAAAGCTAAGAAGACCAATATAAAAGGTGTTCCACCAAAAGTTGTGTATTTCTCAACAAGAGAGTGGAATGCCATACACATATCCAAAGGTAATACTTGGAGGAAGACCAACTATATTGAGGCACCAAGATTGCAAAAGAATGATATGCCACAAAGACATAACAAAGAGAGAAACAAGCAATCAAGCAATCAAAAGATACCAATTGAAGCAAGCTATCAAAAGATATCAACTGAACCAACTAGACCAAAGATCCTACGAGCCACATGAAAAAGATATTATGATATGAGCATAGAATTGTTCTAAAGAAACTAGAGAAGCTCCCCATGATTTGTGCACATCAAGAATTTTTGTATTTGGATACAAAGTGCACAAAATAGGATCATAGCTCCCCCAAAGTCAACAGAAACTAACAACAAGTGCAAGAGAGCATATAGGAAACTAAGCCTAGCGCTTGCAACAAGCACATAGTTGAGCAACATTGTAAAAGAGGCAACTTAAGAATAGGCTCAACCAAATGACGTGTGTGAGTCATGGCAAAGCACATGAGAAGACTAATATACGGATGAGCATAAGCATCAACATAGTCTCGAATGAATGATATACACGGTGCAAAGCCTTTCATTCTCACACACAACCAGCAAATGGGTTCACAAGCTTACTAATAAGAAAATAGAGAACCTATGCTTGTGACAACCCGTGGTGAAGATAGACGATGAGAGGCTCATCAAGACGAGGGGTACCAATTAAGATGGCAAAAGCCTCGTAAAGATAAGCAAGAGGAAAATAATCTTCACCACACAAGAGTGCAACAAGATGCAACGATAGAGGACACTCACTCAAGGCAAAAGCTTTCACGGAGCCACCAAAGAAATAACATAAGAAAGACAAGGTGGACGTGAAAGAAAAGATATCAACTAGAGATGTAATTTCTCTCAAGTGTATAAGGTTCTAGGTAGACAAAATCATGATGATATATATCTACAAAGAGGGATGTACACCCGAAATAGTTACAACATGAAGGAACAAGATATCCACAAGGAAGTCATAAATATACCAATAAGATATTTGCTTGAAAGCATAGCACTTGGCTAGATATGGTCTTATTGTATATAAATGAATTCTTAACACATGAACATCAAAGACATCACAACTAGCAACATGAGATCATCGTTGAGATGCTTTGAGAAAGGAAACAAGTATCACAAGAAAGAATGAAATACATGCCATGATACAACCTACACAAGGTTGATGCAAGTAATGTGTGGATGTAGTAGATGATGATACTTATTACCGAGATACCATTGGAAGGATGTAGTAGATACCAATTGAAGGTAGATAGTAGTTCATTGATCATCCTAGCTTGACTCCAATATGCACATGGTGACAACACCTTCCTTGTGAGTGAGCCGAGCATCCAATGCATCTCCAACTGTTCCTATAAGAACAACACAAACTAAACGGTACCCAAACTCATCGGGACCAAATAGTTAGAAACACCAATACATAGGACAAACTCCACATAAATATGTGCATATAGATATGAAAATGAATATCATGCATCTCATCCAAATTGAGACTAGGTGGAGTTTCTCCCATATATTGAGTCAAAGAAAGAAAGCATGCCAAATAAAATACATGAAGAAAACATGCATGCTCAAGACTTCAAAACCCAAAACCAAAAGACAAAGAAATGCCAAGTGAAAAGGATACCAAATGAATAAAACATCACTTGGAGGATATCCATAAAAGATACATCAAGGAATGAGATATCCATTGATACACTCAAAATAAAAGATATCAAACTCCCAAAAGAGAGGATGGTTCCAAACAAACCAAGCTCTCTACAAAGTTTCATGATGGCAGAAAGTACCAAAACGAAAATGGCTTGCCTTCCACCAACACACACTTGATAAGGATCACAAGAAGAGTGTTCTAAAGAAAATAGGATAGCTCCCGCACGAGTTGTGCATTATATAGGATTTGCATTTGAATACAAAATGCACAAGGTGGGATCACCACTTTCACTATATCTAGAAAGCACTAGACAAGAACGAGAAACAAACAAGATCCACAAGTGGTAGGGAAGACAACGGGAGTTGACACAAACCTTGGCAAGATAAAATGCAAATAAAAATAAAAGCCAATGTAAAGATGATCAATAAATTCTACCACACATAAGTGAGTACCAATTGTCAAAAGACAAGAAGTATTTGGAAATAATTCCGGTGGTAGATAGCAAGGATATCCGACATCATCTTCACACCAAACACAAGCAAATTGCAACTTGTAGAGCTATCATGCCACCTAGGAACAAGATAATTTACAATATCAATTCTAGGTGACAATATCTCAAATGTACACATTTTCTAGGCTAGTAATACACACATAGCATATTACTCCCCATAATGTGATACCAATTAAAGATAGACAAGAGGCAATTAAAAGGATCCAACAAGAGATAATTAATGGACAATTTAGAATTTGAATTTCTCATGAGAGATATACCACCTAGAGACTAGATAATCTTGAAATATCAATACTAGATGGTATTACTCATGTACACACATTTATAGGATTGTGAGGTGCACAAAGCACATCACTCCCCATAATGGGATATTCCATTAATCTCTCACAAGAGCCAACTAAGAAATAAACAAGATGCAAAAAGGCTCAACACACAACACACATGTACATGATGTGCAAACCAACATGCACATACTTGATTTCTCAAGATAAGCAATTTGGAAGCACAACATATACAAGCACATGCAAGATACAAAACCACAACATGCTAAGGGACAAGTAACTTTTAATGTAAGCAATTTAAGCACGAGTTACCGCAAGGAGGAACATTTGATATATTATAGAAAGATAATCCGAATGACTTGGCTTGACACAATATGAATGATGAGGGCCCCTTAGATCTTGATAATGTAGCCAAGTCTCCAATGACCTCCAACAACACCTATTGATCAAGTTTGAGCTAGTTGGTCCCCAACCAAGTTGGGTCCTAAGAGGTTAGTCACAATAGGCTTGGCCACCCAAATGGTTCTTTTATTGACACCACTTTGAGTACCAACAAACTTGGCAAACACATTGCCAACCTTATCCTTCCCAAGAGAATAGACATCATCAATAATAATTGGGTTGGATAAGTTACCACTAGTGCATGAAGAAGCGACGTGGCCTTTCTCACGACATAAGTAGCAACGTCTACTCTTCACTTTCTTCTCACTTGACTTCTCAACAAGAGAAGCATTAACTTGAGTCTTCTTGGGAAGTGGCCTTTCTTCAACTTGAGGTTTAGCATGATATTGAACTTGTGCCCTCTTCCCTTGTTGCTTGACACTAATGGCCTTCTTCTTCAATGGGCAAGATCTAACATGATGCCCTTCTACTTTGCACTTGAAGCAAACAATCTTGGCCGATTTCTTGACTTGTTCTTGGCCCTTCTTTTTGTTCATCTTGGACTTCTTCTTCTTATTGGAGTTGAGTCCAAGTCCACCTTTGTCATTGGGGGATTTTTGCACACTCAAGATATTGTTGAGTGTGGATTTACCTTCATGACTCTTTTCCAAGTCTTTCTTCAAAGAAGTGACTTGGGCCTTGAGCTCTTTGATTTCCTCTACATGGTTAGTATCAATACAAGTACTAGAGGAAGTATAAGCTTCATTGTTAGAGCAACAAGGCAAGGAAAGCAATTCATCACAAGATGTACCAACATTGTGAGTAGATGAATTACAAGGACTAGCACATACCAATATAGCATTTTGACTAGAAGTAGTGCTAGTATCCACATGAGGCTCACTAGATGTTACCTTAGCAAGCATGGCCTCATGAGCTATCATTAGCACATTATGGGATACTAGAAGATAGTCATGAGAGCTTGAGAGCTTTTCATGGCTTTCTTCCAATTTCCCATAATTGCTAGATAGCAACTCAAGTTGAGCCCGTAGCTCAACATTCTCCTTCAAAATGGATGCTTCACAAGAGATAGAGTTAGTAGCACAAGCATCATCATCAGCAACAAGAGGAGAAGACAACTTGGCAAGCTCTTTTGAATATGAAGCTTTAAGTTGAGCATGAGACTCGGTGATTTTGATGAGCTCACTCTTAATGACCCTTGAGCCATTTTCGAGGTGCTCAAAGTCCTCAAGGAGTTTAGCATGCACAACTTCAAGCTCCTCATTTTTAGTTTCAAAATCATTGGCCACCTCAAGAGCTCTATCACGAGATTCCCTCACTCTAGATAATTCTAGAGCAAAAGTCTCCTCAAGAGATTCCTTGGTGGTTTGTTCAAGTTCAAGAGCTTGAGAGAGGTCCGCAATCTCATTAGCGTAATCACGCTCATGACCTTCCATTTTATCAATGGTGACCTCATGCTCCTCAAGACGAGATTCCAACTCATCAATATATTTCTTGCCCTCAATAGCAATAGACATGATTTCCATGAAGTTGGAACGAGCAATTTTATTCTTAAGAAGAGCTTTAAAAATCATTTCCCCCTTAATTTTTAAGGAGGCAACATCATCACTCTCTTCATCAAAATCAACATCATCATCACTCTTGCCATCATCAATATCATCACAAGATATATTGGGATTCAAAGTGGGAGATACCTTTGAAGCCTTAGCCATAAGGCAAAATGCAGTAGATGATGATATAAGATCCCTTGAAGCACCATTCAAGACCACATCTTGTTCCATGGAGTGTTGGGTTTCAACCACATTGTTAGCACAACAACTCAAGGAAGTACATGCATTTTTATCATGGCAACAAGATATAGCAAGCATATCATCATGAGATTTAGTCAAGCAATTTCTACATGATATGCAAGGACTATCAACACAAGCAAGTGAAACATTTGGAGTGCTCGAAGTGCTAAGGCCCAAAGACAGAGCATTGCAATAATATAGTGATGAAGCATCATCCACAAAAAGCACACTATCATCATTGCAATGACCGACACTACTCACCATATCATTATCTTGTGGCAAACCACATGTAGGTGAAGTAGAAGAAGTTGAGAAGACTATACGGCCGGAGGTGGAGGGAGAACAATCATCCCTACAAATCTTGGACACACCATATTTATCTTGAAGCTTCGTCCACAACTCATGAGCATCCCGGAACGGCATGAGTTGAAATATAACTACATTGCTCAAAGCATCAAAAGCACATTAGAAGCTTGAGCATTGAGATAAGAGTTTTCTCATCCTCTAAAGATAACCTTTGGGGATCCTTTGGAGGAGAAAACCCATAACTACAATTCGCTCTAAATTTGGGTCCATGACCCTAAAGAGATTAAGCATGCAATTACCCAAACATCAAAATTTGTGCCATCGAAACTAAGTGTGTCGAGAATCCTAAACCCCTAGTCGACATCTTTACTCTCTAGGCGGTTAAGCCCAACAAAGAGAGACGAGGCTCTGATACCAATTGAAAGATCGTGGATGTCGCCTAGAGGGGGTGAATAGGCGCTTTAAAATAATTACGGTTGAGGCTTGAACAAATGCGGAATAAACCTAGCGGTTAATTTGTCAAGCACAAAACCTACAACAACTAGGCTCACCTATGTGCACCAACAACTTATGCTAAGCAAGAAAAACTACTTAGGTGATAGCAAGATATATGACAAGAAACAATATGGCTATCACAAAGTAAAGTGCATAAGTAAAGGGCTCGGATAAGAGATAACCGAGGCACGCGGAGATGACGATGTATCCCAAGTTCACACCCTTGCGGATGCTAATCTCCGTTTGGAGCGGTGTGGAGGCACAATGCTCCCAAGAAGCCACTAGGGCCACCAGTAATCTCCTCACGCCCTCGCACAATGCAAGATGCCGTGATTCCACTAAGGGACCCGTGAGGGCGGTCACCGAACCCGTACAAATGGCAACCCTTGGGGGCGGTCACCGAACCCGTACAAATGGCAACCCTTGGGGGCGGTCACCGAACCCGTACACTTTGGCAACCCTTGGGGGCGGTCACCGGTACCCGTCAAATTGCTCGGGGCGATCTCCACAACCTAATTGGAGACCCCGACGCTTTCCCGGAGCTTTACACCACAATGATTGTGCTCCAACACCACCAACTGCCTAGGGCGCCCAAGCACCCAAGAGGAACAAGCTCAAGGGCACCAAGCACCCAAGAGTAATAAGCTTCTCAACTTGTAACTTCCACGTATCACCGTGGAGAACTCAAACCGATGCACCAAATGCAATGGCAAGGGCACACGGAGTGCCAAGTCTTTCTCTCAAATCCCACCAAGCAACTAATGCTAGGGAAGAAAATGAGAGGAAGAACAAGAAGGAGAACACCAAGAACTCCAAGATCTAGATCCAAGGGGTTCCCCTCACATAGAGGAGAAAGTGATTGGTGGAAATGTGGATCTAGATCTCCTCTCTTTTCCCTCAAAAACTAGCAAGAATCCATGGAGGGATTGAGAGTTAGCAAGCTCAAGAAGGTCAACAATGGGGAAGAACACGAGCCCAAAGGATAAGGTTCAATGGGGAAGAAGACCCCTTTTATAGGTGGGAAAAATCCAACCGTTATGCTCATAGCCCAAGATCGAGCGGTAGTACCGCTCGGCATCACGGCATACTACTGCTAGGGGTAGCGGTACTACTGCTAAGGGTAGCGGTACTACTGCTTATGAAGCGGTACTAAAAATTACATCCGTGCCTACCACCGCTGGACTTGTGACGAGTTTTTGGTCCCGAGCGGAAGTAGCCACGGAAGTAGCAGCAGTAGTACTGCTCAAGCGGTAGTACCGCTCCCAAGAGCGGTAGTACCGCTCTCAAGGGCGGTAGTAAAAAATTACTTCCGCTCCTACCCGCGGTAGTACCGCTGCAGCCTTTTCAGAACACCAAAACTACCATAACTTCTGCATTCGGACTCCGAATTCGACGAAACCAAGTCTGTTGGAAAGCTAGGGACAAGGGCTAACACAATCTTGAGAGAAATACCAATAATAAGCAAATGAGAAAAGGCCCAAAAGAAAATGGTGAGAACCCTTCCTCGGAAAAGACCGGTAAAACCTCCAACACCGAAAACATCATAGAAGACGCATGCAAACTCCGTTTTCGATGAACTCAAGCTTGTCATAAAGATGACCATAAGCTCTAAGACTCACAAAGAGAACCAAACAAGAACCAAGAAACATGATGCAAGGATGCAATGGTTTGAGCTCTCGACGAACGATACGATCAAGCTACTCACTTGAGAGCCCCCCTTGATAGTACGGCTATCGATCCTATAACCCGGTCTCCCAACTACCACCATGAGACCGGTAAAATAGAAAACCTATCAAGGGCAAACCTTTGCCTTGCACATGATCCACTTGAGCTAATGATGACGATCTTGTCCTCCTCAAGATGGACCACCTTTCTTGATTGTGTTGGGTCGATGGAGACTAGATGATTGCTCCCCCATACTCCACTATGGGTGAGCCACTCTTCGGCACATCTTCACAAGTCCATTGACACCACAATGGATGGCAAGCTTCAAGCACTTGATCTCTTCGTGATGCTCCACTTGAACTTGCACATGACAATCTTGATGACGATCACCACTTGATGTCATCTTTCCATGGGTTGTATGATATCTTCCTCTTGACGCAAGCCCATGGACACGTACCTAACCCCACATAGACTCTCACATAGACCATGGGTTAGTACACAAAGTGTAATGGATAATGCTTACCATACCATGGGATCACTTGATCCCTCTCGGTACATCTTCTACGCTTTGTGAGTTGATCAACTTGATTCACTCTTGACTTAGTCTTGATCAACCTTGAATCTTTCCAACTCTATTCGTTTGGATGGTGTCTTGAAAGTAAACATGAATGATCACACAATCTTCTTCTTCAAGACATGCTTGCAATAAGCTCAACACTCACATGACCAATCTTTGGATAATTCTTTAATAGCACCTTGGTCAACACATAAACTCCTTGAAACCAACACATGGACTTCAAGAAATGCCTATGGACAAATCCTTCAAATATAACTCAATGCAACCATTAGTCCATAGAGAATGTCATCAATTACCAAAACCACACATGGGGGCACCGCATGTCCTTTCATAAACTACTCACACATCATTGGAGAGGCTATGGTGTTGATGTAGAAGCCCTCCGTGATCAATGCCCCCCTCCCCACGGAGCACCGGAAAAGGCCCCAAGATGGGATCTCACGGGTACAGAAGGTTGCGGCGGTGGAAATAGGGTTTTGGCTCCTCTGTTGATGTTTTCCGGGTACGTGGGTATATATAGGAGGAAGAAGTACGTTAGTGGAGCAACAAGGGGCCCACGAGGGTGGAGGGCGCCCCCCCCCCTACCTCGTGCCTTCCTCGTTCGTTGCTTTGCGTAGACTCCTAGACCTCTGGATCACGTTCGTTCCAAAAATCACGTTCCCGAAGGTTTCATTCCGTTTGGACTCCATTTGATATTCCTTTTCTGCGGAACACTGAAATGGGCGAAAAACAGCAATTTGGGCTGGGCCTCCGGTTAATAGGTTAGTCCCAAAAATAATATAATAGTGTATAACTGATACGTCTCCAACGTATCTGTAATTTTTATTGTTCCATGCTATTATATTATCCATCTTGGATGTTTATGGGCTTTATTTTACACTTTTATATTACTTTTGGGACTAACCTATTGACCAAGAGCCTAGTGCCAGTTCCTGTTTTTTCCCTTGTTTCAGTGTTTCAAAGAAAAGCAATATCAAACGGAGTCGAAACGGAATGAAATCTTTTGGAGAAGTTATTTTTGGAAGGAAAGCAACCGGGAAGCCTTGGAGTCCACGTCAAAGAAGCAACAAGGAAGCCACGAGGTAGGGGGGCGCGCCCTCCCCCCCCCCCCAGGCGCGCCCTACACCCTCGTGGGCCCCTCGTGGCTCCCCTGATGTATTTCTTCCTGCTTTATATACCCATATACCCTAAAACGATCGGGGAACAGAATAGATCGGGAGTTCCGACGCTGCAAGCCTCTATAGCCACCAAAAACCAATAGGGACCCTGTTCCTGCACCCTGCCGGAGGGGGGAACCCTCACCGGTGGCCATCTTCATCATCCCGGCGCTCTCCATGACGAGGAGGGAGTAGTTCACCCTTGGGGCTGAGGGTATGTACCAGTAGCTATGTGTTTGATCTCTCTCTCTCTCTCTCTCTCGAGTTCTTGAGGTGATTCAATCTTGATGTATCGCGAGCTTTGCTATTATAGTTGGATCTTATGTTGCTTCTCCCCCTCTACTCTCTTGTAATGGATTGAGTTTTCCCTTTGAAGTAATCTTATCGGATTGAGTCTTTAATGATTTGAGAACACTTGATGTATGTATTGCCGTGCGTATCTGTGGTGATAATGGGATATCACGTGATTCACTTGATGTATGTTTTGGTGATCAACTTGCGGGTTTCGCTCATGAACCTATGCATAGGGGTTGGCACACGTTTTCGTCTTGATTCTCCGGTAGAAACTTTGGGGCACTCTTTGAGGTTCTATGTGTTGGTTGAATAGATGAATCTGAGATTGTGTGATGCATATCGTATAATCATACCCACGGATACTTGAGGTGACATTGGAGTATCTAGGTGACATTAGGGTTTTGGTTGATTTGTGTCTTAAGGTGTTATTCTAGTACGAACTCTAGGCTGTCTGTGACACTTATAGGAATAGCCCAACGGATTGATTGGAAAGAATAACTTTGAGGTGGTTTCGTACCCTACCATAATCTCTTCGTTTGTTCTCCACTATTAGTGACTTTGGAGTGATTCTTTGTTGCATGTTGAGGGATAGTTATATGATCCAATTATGTTATTATTGTTGAGAGAACTTGCACTAGTGAAAGTATGAACCATAGGCCTTGTTTCAACGCACTGCAATACCGTTTACGCTCACTTTTATCATTAGTTACCTTGCTGTTTTTATATTTTCAGATTACAAAAACCTATATCTACCATCCATATTGCACTTGTATCACCATCTCTTCGCCGAACTAGTGCACCTATACAATTTACCATTGTATTGGGTGTGTTGGGTACACAAGAGACTCTTTGTTATTTGGTTGCAGGGTTGTTTGAGAGAGACCATCTTCATCCTACGCCTCCCACGGATTGATAAACCTTAGGTCATCCACTTGAGGGAAATTTGCTACTGTCCTACAAACCTCTGCACTTGGAGGCCCAACAACGTCTACAAGAAGAAGGCTGTGTAGTAGACATCAATAACAAAGCCCAATAATCATCCAAAACAGAATATAATATAGCATGGAACAATAAAAAATTATAGATACGTTGGAGACGTATCAACACCCCAATGGGAGGACAACCACCCGAACAAAAATCCCACCATACAAATCACCTAAACAACTAGCAATAGGAAGGGACAACTAGGAATTCCTAGAAATTGGAGGATGGAGGGGGAAAACAATCTAAGCAAACCAAAATCTAGACCTAGAGATGAACAAAAACAAACAATCGAGAGCGGAAGGGGGAAGGTTGAGCAAACAAGCTGACAAACCGCTACACCCCAAATGAATATGATATCAGGGGTTCTTCGCTCCCATGTCCCGATGATTGTGGTCTTCTTTTAGTTATGTGGTTAGGTTTTTAGAGTCATAAAGTGCGGCAAACCTTGTTATGTTTAAAAGACTGGCACCGGTTTGGTGGCTTGTAGTTTTTCGCTTCTATGTCCTTCGTGGCACCTTGAACCTGGCATTTAAGCCCAGATGTTCCCGCTTTTGTAAGTTTTTTTCTCGAATACACAAGATTGCGTATCATTCCATTGATAGGTTGGGAAGTGAGTACAAGGGTTGGCGCCCTGGTCAACGTACACAGATGATGGCGATGCCCAGAAGTGCGGGGTGAGCAGGGGGAGGTATGAGGATGCTCAGCCACTGAAGTTACAGGTTTATGTTACAAGAATAATCCGATCGAGCCCTTTGGCGCCGGCTCTTGCCCAGAGTTTCGCCTCCTGCTTGATGTCGTCTAGGAGGGTGTTGTGGTTGGGTGATGCGATGTCGAAGAGGACGATGTTGCGGTGCTTCCATATGGTCCAGGAGGTGAGGATTACCAGGGAGTTGATGCCCTTGCGTAGGCTTGTTGGGATATTGGTAGCGGTCCACCATTCAAAGAAGCCGGGTTGCCGTCGGGGGGTGATGCTGGCGTGAGGCACCATGCCAAGATGTCGTGCCAGACAATGCGCGAGAAGACGCACCCAACGAGGAGATGGTGGAGAGTCTCGTCGTCCTGGCCACATAACTTGCAGACGGGGTCGTGCGGTAGGCCATGTCGTGCTCGGCGGTTGCTATCTCTTGAGCACTGCGTTGGATTTCCCCGAAGAGGAGAGGATGATGCAGCAAAGTAGCATAAGTATTTCCCTCAGTTTTTGAGAACCAAGGTATCAATCCAGTAGGAGGCCACGCACAAGTCCTTCGTACCTACACAAAATGATAGCTCCTCGCAACCAACACGATTAGGGGTTGTCAATCCCTTCACGGTCACTTACGAGAGTGAGATCTGATAGAGATGATAGATAATATTTTTGGTATTTTTGGTATAGAGATGCAAAGTAAAAAGTAAAAGGCAAAGTAAAAACAAAGCAAGTATAAAAGTGATGGAGATTGATATGATGAGAATAGACCCGGGGGCCATAGGTTTCACTAGTGGCTTCTCTCAAGAGCATAAGTATTCTACAAGGGTGAACAAATTACTGTTGAGCAATTGATGAATTGAGCATAGTTATGAGTATATCTAGGTATGATCATGTATATAGGCATCACGTCCGAGACAAGTAGACCAAACGATTCTCAGCATCTACTACTATTACTCCACTCATCGACCGCTATCCAGCATGCATCTAGAGTATTAAGTTAAAAACAGAGTAACGCCTTAAGCAAGATGACATGATGTAGAGGAATAAATTCATGCAATATGATAAATACCCCATCTTGTTATCCTCGATGGCAACAATACAATACGTGCCTTGCAACCCTTTCTGTCACTGGGTAAGGACACCGCAAGATTTAACCAAAGATAAGCACTTCTCCCATTGCAAGAACTACCAATCTAGTTGGCCAAACCAAACGGATAATTCGAAGAGACTTGCAAAGATAACCAATCATACATAAAAGAATTCAGAGAAGATTCAAATATTATTCATAGATAAGCTGGATCATAAACCTACAATTCATCGATCTCAACAAACACACCACAAAAAGAAGATTACATCGAATAGATCTCCACAAGAGAGGGGGAGAAGATTGTATTGAGATCCAAAAAGAGAGAAGAAGCCATCTAGCTACTAGCTATGGACCCGAAGGTCTGAAGTAAACTACTCACACTTCATCGGAGGGGCTTTGGTGTTGATGTAGAAGCCCTCTGTGGTGGATGCCCCCTCCGGCGGAGCTCCGGAACAGGCCCCAAGATGGGATCTCGTGGATACAGGAAGTTGCGGCGGTGCAATTAGGTTTTTGGCTCCTGTTCTGATCGTTTGGGGGTACGTAGGTATATGTAGGAGGAAGGAGTACGTCGGTGGAGCAACAGGGGGCCCACGAGGCAGGGGGCGCGCCCCCCACCCTCGTGGACGCCTCTGTTACTTCTAGGAGTAGGGTTCAAGTCTCCTGGATCACGTTCGGTAAGAAAATCACGTTCCCGAAGGTTTCATTCCGTTTGGACTCCGTTTGATATTCCGTTTCTTCGAAACACTGAAATAGGCAAAAAACAACAATTACAGGCTGGGCCTCCGGTTAATAGGTTAGTCCCAAAATAATATAAAAGTGGAAAATAAAGCCCAATATAGTCCAAAACAGTAAATAAAGTAGCATGGAGCAATAAAAATTATAGATACGTTGGAGACGTATCGCATCCCCTAAGCTTAATTCCTGCTCGTCCTCGAGTAGGTAAATGATAAAAGAGAATTTTTGATGCGGAGTGATACTTTGGCATAATTTCAATGTAAATCTTATTAATTGTGGTATGAATATTCAGATCCGAAAGATTCAAGACAAAAGTTCATATTGACATAAAAATAATAATACTTCAAGCATACTAATTAAGCAATTATGTCTTCTCAAAATAACATGGCCAAAGAAAGTTATCCCTACAAAATCATATAGTTTGGCTATGCTCCATCTTCCCCAAACAAAATATTTAAATCATGCACAACCCCGATGACAAGCCAAGCAATTGTTTCATACTTTAACATTTTCAAAACTTTTTCAATCTTCACGCAATACATGAGCGTGAGCCATGGATATAGCACTATATGTGGAATAGAATGGTGGTTATGGAGAAGACAAAAAGGGAGAAGATAGTCTCACATCAACTAGGCGTATCAATGGGCTATGGAGATGCCCATCAATAGATATCAATGTGAGTGAGTAGGGATTGCCATGCAACGGGTGCACTAGAGCTACAAGTATATGAAAGCTCAACAAAAAAAACTAAGTGGGTGTGCATCCAACTCGCTTGCTCACGAAGACCTAGGGCATTTGAGGAAGCCCATCATTGGAATATACAAGCCAAGTTCTATAATGAAAAATTCCCACTAGTATATGAAAGTGACAAAATAAGAGACTCTCTATCATGAAGATCTTGGTGCTACTTTGAAGCACAAGTGTGGTAAAAGGATAGTAGCATTGTCCCTTCTCTCTTTTTCTCTCATTTTTTTTCTTTTTTTCTTTTTTTTATTTGGGCCTTTTCTCTTTTTTTATGGCCTCTTTTTTCATTTTTCTTTTTTTTCATCCGGAGTCTCATCCCGACTTGTGGGGGAATCATAGTCTCCATCATCCTTTCCTCACTTGGGACAATGCTCTAATAATGATGATCATCACACTTTTATTTTTCTTACAACTCAACAATTACAACTCGATTCTTAGAACAAAGTATGACCCTATATGAATGCCTCCGGCGGTGTACCAGTATATGCAATGAAACATGAGTGACATATATGAAAGAATTATGAATGGTGGCTTTGCCACAAATACGATGTCAACTACATGATCATGCTAGCAATATGACAATGATGGAGCGTGTCATAATAAACGAAACAGTGGAAAGTTGCATGGCAATATATCTCGGAATGGCTATGGAAATGCCATAATAGGTAGGTATGGTTGCTGTTTTGAGGAAGATATATGGTGGGTGTATGATACAGGCGAAAAGTGCGCGGTATTAGAGAGGCTAGCAATGGTGGAAGGATGGGAAAAAGTGTGTATAATCCATGGACTCAACATTAGTCATAAATAACTCATATACTTATTGCAAAAATCTAGAAGTTATCAAAGCAAAGTATTACGCGCATGCTCCTACGGGGATAGATTGGTAGGAAAAGACCATCGCTCGTCCCCGACCGCCACTTATAAGGAAGACAATCAATAAATAAATCATGCTCTGAGTTCATCACATAACGGTTCACCATACGTGCATGCTACGGGAATCACAAACTTCAACACAAGTATTCTTTAAATTCACAACTACTCAGCTAGCATGACTCTAATATCACCATCTTCATATCTCAAAACAATTATCAAGCATCAAACTTTTCTTAGTATTCAACACACTCAAAAGAAAGTTTCACATATCTTGAATACCAAGTATATTAACATTAAGCAAATTACCATGCTATTAACGACTCTCAAAATAATCTTAAGTGAAGCATGAGAGGTCAATAGTTTCTTTAAAACAAATCCACCACCGTGCTCTAAAAGATCTAAGTGAAGCACTAGAGCAAAAATTATCACGCTCAAAAGATATAAGTGAAGCACTATGAGCAAAACTATCAAGCTCAAAAGATACAAGTGAAGCACATAGAGTATTCTATCAAATTCCAATTCATGTATGGCTCTCTCAAAAGGTGTGTACAGCAAGGATGATTATGGTAAACTAACAAGCAAAGACGCAAATAATACAAGACGCTCCAAGCAAAACACATATCATGTGGTGAATAAAATATAGCTCCAAGTAAATTACCGATGGAAGTAGATTTAAAGAGGGATGCCTTCCGGGCATCCCAAGCTTTGACTTTTGGTGTCCTTGGATTATCTTGGGGGTGCCATGGGAATCCCCAAGCTTAGGCTCTTGCCACTCCTTGTTCCATAATCCATCAAAAGAATTTACCCAAAACTTGAAAACTTCACAACACAAAACTCAATAGAAATCTCGTGAGCTCCGTTAGAGAAAGAAAACAAAAGACTACTTTATGGTACTGTAATGAACTCATTCTTTATTTATGTTGGTGTTAAACCTACTGTATTCCAACTTCTCTATGGATTATAAACTATTTTACTAGCCATAGATTCATCAAAATAAGCAAACAACACACGAAAAACAGAATCTGTCAAAAACAGAACAGTCTGTAGTAATCTGTAACTAACTCAAACTTCGGGAACTCCAAAAATTCTACAAAACTTGGAAGACCTATACAATTTGTTTATTGATCAGAAGCAATTGGAATCAGTATTTTATCACGTTCTGGTGATATTTAACAATTCGGGCACTGAGCGCAAAGTTTCTGGAAATTACAGCAAGATCAAATAACTATCATCCAAGAAGATCCAATAGGTCTAGCTTGGCACAAACACTAATTAAAACATAAAACCACATCTAAACAGAGGCTATATGGATTATTTATTCCTAAACATAAGCAAAAACAAAAACAAAAAATAAAATTGGGTTGCCTCCCAACAAGCGCTATCGTTTAACGCCCCTAGCTAGGCATAAAAGCAAGGATAGATCTAGGTATTGCCATCTTTGGTAGGCAATCCATAAGTGGCTCAATGATAGATTCATATGGTAATTTTATTTTCTTTCTAGGGAAGTGTTCCATGCCCTTCTTTAAGGGAAATTGGAATCTAATATTCCCTTCCTTCATATCAATAATCGCACCAATCGTTCTAAGGAAAGGTCTACCAAGAATAATAGGACATGAAGGATTGCAATCTATATCAAGAACGATAAAATCTACGGGCACAAAATTCTTATTTGCAACAATAATAACATCATTAATTCTTCCCATAGAATTTTTAATAGTGGAATCCGCAAGATGCAAGTTTAGAGAGCAATCATCAAAGTCATGGAAATCTAGCAAATCACACAAAGTTTTGGGAATAGTGGAGACACTAGCACCCAAATCACACATGGCATGAAACTCATAATCTTTAATTTTAATCTTAATAGTAGGTTCCCACTCATCATAGAGATTCCTAGGGATAGAAACTTTCAACTCAAGTTTTTCTTCATAAGATTGCATCAAGGCATCAACAATGTGTTCGGTAAAGGCCTTATTTTGACTATAAGCATGAGGAGAATTTAGCACGGATTGCAACAAGGAAATACAATCAATTAAAGAGCAATTTTCATAATTAAATTCCTTGAGATCCAAAATAGTGGGTTTAGCAACATCTAGGTTTTTAATTCTTTCAGTCCCACTTTTATCAATTTCATCATCAAGATCTAAAAACTCCGAATTCTTAGAACGCCTTCTAGGTAAAGGAAGATCATATTCAGTTTCATCAAGATTCATATTGCAAAACAAAGATTTAATAGGGGACACATCAATAACTTTTAGATCTTCATCTTGATTTTCATAGCAATTGGAAGAACACGCTTTCATAAAGGCATCTTTGGAAGGACGCATCCTAGCGGTTCTTTCTTTGCACTCATCAATGGAAATTCTCATAGCTTTGAGAGACTCATTGATATCATGTTTAGGAGGAATAGATCTAAGCTTTAAAGAATCAATTCCAAGAGAAATTCTATCAACGTTCCTAGCCAAATCATCAACTTTAAGCAATTTCTCTTCAAGCAAAGCATTAAAATTCTTTTGTGAATTCATAAACTCTTTAACACTACTCTCAAATTCAGAGGGCATCTTATTAAAATTTCCATAAGAGTTGTTGTGGGAATTTCCATAATTATTAGAAGGATTACTAGGATATGGCCTAGGATTAAAATTCCCTCTATACGCGTTGTTACCAAAATTATTCCTACCAACAAAATTCACATCCATAGATTCATTATTATTCTCAATCAAGGTAGACAAAGGCATATCAGTAGGATCAGAATAAACACTCTTAGTAGCAAATAATTTCATAAGTTCATCCATCTTTCCACTCAAAACATTAATTTCTTCTATCGCATGCACTTTTTTATTAGTAGATCTTCCGGTATGCCATTGAGAATAATTAACCATAATATTATCTAGGAGTTTAGTAGCATCTCCTAAAGTGATTTCCATAAAAGTGCCTACCGCGGCCGAATCTAAAAGATTTCTAGAAACAAAATTCAATCCGGAATAATATTTTTGTATAATCATCCATAAGTTCAAACCATGAGTAGGACAATTATGTATCATTAATTTCATTCTCTCCCAAGCTTGTGCAACATGTTCATGATCAAGTTGCTTAAAATTCATAATATCGTTCCTAAGAGAGATAATTTTAGCGGGAGGAAAATACTTAGAGATAAAAGCATCTTTGCACTTGTTCCAAGAATCAATACTATTTTTAGGCAAAGATGAAAACCACGCTTTAGCACGATCTGTAAGCGAAAAAGGAAATAGCTTCAATTTAACGACATCATTATCGACATCTTTTTTCTTTTGCATATCACATAAATCAACGGTTATTCAGATGAGTAGCGCATCTTCACTAGGAAGGCCGGCGAATTGATCTTTCATAACAAGATTCAACAAAGCAGTATTGATTTCACAAGATTCAGTATTGGCAAGAGGAGCAATCGGAGTGCTAAGGAAATCATTATTATTGGTATTGGTGAAGTCACACAATTTGGTAGCATCTTGAGCCATCGCGACAAACAAGCAATCCAACACACGAGCAAACAAGCGGACGAGGAAAAGGCAAACGGGAAAAAGAGGAGGAGATTGGGAAAGAGAGGGCGAATAAAACGGCAAGGGTGAAGTGGGGGAGAGGAAAACGAGAGGCAAATGGCAAATAATGTAATGCGAGAGATAGGGATTGTGATGGGTACTTGGTATTTTGACTTTTGCGTAGACTCCCCGGCAACAGCTCCAGAAATTCTTCTTGCTACCTCTTGAGCACTGCGTTGGATTTCCCCGAAGAGGAGAGGATGATGCAGCAAAGTAGCGTAAGTATTTCCCTCAGTTTTTGAGAACCAAGGTATCAATCCAGTAGGAGGCCACGCACAAGTCCCTCGTACCTACACAAAACGATAGCTCGTCACAACCAACGCAATTAGGGTTGTCAATCCCTTCACGGTCACTTACGAGAGTGAGATCTGATAGAGATGATAGATAATATTTTTGGTATTTTTGGTATAGAGATGCAAAGTAAAAAGTAAAAGGAAAAGTAAAAACAAAGCAAGTATAAAAGTGATCGATATTGATATGATGAGAATAGACCTGGGGGCCATAGGTTTCACTAGTGGCTTCTCTCAAGAGCATAAGTATTCTACGGTGGGTGAACAAATTACTGTTGAGCAATTGACAGAATTGAGCATAGTTATGAGTATATCTAGGTATGATCATGTATATAGGCATCACGTCCGAGACAAGTAGACCAAACGATTCTGCATCTACTACTATTACTCCACTCATCGACCGCTATCCAAAGATGCATCTAGAGTATTAAGTTAAAAAGAGTAACGCCTTAAGCAAGATGACATGATGTAGAGGAATAAATTCATGCAATATGATAAATATCCCATCTTGTTATCCTCGATGGCAACAATACAATACGTGCCTTGCAACCCTTTCTGTCACTGGGTAAGGACACCGCAAGATTGAACCCAAAGATAAGCACTTCTCCCATTGCAAGAACTACCAATTTAGTTGGCCAAACCAAACGGATAATTCGAAGAGACTTGAAAATATAACCAATCATACATAAAAGAATTCAGAGAAGATTCAAATATTATTCATAGATAAGCTGGATCATAAACCCACAATTCATCGTTCTCAACAAACACACCGCAAAAAGAAGATTACATCGAATAGATCTCCACAAGAGAGGGGGAGAACATTGTATTGAGATCCAAAAAGAGAGAAGAAGCCATCTAGCTACTAGCTATGGACCCGAAGGTCTGAAGTAAACTACTCACACTTCATCGGAGGGGCTATGGTGTTGATGCAGAAGCCCTCCGTGGTGGATGACCCCTCCGGCGGCGCTCCGGAACAGGCCCCAAGATGGGATCTCGTGGATACAGGAAGTTGCGGCGGTGGAATTAGGTTTTTGGCTCCTGTTCTGATCGTTTGGTGGTACGTAGGTATATATAGGAGGAAGGAGTACGTCGGTGGAGCAACAGGGGCCCACGAGGCGGGGCGCCCTAGGGGGGCCCACCCTCGTGACCGCCTCTGTTACTTCTTGGAGTAGGGTCCAAGTCTCCTGGATCACGTTCAGTGAGAAAATCACATTCCCGAAGGTTTCATTCCATTTGGACTCCGTTTGATATTCCGTTTCTTCGAAACACTGAAATAGGCAAAAAAACAACAGTTCTGGGCTGGGCCTCCGGTTAATAGGTTAGTCCCAAAAATAATATAAAAGTGGAAAATAAAGCCCAATATAGTCCAAAACAGTAAATAAAGTAGCATGGGGCAATAAAAAATTATAGATACGTTGGAGACGTATCAGCGGTCTGCGGTCTAGCATCGGTTGAGGGAGGCAAGCCAGAGGATTATCTTTGCGTTGGAGGGGGCCCAGGTTTTCCAGATGAGCTGCCAGTGGGGTGCGGTGGTGGCTCCACGAAATAGCGCGTGGTAGGCAGATCATGCCATGTAGCTGCCGTTGGCAGTCCACCTCCAGGTCAGCATGTCCGGCTCGTCGGAGAGCTCGATGCCCTGGAGTAGACCCCATAGTTGGACGTACTTAATGACCGCCAAGGGGTTTAAGATGTCGTGTATGTCCGCGATCCAGCCACGATCGGTGAGAGCTTCACGCACAAGTCGCTGTCTTTTGCGACGCCTCGGGATGAGGGAGGACAGGGTGGGCGCGATCTCCGGGATAGATTTTCCTTGGATCCAATGATCTTGCCAGAATTTGCATGTGTTGCCGTTGCCGAGTGTCCAAACTGTCGAGGCGCGAAAGAGTTGAGATGCCTCGGGATCGGTTGGCAGGTGAAGGTACTTCCAGGCACGCGAGGGGTCGGTGTGTTGCAACCAAAGCCAACGCGTGCGTAGAGCAATACTGGTGCGGTGTAGGTCACGAATCGCCAGGCCGCCGAGAGCTAGGGGGCGACACACCTTTTTCCAGGACACGATGCAAGAGTTGATGCGCATCCTTGTTGTCGTGCCAGAGAAAGTCGTAGATGAGCCGCTTTTGTAAGCTTTTGGTTTCGTTTCTATGAAATGGAGCCAGGGGGCTCCCCTTTGATCGAAATTTGATACCGGGGCAGGAAACCTCGAGCACAAACACTCAAAAAGCCGTTAGAATCGCCATGGGAAGAAGATGAGGTAGTGCTCCCTATAGCTTCTATTATGGCGGCTGCTACAAATCAGCCGGATGATTTTTAGAAAAATCATCCGCATGCCTAGCCATCCGATATGGCACTATTAGCCGTACGATCTCAGCAAGGCAGCTCGCGCTTCTCTCCTCTGAAGACGGCGCCGATGTCCTCCGCGGTGGCAAGGAGGCTGTGTTGCTGCTGCATGCACGCTCGCCGAGACACGAGGCAGAACATCTCAATCAACTCCGGCGGCCGCCACTGACATGCTGCAATGCAACACCACTAGTGGTATGGGTGGATGGAGCTGCCGACGACTGATGCATCGCAGCACTGGAGCCACCGGGGGCTGCTCCATGGCAACACCGAGCACGACGCCTTGACGAAGCTTCATTGCAGCTCCGACGAAGCTTCATTGCAGCCCGCTTCGGTGAAGCTCCAATGCAAATCTGGCAGAGCTCCAATGCAGCATTGACGGCTCCGAGGAAGCTCCAATGCAACGCAGCGCGCGGCTGTGACGGTGGTGACCACGGATGCTGCAATAAAAACGTCGGCGAGGCTGCAACGCAACACAAGTATGGTCGACGGCATGTGCTGCATGGTAGCGCGCGGCGGCGACAGATGTTGTGCAGCACACAGTAGCTACGCCGGCGAGGCTGCATCGCAGCACAACGGTCGACGACAAAGTCTTGCATCATAGTGCGTGGAGACGACGGTACGTGCGCAGCACACAGTACCAACGCCGGTGAAGCTACATCGCAGCACAGGCGCCGACGGCGGATGCTGCGACGCGGTTGGTGTGCAGCGTGGCACGGCGACGGCTTTGCAGCGCCGGTGGCCGAGATGGGAAGCAGCCGTGCTTTCTCCCCTTGCATCCCCGGTGGCCAGTGGTGCCTGATGTTGTGTCGGAGAGAGAGAGAGAGAGAAGGTGTTGGAGAAAGCTCCGGTGGTCGCGAGCCTCTGGTGGCTGGCCTTATGCTAGAGAGAAAGAGAGCTGAGAGGGCACGTGGCATGCGTAGGAGACGGCTTAAGAAGATAGAAAATCATCCGGTTTAAACTAAAACGTTTTCCTTCTACTTCCTCCGTTCCTAAATATAAGTCTTTATAGAGATTCCACTAAGTGAACTATATACAAAGCAAAATGAATGAATTTACACTTAAAATGCATCTATATACATCAGCATATTTCTCCGTTCACAAATAATTGTCTTTCTGAGATTTCAATGTATTCTACATACGAAGCAAAATGAGTGAATCTACTCTTAAAACATGTCTACATACATCCGTATGTTGTAGTCTATTTGAGATGGCTAGAAAGACAAATATTTAGGAACGGAGGGAGTATATACAAAGCAAAATGAATGAATTTACACTTAAAATGCATCTATATACATCAGCATGTACTCCTTCGTTCCTAAATAATTGTCTTTCTAGAGATTTCAACAAGTGACTACATACGGAGCAAAATGAGTGAATCTACTCTTAAAACATGTCTACATACATCCGTATGTTGTAGTCTATTTGAGATGGCTAGAAAGACAAATATTTAGGAACGGAGGGAGTAGTTCATAGTAAAATCTCTACAAAGACTTATATTTAGAAACGAAGGGACTATTATCTATTCGGCAATCTATTCGCCCTCTTTTCCCTGTAGCTTCTCTCCCCTCTGACTCTGTTCTCCCTATCTATTGAGCGACACGAAATGAACAACAGGCGGGCGGCTTGCAAGCAGGAGGGGCAGCAATTAATTAGAAAAACTAAAGAGAACCACTATTGGGCGGCTTGCAAGCAGCCCGAATAGAAAACCCAGGCCCGAGAAAAACCAAAGATGGGAAATCAACACAAATCTTGGCACTTGATCAGACGGACCACAATTTGAATGAAAGCCAATTGCTTTTCAGCCAGCTGAAAAATAGCAAAACCGTAGAAAATTCATCAAAATGAAACATGAAAGGTGAGATTTTAACTAAGCTTGAGAAGTATTCACTGCATGCACCAGTGAGTCGATTTCCACATAAAAGTGGTGTCGGCTTAATTTGCACATGAAATCAATCTTGACCATGAACAAACCTTCAACAAACAACATATTAGGATAGGCATATGTCCAGATCATGGCTCAGCAGTTCTCCGGAGCAGTTTTCCCATGCACAAAAGATCAACAAAAACGGCTCCAAGTTGAAAGCACCGGCTAATCAAGCGGCAGGACCAGCTTGGCGGCGTCGAGGCGCGGGTAGTGCCGGAGCACGACGCCCTTCATCTCCTCCGCGCCGCGCTCGTACCCCGCCAGCGCATGCTCCGCGAGCCGCCGCGTGTGCTCCTCCGATCCCATGAACTGCTGCACCGCCGTCGTCCTGGCGCTCTCCAGCTCCGCCTCAGTCGCCCGCTTCGCCGCCGCGAGCTCGGCCTTTGCCGCCTCCAGCTCCGCCTTGGCGGCCTGCCTCGCCGTCTTCTCGTTGTCCAGCTGCTCCCACAGCGCCATGTTGTCGCGCTCCCGCGCCACCAGCTTCTCCTCCAGCTCCAGCGCGTAGCCCGAGGAGAAGGACACGAAGTTCGCGGCCTGCATACAGACAACTTGATTCGGGTCCGGTCCGCACATACACCTACGGACGAACGATTTGGTTGCAAGAATACCTGGAGCATTGCCAGGTAGCTCGACGCGACGATGTCTGAGGGCTTCCCCGCCGCGAACTTGTCCTCCCGCGACGGCGTGACGATGCACTCCAGCACCTTCCGTGCGACCTTCCAGTCGGCAGTGTCACCGTCGTGTGTGTCGGGCACGGGCGAGCGCGGTGACCACGGGTCGGACACCGGTGCGGCGCAGCCAAGCCCGTCTTTTGCAGTGGCCTCCTCCCGTTTCCTCTTGTTTCCGGACAACGGAAGCGTGTCGCCGAGCACCTCGCTTTTCACCTGCTCCGTCCCTGTAGCCGGCGCCGCCGTATTCTCCACTGGCATACTGTCAGTCATGTCGCGGACGCGTGGATCCACCCCTAGCGCACAGACAACAACAGTAAAATACCTTTCGCGAGGGTGCTAATTGGACAAGCGGGGTCGAACACTCGAACTCTTACCTTTGGCAACAGTAGGACGGGGAGGAGCCAGAGGTGGCGGTGGAGGTGCGCCGGAGGAGAAGACTGCAGGAAGATTTGCGTCGCGGAGGTAAATCCGGAGGTCAAGCGGGACGCCGTGTGTCTGTAGCAGCTTACCCACCGACTGCTGCAGGCTCGTAAGCATCGGATCTGCGACGGAGCTCTTGGGCGGCGAGTCGCCCCAGTTCACGGGGCACGGCCATGGCCCCGGCGACGTCAGGAAGAAGAACCGGCCTTTCCAATCACTCTCAAATTTGGAGCAGCTAAGGCCACTGAAGAGCGTCGGGGCGGATCCCTTTCCCCTGCAGCGGAAGAAGTACCAGCCGTTCCCGTTCTTCCATGTCGACAGGGAGAAGAAGTGCCGGAACAGCGCCGTCGACGGCCGCACGCCGGCCTCGTGGCAGAGCACGACGAACCCGACCAGGACGAGCCACCCGTTGGGCGTGAGCTGGCCCGGCGCGAGGCGGAAGTGGGTGAGCGCCTTCCCGAAGAACGCGTGCAGCGGGAAGCGCACCCCGGCCTCCAGCGCGTGGGCGTACACGCAGACGGCCCCCGGCGGCGGCACGCTGCACGCGCGCAGCTCGCCCGCGGGGCGCCGGGCGAACTCCGCCGGCACGCCGTGCTTCCTGCAGAGGGCGTCGACCGCCGCCTGGGTGGTCAGGCTGCACGCTATGAGCTCGGCGGCGGGCCTCGAGGGCGCGGCGTCGGAGACGGCGTCGCCGTCGCCGTCGCTTTCGGTGTCGCTGAGGACGACGACGGGGGATGGGGCGGGGGAGGAAGGCATCGCCTGGCGCTTGTGCAGTCGGCGCGCTTGGCCGCTTCCGCCTCGACGGCGATCCGCCCTGCCGGAGAAGCAGATGAGTCGCGGTGGCTTCGTGGAGGGTGGCTTCTTCTACAGTTCTGGCAAAGTGTTCTTTTCCGCTTTGGTTCGACTCTGCATTCAGCCAAAAAGTGTTTGGAGAATCGTTTTCTTCCTTTTTTTTAGGGGATTATGTACACCCAGTTAGAAACCATGGAAGTTGTACAAATGCACAAGACTTTTATACAAAAAAAAACATAAGTTTTGAAATACTCTAAATATTTTAGGAAAATCCTAAAATTTAAAGAGACACTAAAGCTTTATTGAGATAATCGAAGGAAAATTGGAGAATCCAAACCTTTTTCGTGAGCAAGATAGTTCTTTTCTTGCCCCCGACCCCCGCGTCGTCTCTCCCAGGCGACTCGGGGGTGCTAGGGTTTCCCAGCGCCGCCACCCCTTCTAGCGGATCCCCCCTCCTCGCCGCCCTCGCCAGAGGCCGCCGGCCGTCCCGCGGCGACGGCATGACTCCCCGGCCCCTTCCTTCCCTCCTCTCCGCGTCTCTCTCCCACTCTACTGCCCCCTCCCCGGTGAGGTTCAACCGGCGCCAGATCCGCTCGCGGTCGTGGCTTGGGAGGCCAGGGCGGCCATGGAGGTGCAGCTCCTCGGCGACGACAACACGGGTGGTGGGGAGGGTCTGATCGGCCAGAGGAGGTGGGGCTCCTCATCGGCGACCGCAAGGGCGTGGGATTCTTTCCTGTCATTGGTCTTTGTCTCAGGTGGGCGCTGCCCACCTAGGCGTAAGCTTGTTGCTGCTTCTTTCGACCGACCGGGAGGGTCGGGCGAGGGCCATGGCCGGTGACCGCTGCACTGCTCCTGTTGTGTTGGTCCTCGATCCCCATATGTCTAGATCTGTGCTCCTGGTTCCTTCATTGGTTGGGCGAAGTATTACCAGAGTTCGAGGCATGGGTGGCGGTTGGGCGTTGGTGCGTAAGCAGGGGTGGCCTGCTGCGCATCCGCGGCTTGTTTTCCGACAGGTTTGGTGGCGTCTTCGCGGTTCCGGGGCGGCGGCTCCGGGCGGTGGGCATGGCGGCGCCCCTACGACAGGGGTCGTCTTGTTGGCGCTGGTGTGGTGTCTTGGTCGTTTGGACGGCGAGGCAGCTCACGGAGGAGGCGTCCATGGGGGATTTGGTGTCAAGTCACTCCTTTCCCTGATTTGGGTGTTGTCTTCACTCCTATCAGGCTTCCTCTTGTAACGTCCGGATAATTAGGCTACAGTAATCACACGTTAATGATGCCACGTCACCTTTGTCACTGTAATTAATCTCGGGTTAATTCAAAACCGTTTTAAATTTAAATCCTAAATAAGTCAAACGACAAAAGTTTTCAAATATTAAAACAAAAATGTTCGGGGTATGTCAATTATTGCATCGGTAATTATGGTGAAGTAAACACATTTTTATGAAATGCCTAAATACTTTTAAATGAATTTAAACAGAAAAGAAATAATAAAAGAAAATACAAAATTAGAAAACAAAACAAAATAATAAAAAGGCCCCCTGACCAACTGGGCCAGGCGGCCCACCACTGCCAGCCGCCCACTGCCCACCAAATGACCCACCGCCTTTATCCCTGTGGGGGGACCCTAACCACCCCCGTCACGCACTCGCACCCCACTCGCCCCCCCCCCCCACTTTCCCTCACGTCCGCCACCTCTCCCCGATCCGATCTGGATCGGGGCCCAGCCCATCCCGACCTCTTGCCGCAACGTCGCCGTCTCCCCTCGCTCCGGCGAGCCGTGGAGCCATCGCCTCCGCCCAGCGACTCCTCCCTCCGTCCTTTGGCGGCCGGCCCCGCCCCGAGTGGATCTGGATCGGGGCAACCGACACCCCGACCCATCGCCCCACCATTCCAGACGCCGACGTCCCGGAGCGCCTTCGCTGGACTTCCCCGCCGGACTGCCTCCCCTCCGGCGCACGTCGCCGACCTCCACCTCGCCTCCCATCGCCTTAACCCACGACCCCAGTGAGCCCTCCTCTCCTCCTCACTCTCCTCACCGCTCGGGCCCAAGACCCGTCCGCGGCTCGCGCTGCGAGGCCGAGCCAAGCTCGCCGCCATGCACAACTGCGTGCCCCTACTCTGGCAAGCTTAATGCGCGCGCAAGGCCACGCGCCCGCCACGCCTCCTCTCCGGCCCCTCCCGACCTCCACAGCTAGCCGCTCCGCCACGCCAAGGCCGATCAACGGCGCTGGCAAGGCCGTGGCGGCCCCCATCGCCCTTTGGGCGACCGACGCCGCCTCCCCACTCCGTCGCTCCGGCGACCGCACCACCACCGCGACCTTCTCGCACTAACGTCGCCTCCCCACCCCTCGCCTTCTCGCACCACCACCGCGACATTCTACGCCCGCGCTCGTCGCTGCCCTCCCGTCGGCGTCCCTCTCCGGCGACCGCCGTGAAGCCCCCACTCATGTGCAGCCTTGTGCCCGTAGGGCCACTCACTCGCCCGGCCACGCCACCAAGCCGCCGCCTTGCCATCAAGGGTCATTGCCCACTAGGCCGCCACACTGAGTTCGCTATTCGCCAATACCAGAATCCGCCGCCAAGACGCCCACCCATGAAGGCCTCAGTGTTGCATAAACGGGCCCACCCCTATGAACGAAAATGAAATAAGAAATAATAATAATTAAATTAATAAAAAATGAATTAATAAATAATAATTAAAATTAATTAAAATGATAATTAATTAAAGTAATTAAACCTGATTAGATTAATCTAACCACTAATTAAACTAGTTGACCCTGTTTAATTAACCTGCTAATTAAACAGCCAATGACAGGTAGGTCCCACTGGGCCCACAAGTTAGGTTGACCAGTCAACCCCTGTTGACTGCTGACGTTAGCATGACATCATGCTGATGTCATAAATCCATTTTCAATTAAGTTAAATAATTAATTAAATTCCAGAAATTAATAAAATCTTTAGAAAATCATCTCTTTTAATCCGTAACTCGGATTAAATTATTTTCAACATGAAAGTTGCTCAGGACGACGAGACGAATTTGGAAACGCAGCCCGTTCGTCCGCCACGCATCCCTAACCTATCGAACCCGCAACTTTCCCCCTCCGGCCGCTCTGCCCGAAAACACGAAACACCGGGATACTTTCCCGGATGTTTCCCCCCTTCACCGGCATCACCTCATACCGCGTTAGGTCACGCCTAGCATCACGCTTTGCTTTGTCATGCACCGTCATGCATCTGTTTGCATTGTATTCATTGTTTCTTCCCCCTCTTCTTCCGCTAGACACCGAGACCGACGCCGCTGCTACCCAGTACGACTACGGAGTTGACGACCCCTCTTCCTTGCCAGAGCAACCAGGCAAGCCCCCCCCCCCCCTTAATTACCAGATATCGCCTATTCTTCTATATATCGCTTACATTAGAGTGGTGTAGCATGTTACTTGCTTTCGCTAATCCTATATCACTGCATAGCTCGTCCTTGCTAGTATCTTGTTGTTACCTTTACCGCTATCCTATCGCTTAGTATAGGATGCTAGTGTTCCATCAGTGGCCCTACATTCTTGTCCGTCTGCCATGCTATACTACTGGGCTGTGATCACTTCGGGAGGTGATCACGGGCATATACTATATACTTTACACTATTACATTACCTGTGATACTGTTCGGAGATGGGGGCTGAAAGGGCAAGTGGCTCCATCCCGGTAGAGGTGGGCCTGGGTTCCCGACGGCCCCCGACTGTTACTTGTGGCGGAGCGACAGGGCAGGTTGAGACCGCCTAGGAGAGAGGTGGGCCTGGCCCTGGTCGGCGTTCGCGGATACTTAACACGCTTAACGAGATCTTGGTATTTGATCTGAGTCTAGCCATTTGGTCTATACGCACTAACCAACTACATGGGAAAGTTATGGGCACTCGACGTCGTGGTATCACCAAGCCTTCGTGACGTCGGCGATCGAGCGCGCGCGACCGGATTGGACCGAACGCTGTTAGGCTAGGTTCTGCTCGCCGCCACGCAACGTCTTGGTGTGCTAAGGCGATGGGCCTGCACCCTGTGCGCTTAGGTTTAGACCGCGTCTTGACCTCTCTGTTGTGCTGGGTGGGGCTGCGACGTGTTGATCTTCCGCGCGGGCATGACCCAGAAAGTGTGTCCGCCAAATGGGATCAAGCGTGTTGGGTTATGTGGTGCACCCTGCAGGAAGTTAATCTATTCGAATAGCCGTGATCTTGATAACAGGATGACTTGGAGCTGTACCTTGACCTTATGACAACTAGAACCGGATACTTAATAAAACACACCCTTCCAAGTGCGGATACAACCCGGTGGTCGCTCTCTATCGTGGCTACGAGGAGAGGATCGCCGGGTAGGATTATGCTATGCGATGCTACTTGGAGGACTTGATCTACTCTCTTCTACATGTCTGCAAGACGAAGGCTGCGAGGCGTAGTCTTCGACGTGATTAGCTATCCCCTCTTATTCGGCATTCTACGATTCAGTCCACCGATATGGCCCTTTACACATATTTCTATGCATATGTAGTGTAGCTCCTTGCTTGCAGTACTTTGGATGAGTACTCACGGTTGCCTGTTCCCCTTTTCCCCTTTCTTTACCCGATTGCTGCGACTGACGATGGAGCCTGTGAGCTAGACGCCACTGTCGGCGGCGACTCCTACTACGCCGGAGGTGCCTACTACTACGCAGCAGCCGACGACGCGATCGAGTAGTTTAGGAGGATCCTGCAGGAGGCCTGCGCTTCTTCGATATGTATCCCGTTTGTGCTAGCCTTCTTAAGGCAAACTTGTTTAACTTATGTCCGTATTAAGATATTGTTGCTTCCACGACTCGCTCTATGATCGAGCACTTGCATTCGAGCCCTCGAGGCCCTTGGCTTGTATTATGATGCTTGTATGACTTATTTATGTTTTAGAATTGTGTTGTGATATCTTCCCGTGAGTCCCTGATCTTTATCGTACACATTTGCGTGCATGATTAGTGTACGATTGAATCGGGGGCGTCACAAGTTGGTATCAGAGCCGACTGCCTGTAGAAATCCCCCCTTCTAAACTCCTTGGCCGAAGTCGAGTCTAGTCAATTGCAAAAATTTTACTAACTTGGTTGTGTGGCTTACGGGCCCACGTCGCCATTGGGTGGTATTAGGATCTTTTACTCCTCGATCTTTACTCTGGGACTCTGAACTCTCTTCTACTCGGGTTAAACAGTTTTTACTAACTCTGACTCTAGGATAATACTTTCTCCCGGAGAGCCCCTTCAGTCCAGATGATCGCCGGCTGCACCAGAAGATTTCGAAGATACTCCCCGATTTTCTCTCGAGACCTTGTGTCCGTTGCTTTTGCAATTCCCATCCACCGAAATATCCCTATGGATAAATAATTACACCTGTCGTGCTTACTTTTATTCCCAGTCGATCTTGTTATTACAAGATACCCCGAGAATATTTTGTGCCTACTGCCTTGCAGTTCTTTGCCACCTGAATACCCCTAAGAATATTTTCTCGCACTTTCCGAGTATCCGCTCATCCCCAGTTGTTCAGATGTTTCACAAAAGTCTTTGAAATACTATTCAATCCTCCAAAAATCCTTAGCAGCTTTATTGCTCTGCAAATACTTGTCTACTTGCATTATGGATGCTTCCCATATATCCGCAATATTCGCTAGTATCTTTTGACACCGCTATTTTGATCCTATTGATTCAACATGTGTGCGAATGCACACAATCATCTATCAACCCTTCTAAATTATCTTTCCGGCTCAGACATCATTTTTGAACATGAGCTGGTTCTCGACCAAACTATTTGTCGTCAATTGTGCCTCTGGTCTATCCAACTTATCCACCCTTGATCAAAGCGACTGCTTCTAACCCTTTGTTTTGGAAATCGAAATTCCTTTGTTATCTAAGCATCGAATTATTCAGAGGTTCTATAATATGATGCCCGTGCATTCTTCTTCCTCTGGTTGAGTACCGATGCTCACATCAGATCCCTTGTGGACCATCGGTTCCTTTGTTGGATTTTATCCGATAGTGTCCTTCATATTGAATAACCTTGAGAGCCTTTCCATGGGTATATAATGCCTTTGGTAAATTGTATCATCTGCCTTTGAACAATGCTCTACTTTTGAGCTTGTATTATTTACCCCGAAGTTTGTGGTATATGTTCGTAAGATGCCCTGATGGGTTGAACCTATGCCTTCCTTACTATGTGTGAACTCGGAAGTTTTCACGGGTCATACTCATCTGGTATTTCACCAGGTAAAACTTTCAACACTAATGCCATTATCGAAACGAGAAGCGAATGTAAGGTTATGCTTTGGAGAAGTGGGAGTCGACCTTGAACTTTGTGTTCATGCCCATGGACCCGAGGTGGAACTTATCATGGAAGCTTCTCGTAGTAATAATAATCCCCTTGCTATAACTTCTTCTCTTATCTATGCTTGGTCTTTTGCGACCGTGGTTTCGACCATATTGTTCTTCTTTGATCCCATTTCTTGGACAAGTTTAAGTGCTTGCCTTCTGCAAATGATTTCACTTGTCCAACCTCTATCCCGCTCTACCCTTGAGTATGCCCTCTGGTACCACGAGAATATCATGGAACTACATAACTTCTTATGGGTTCTTCATCAACTGTTATTACTCACCGATTCCAATTTCCTGGGTTCTGGGTTGTCGTCAACCGAGAACGCTGATAAGTGAATCAATTCCGCACTTCGACTCAATAACTCTAAGTATTCTTCATTGCTTATGAGTTTATTAATCCTTCAAGTAATTGCTAGCCTGATCGGCTATATCATTATCGTGCAAATTTTAACTATGCTACCGGCCCTCTTTCCGGAGCACGATTTAGATGGTAAGCTAATCTTCTGTCATCTTCCTCGTCATATCATTTCTCCTTGAACAGACTTGATTTTGAGTTTGTGTCGTACCCATGGTTCCAATAACCTTTCGCTTCATCATTCCTTTGACTCGATGTCGTCGCTGATTGATTACATCTTCATGAAATCTCTCGACAAATGTGTCGTGATCATCATCAACCTTATGAGCTCTTCCAGGATATCAATCGGATTCATGAAGAGAAATACCATCCTTGCCCTCGATGAGTCGTGTTATCATCGACCACCTTATTGCCTTCCCTCCGACACAAACTTGTTCGTGTTTTGTGTTATACATTGAGTTCGTTGCTACCCAGCATTGTTCTTCTTTACATTGGAGTATTACCATCTTTCATGTCAAAATTTTTGTGAGGATTTCACCACCTCTTAAGAAATTCTTGTTACCGTGATGCTTCTCGCCATCACCATTCTTTTCTTGGCCCCCGTGTTGACTGAACTCTATTGTGGGAATTTGATATCTCTAGCAACCCTATTATTTTGAAGTGAACAGCTGATAGTTTCGTTATCGAATCACCATTCTAACTTTGAACGTCCTACTTGGTCCATATTTCCAGGTGCATTTTCGTTCAATATTTAATTGTGGAAATCCATCCTTTGGAAATCTTGATAAATTGTCGTTGAGTCCATCAGCCACATCCTCTTCCTCTCCTTGGTTTAATGATGAACTCTTGTTTCGGAACTCGCTCCCACAGTTCAATTCCCGAGAATCTTACAATGTCATCTCGACAATTGGTGTTGCACCTTTCTTCTCAGGCATCGTGAGTCTGAGTTATCCTGCCACCTATCCGAACTGAATCTCGGTCAGATATGATGGTTGGAACATACTTTCAAGAGTTATAACATTGGTCCTCTTATGACTCGGTAAGATGATGTCATGCCTAGCACACCTGGCCGGAGGACCTAGTGTTATAGTTTCCTTTTTTTAACAAGGTTAACCATTCTTCCATGAGGAAATTGAATGACTTGTTTAATAAGTTTTTCCTGATGGATCCTTTGTGTATCCAAGGTCTGATCTTTGCTTGAAGACCTTGTCAATGCTATCTCGAAGCATGTCTGTGATGCTCTGATCTTCGATAAGAACACTTGAAACAAAATGATATGTTTTCTTTATCAATTATCCAAAACACCGTTGTATGGGTTTTGTCATCAAATTCCTCTCCCCTTACCTAAATGGTTTCTACTTTCTATCCCGTCGTGGATATCTGGCTCTGCTTGTCCTTGGGAAGGGTATACCCACGGTATATGTGTCAAACACATTTTCCTTTCCATTGTTCTCGCTCGATCCGATGATCACATTTTCCTTTCCATTGATTTGTTTAACCTTCCTTGTGATCCATAGGATCTAAGCAATAATATTCTTCTGCTTATGTAAACACCTTGGTGTACAACCGTGTCAGTAAGACCCTGTTACTATTGTTGATAGCATTCCGGTAACCGCCGATGGATGAGAACTCTACCTATTGGTCCGCCTCGTTCAACGAGTAGGAAAATGGTTCTCTTCATCCCTCGCCCTTGGTACCGATGTTGTTGCTGACATAACCAACAGACTATCCTCTGACATGCCTTGCTTACATGATCGTGCAAGATGTCACCACCCTTCCAACTTTTAACCCACATGGTGGACCCATAACCCACAGGTCCCACGATCGAAACCTGACTCTCCGGTACACCCTGTTTCCAAAGTTAATCCTCACGCTTGGCTTCGTATGCAATTCGCGAGCCACATTCCTAGTGATCTATTCTGGTATCAGACGCAATACTTATTCATGTTGCCCTGAGACCCTTTCACCTTTTGACTAGGCATTGAACGATTGCCTATGCGCTTGAAACTTCTATTTTGCGCCTTCTTACTTTGCTCCCGATAATTTCTTAAGTTTCAATTTGAGAGTTACTTCCGCCACCTTCCCCAATGTTATAGACCCGATAGTCAACCTTGCAGAGGTTCGCTCCCCCGGAATACCCACCCCCTTTATTCTTTTGTAAGAACGATGTAATTCTCGAAGGAAGGATGCCGACTTCATGATGATGAACTGAAGCAGAGAAATGGAGACCTCAAGTAATGGATTGACCTCTTCGAGAAGAGCAACCAAGACCGAGAAGGCTCGTTAGAATTTCGCAACCAAATCCCTTCCCTCATTTCTCTTAAATCTCGGACGAGATTTCTTGTAGTGGAGGAGATTTGTAACGCCTGGATAATTAGGCTACAAGAATCACACGCTAATGATGCCACGCCACCTTTGTCACCGTAATTAATCTCGGTTAATTCAAAACCGCTTTCAAATTTAAATCCTAAATAAGTCAAACGACAAAAGTTTTCAAATACTAAAACAAAAATGTTCGGGCTATATCAATTATTGCATCGGTAATTATGGTGAAGTAAACACATTTTTATGAAATGCCTAAATACTTTTAAACGAATTTAAACAGAAAAGAACATAATAAAAGAAAATACAAAATTAGAAAACAAAACAAAAAAAGAATAAAAGGCCTCGACCAATCGGGCCAGCGGCTCACTCACCGGCCAGCCGCCCACTGCCCAAATGGCCGACCCAGCCTCGCTTTATCCCCACGAGGAGGGGGGACCCTAACCACCCCCGCCACCCACTCGCACCCCACTCGCCCCCACTTTCCCCCTCACGTCGCCACCCTCTCCCCCGATCCGATCTGGATCGGGGCCCGGCTCCGTCCCCGACCTCTTGCCTCAACGTCGCCGTCTCCCCTCGCTCCGGCGAGCCGTGGAGCCATCGCCTCCGCCCAGCGACTCCTCCCTCCGTCCTTTGCCACCCCCCCCCCCCCCGAGTGGATCTGGATCGGGGCAACCGACGCCCCGACCCATCGCACGCCATCGCCCCACCACTCCAGATGCCGACGTCCCGGAGCTCCTTCGCCGGACTTCCCCGCCGGACTGCCTCCCCTCCAGCGCACGTCGCCGACCTCCACCTTGCCCCCCACTGCCCTTAACCCTACGACCCCAGTGAGCCCCTCCCTCTCCTCCTCACTCTCCCTCACCGTGTCGTGCCCGCACCCGTCCGCGCTCTCATGCGTCTCGTGGCCGAGCTCAGCTTCCGCCCATGCACAATAAAGGTTTCGCTCCTGGTCGCGCTTAATGCGCTGTAGCGTTCAAGCGCCACCACGCTCCGCCTCCTCTCCGCGTCCCCTCGACCTCCACTGCAGCCGCCCGCCACGCCTGCTCCGATCAACGGCGTCGGCTGCGCCGTGGCGGCCCCCCATCGCGCTTTGGGGCGACTGACGTCGCCTCCCCACCGCCGCCCGGCGACCGCACCACCACCGCGGCCTTCGCCGCGACGCCGCCTCCCCACCTCGCTTTCTTGCACCACCACGGCGGCCTTCTCGCGCCTGCTGCTGCTGCCCCCTCCGTCGGCGTCCTCTCCGGCGACCGTCGTGAAGCCCCGCTGTGTGCAGCCTTGTGCCCAGAGGGCCACTCGTCGGCTTGCCGCGCCACCAAGCCGCTTTGACATCATGGGTTGCGCCAGCTAGGGCCACCGCCGCCTGAGTTCGCTATTCGCCAATACCAGAATCCGCCGCAAGACTCGACCAAGCAAGGCCTCTATGCCTCGTATAAACGGGCCCACCCACATGAACGAAAATGAAATAAGAAATAATAATAATTAAATTAATAAATAATGAATTAATAAATAATAATTAAAATTAATTAAAATGATAATTAATTAAAGTAATTAAACCTGATTAGATTAACCTAACCACTAATTAAACTAGTTGACCCTGTTTAGTTAACCTACTAATTAAACAGCCAATGACAGGTGGGTCCCACTGGGCCCACACGTCAGGTTGACCAGTCAACCCCTGTTGACTGCTGACGTCAGCATGACATCATGCTGATGTCATAAATCCATTTTCAAATTAAGTTAAATAATTAATTAAATTCCAGAAATTAATAAAATCTTTAGAAAATCATATCTTTTAATCCGTAACTCAGATTAAATTATCTTCAACATGAAAGTTGCTCAGGACGACGAGACGAATCTGGAAACGCAGTCCGTTCGTCTGCCACGCATCACTAACCTATCGAACCCGCAACTTTCCCCCTCTGGCTCCTCTGCCCGAAAACACGAAACACCGGGGATACTTTCCCGGATGTTTCCCCCCTTCACCGGCATCACCTCATACCGCGTTAGGGCACGCCTAGCATCACGCTTTGCTTTGTCATGCACCGTCATGCATCTGTTTGCATTGTATTCATTGTTTCTTCCCCCTCTTCTTCCGCTAGACACCGAGACCGACGCCGCTGCTACCCAAGACGACTACGGAGTTGACGACCCCTCTTCCTTGCCGTGAGCAACCAGGCAAGCCCCCCCTTGATCACCGGATATCGCCTATTCTTCTCTATACCGGTTGAATTAGAGTAGTGTAGCATGTTACCGCTTTCGCTTAATCCTATATTGCTGCATAGCTTTGTCCTTGCTACTACTGTTGTTACCTTTACCGCTATCCTCTTGCTTAGTATAGGATGCTAGTGTTCCATCGGTGGCCCTACATTCTTGTCCGTCCGCCATGCTATACTCTTTGGCTGTGATCACTTGGGAGGTGATCACGGGCATATACTATATACTTTACACTATTACATTACCTGTGATACTGTTCGAGATGGGGGCTGAAAGGACGGTGGCTCCATCCCGTAGAGGTGGGCCTGGGTTCCCGACGGCCCCGATCGTTACTTGTGGCGGAGCGACAGGGCAGGTTGAGACCGCCTAGGAGAGAGGTGGGCCTGGCCCTGGTCGGCGTTCGCGGATACTTGACACGCTTAACGAGATCTTGGTATTTGATTTGAGTCTGGCCATTTGGTCTATACGCACTAACCAACTACGTGGGAAAGTTATGGGCACTCGACGTCGTGGTATCAGCCGAAGCCTTCGTGACGTCACGATCGAGCGCGCGCGCGGGATTGGACCGAACGCTGTTAGGCTAGGTCTGCTTCGCCGCCCACGCAACGTCTTGGTGTGCTAAGGGTGATGGGCCCACTTCCACAATGCGCTTAGGTTTAGACCGCGTCTTGACCTCTCTGTTGTGCCTAGGTGGGGCTGCGACGTGTTGATCTTCCGCGCTGTGCATGACCCAGAAAGTGTGTCCGCCAAATGGGATCAAGCGTGTTGGGTTTGTGGTGCACCCTGCAGGAAGTTAATCTATTCAATAGTCGTGATCTTCGATAATGTGACGACTTGGAGTTGTACCTTGACCTTATGACAACTAGAACCGGATACTTAATAAAACACACCCTTCCAAGTGCGGATACAACCCGTGGTCGCTCTCTATCGTGGTTACGAGGAGAGGATCGCTGGGTAGGATTATGCTATGCGATGCTACTTGGAGGACTTCATCTACTCTCTTCTACATGCTGCAAGACGGAGGCTGCTGAGCGTAGTCTTCGACGTGATTAGCTATCCCCTCTTATTCGGCATTCTGTAGTTCAGTCCATCGATATGGCCCTTTACACATATTTCCATGCATATGTAGTGTAGCTCCTTGCTTGCAGTACTTTGGATGAGTACTCACCGCTGCCTTGTTCCCCTTTTCCCCTTTCTTTACCCGATTGCTGCAACTGCACGATGGAGCCCAGGAGCGACGCCACCGTCGGCGGCGACTCTACTACTACTGGAGGTGCCTACTACTACGCAGCAGCCGGCCGATTTACGACCACGAGTAGTTTAGGAGGATCCCAGGCAGGAGGCCTGCGCTTCTTTCGATCTATATCCCAGTTTGTGCTAGCCTTCTTAAGGCAAACTTGTTTAACTTATGTCTGTACTCAGATATTGTTGCTTCCGCTGACTCGTCTATGATCGAGCACTTGTATTCGAGCCCTCGAGGCCCTTGGCTTGTATTATGATGCTTGTATGACTTATTTATGTTTTAGAGTTGTGTTGTGATATCTTCCCGTGAGTCCCTGATCTTGATCGTACACATTTGCGTGCATGATTAGTGTATGATTGAATCGGGGGCATCACACCTCTCCTCGCCATCATTCCTTCCGGGCGATGGAGGTGTGGTTAGTGGTCGTTGGGCGGTAGGTGGTCAGATCCCCGGCGAAAGCTTTGCCTGACGGTGTCGGTGCCGGTGACGGCGACGCTTTCGAGCGCCGTATCCCTCCATGGAGGCGTCATTGTGGGTGGCCTCCTCCTTCTTCGTGCTCTGGGTGAAAACCTTGGTCCTTTACGGACCGGGCGGTGGCGGCGTCATGGCGTCGTTCCCTTCTTGGAGGCTCCGCCCGAGGAGCAGGATCCCTATCCATTGGTGGTTGAGTGTTGTAGCGACCCGACCTCAGACGGTCAAGCCTCGTATTCTTGTGCCATCCTCGATCAAGATATCTTTGGCACACACAAGACATCAATGTATATATCAAAGTGCAATCACATGTATAAATAACGTAAAATGATATATACCTCATAATAATCAGCGGAAACAAATCAAACGGGTGTGGAGTCCCATCAACGCCATCGGCAGGTTGAGTGTAGACCGTAACCTGTATCGTAACTCTTACTGTCGAGAAATATCTGCAACATGATACGTTGCAGCCGTGTAGGTCAGTACATTGAATGTACCGCAAGATCACAATAAGAGAAAACAGATGATAAACTATACTATATGCGGTATGGCTTTGTGGCTCAGATCTGAGTTTTGTTTATGTAAAAGCTAGTTTTATTTTCCCTACATCAAAGGAATAAATGAAGTCTGTACTATGGAGTTTTCTATCATGACATGGTTCCGCCAACCGATGTCTCATAGCCCAAATTCATCATAAGTTGCCCACAATTAAGTTATCATCCGGTGTTGAGAGTTCCAGATAGATCCAAGTCCAGATGCTCAAATTGTCCGTAACCGGGGCCACGGCTAATCGATTAGGTTTTCACCCTCTGCAGAGGTTTGTACACTTTACCCGCAAGATTCGATCCCTCTTTTCTGCGTTCTCGCACTTCAGGGTGTTTGAGAACAAGATGACCAAACATGGTCTTCCAAGAGTTCCCCGACCACCGTCCGGTGCTCATCCAATCCTACCGTAGTTCTACATCTGCTAGCACCGCCCCAGCCAGAGTCACAACTAAGGTCAACCAAGCCAGAGCCCATAATGACTTGCGGTTGCATGTAAGCTTCCGGGCATGAAGTATTCTTCCGTCTCTTTGAGTCTGGGTGAAGCTTTCCGCAAGATGTCATGGCGCTTCTCCATGCATCCCGCCAACCACTGGTTTCTCCAGGTGCCCGTCAACCATCCTTCACCCGAAGAGTGTGTATTGAATTCTTGTCTCGAGTCTTGAAGTCTTGAGGCCTTGAAGATGCAGTCCTTGCAGATTCCATCATGGAGTTGTCGCCATTGACGAGATCCTCCATTCTCACACCACTCCGAGCACTCATACCAAACCCCGCCTACTATAGCGTAGCATTAAAATAAAATATCGTCCCGGCTTGGTAACAAGGTGATGGGTTCCTACCTCATGCATACTACTCAACTACAAGAATTCAATATCACTACTGGAGGGTTTGTTGCGAAGATGACACTAGATGCAATAAAACACATAGGTATGAAAAACATGGTCAAAGTGAACTTGCTCGGTAATACTTGATGAAGATAACAACGCTGTCGAAAATGACTTGGTAGAACTAATCGTCACTCCGCTGAAAATCTATATAGTCAAACATAGCATACACATAAGCAATCATTCTAGCAAGCAATACTAACACTCAAAATAACAATTAAAACAAAAAAACTCAATAATAAAACTCCAACAAAGTCCAAAGAAGCTTCAAATAAAACTAGAAAGAAAAACTACTAACGAAAATCTATGACTTTGCTACAAGCATCTAACATAGTTTTGCCCTAAGTAAAAAAAAACTTAACAGCAACTAAAACACTAAACTAATAATTTAACAGAAAATAAAAAGTAAAACAACTAAGTTAACAGAAAGTATTTTTTCATAAAATTTTGTTTGCAAAAAGAAACAAATAAAAAGCTTTTATAAAACTCTAACTATGACCTATAGAAGGTTTCATACAAAACTAAGGAAAATAAATTTTTAAAATAAAATAAATTTTCTCCTGTTTTCTAACAGAACACAACTAATTTTGTCAAAAGTGACAAAAGAAATAATTTAAAACTAATAAAAACAATAAAGAAAAAGCTAAAACAGAACTAATAATAAAACAGTACTGTTTTGCTAAAACCTAATTTAAATTAACCTAGAAATAAAATACTAAATACTACTGGATAAACAAAGGTCCTAGAGACCAGGAGCAAAAAGAATCGGTCAAAAATAATATTCCTAACTCAAAATAGCTCAAATCTAGTGATTTGAGAAAATTCATACAAACACAAATTTAAACTGCTCAAATGTGAAATAAAATTGAACTAACAGAAACTTCAGCAAATTTATGACACATAGCAATTGGAATCACTCAAAATACTAAAAACTCTAAAAGATATGAATTTTCTAAGATTGCTATTTTCTGAAAAAATGAATTACGGTATTTCGTGGATCTCACCGAGTAGTCGTCGGAGTTGGGGAAGAAGATCGGATCCGATGTTGCGTTGATCCTAGAGGAAAGGAGATCACGGGACGGTGGAGAGGAGATCATATAAACCTCAGGAGAGGTCGAGATGCGGCGGCGGCACTTGGCGGCGGCGGTGGTGCTGCTGCTTCTTTATTGCGGAGAGGAGAGGAGAGGTGTTGGTTTGATGTGTTGGAGGGGGGTGCTTGGGTATTTATATTGGGGAGGGAGGGCTTTGCTTGGGGTAGGGACAAGAAATAGACTAGGATTAGGAAACAAAGAGGAAAAGATCTAGAAACAAATCGGAATAAACGGAATAACGAACGGGATCAAATCCTACTAGGATTTGTAAAAGAATAGGAAACCTGGGCTCCTGGCCCCTAGGTGTGTGCGTGCGATGGCCTTGGCCTTGGCCTTGGCCGGTGGTTGAGTCGGCTTGGGCCTTTGGCCCAAGGCGCTGCATATTTTTTTAACAAAATTTCACAGAATTAAAACAAAAAAAATAATTAAAACTTTTATATAGGCATATAATATATCAAAATTTGCAGAAAAATATTTCCTACAAGATTAACATTATTCTAGTGTCAAATAAAATCCACACAAATTTTAATAATTCACACAGTGCTACTGGTCCAATAAAATCCAATAAAAATCATTTTAAAATACCAAAATGACTTCAAATTAATTTCTCTCCAATTTTCTGATGTAGGGAATCATGTTACCCTATTTTCCATATATTTTGTTTTTGGAAAAATAATTTGAATAAAACTCAAATAACTCCAAATTGGAAATAAATTCAAAAGAACTTTAATTTAATTCTTTTAAAACTCCCAACTCATATTTCATATGTTTTGAAGAAGTCATTTTATCTTCGCTCGTGAAAATCATTGAGTTGCATAAAGTTTCAGAATTGGAAAATATTTTCAATACCCTTGTCATTTAAATAAATGGAAGAAGTCATGTCATCTTCTCTCCAGGGTTTTGTGATGAAAAGAATTTGAATTCGGAGATCATAAAAGAAAATGAAAGTTTGGGAAAGTCCTTTAATTCCTCTCATTTAACCTTCAAAAGTTTCAATTTCACTCAATTTCACTCAATCATTCAGACAACAATCAAACAAACAATCAAAACTATTTATTTAATATAACATTCCAAAATTTAGAATTTTGGGATGTTACAAGTGTGGTGGTAGATGTGCCTCGGCACCGTTGTACCAGGTCGTTCTTTTATTTCCTTTCTTTGTTGTATGTGTTTGTTTGGATGTGTTCACTGTAAGGTTATCTGTAAGGGTTTCACTAGTTTAAAGCCGGGCGGTAGCCTTTTCTCAAAGTTAGTTCTTTTCTTTTTATTTTTGCATCCATCAGCGGATAAGTGTTGGAGTATATACATGCTACATGCGAAAAACAAACAAATTACTCTGCACATTTTAGTCAAGAAAAGCGAATGACGGGTAGAGAAAGTATGACTTTTTAATCATTTGTCATTTTGATTATGTAATGGGAGGGACAAAAAAAATAATAATATGTGTTGAAATTCACCCAAGAATTTGCATACAATTACACAATTACACCCCCTCTAATTGCTCCGAAATTCAGGATTTTATTGGGTTCGTAGAAGGGGGGAAAATGACGAACTGGATGTTAGACATAGTGTTACTTCAGAGCATCGAAACACAAACAAATAATACTCCCTCCGTACACAAATAAATGAGCATTTAGATCACTAAAGTAGTGATCTAAATGATCACATATTTCTTTACAGAGGGAGTATGTAACGTAAGTCGTTTGGTTTCCCAAACTGAAAATGCATGCATGTTCTGTTCTTTAGAAATAGGTGCATGCCATCGTTAGAATATAAAGAGATGAAATATTGTGAAATTTGAACTGGACAGAAATTTTTCTTGTATATTCAAAGCGATGTGATTCATAAGGAAAATGTTCAAAAAACACAATGTTTCAAATCAAACAAGGCATGTAAAACAAGCTAAAAAAATAATATGAAAACAAGGTATGCAGAAAACCGACTAACACTACATCTACGAGCATCTTAACAAAAGTCTCGTGAGTCTAGCATTTACTGGAGAACGTGTTAAGTCTTGAGACTCTATAATTCCATCAGACCTGTGAATAGGAGAGCCACTCGCATGGAAAGTTGTTGTAACTGAGTCAAAACCGAGTAACACTGCATCTACGAGCATCGTAACAAAAGTCTCGTGAGTCTAGCATTTACTGGAAAACGTGTTAAGTCTTGAAACTCTAGAATTCCATTAGACCTGTGAATAGGAGAGCCACTCGCATGGAAAGTTGTTTCCCGATGGAAGCTATTTACACCAAGCAAACCGTCCCCGGTAAGATGTGTTCCAAATTCAAAACCCATTGGTGTCCAGTTGGCCCGAGTGTTTGTTTTCTCCGGGGAAAAAAAATCAAAGTGGATGAGGTGTTGAGTCAAGGGTCGGTCCTCCGAGGATGACCTCCTCACAGACCACCGGATCAGCAGTCAATTCTTTTTGGCTCGCCAGCCGGTCCTCCTCCTCGGGCATGTGGCCACTGTGGAACCACCTGTTGCCCAAGGCCGATCGCTCGCACGCACACACGCACCTGTACGTGGTTTCTCGTCTGCACGGAGCACACCTTGCGTGAACCAGCAACCAGGCACGGAGGCAGTGTCTTGATCGGTGAAAGACTGGAAGTGCGCACCTGACTTTGGTTTTTTGGAGGATAGCGTGCCTTGACGAGCTGCGTGAGAGTGGACGGAGGGAGGGGCGTGCCTTCGCCTCGTTCGGCCCACCCACACTCCCCCGTCAGCACCCAGGACTATGGACTACTAGTGGACCAGCTGCGGGAGGTGGATCCTGATCATGTGCATGCCCGGTGTTTTCTTTCAGACGCTTGCGTAGACTAGCCATAGTGCATAGTAACATACACTAGTAACATACACATATCCCTAGACTATGTTACTACTTTCATAGTGGGTAGTAACATAAGTGTGGTAACATGCAAAGCTTCATTTATTATGTTATAGACTCATATTGCATTGGGACATGTGATGTTACAGTAACTAGCTAAGTTACTACAACTACCTCTCTCCTCATTAACTCATTGCCACATAAGCAAATTTGCTGAGTTGGACTCGATGTTACTGCTGAAGTTACTCCCACTATGGCTAGTCGTACTGTCCAACGGACGATCCACATCACCCGCAAATAAAGAAGAAGAAAAAAAAAACAGTCGCTCACATGTATCCCTTCGAGGAGGTGATCCGAGTTGAGGAAGACGAGGATACACAGCGTCAGCGTTAGTGGCTACTGGGAGAGGTAGGTGGCATCAACTCGTCGGAGAGCCTACCTGCGGTGCTGGATCATGGAGCGGTCCAAATTCCCACTAATAACAGAGGGGTAAGGCTCGGCCGCTCGCAGGGGCGGACCTACGTTGATGGTTGTGGGGGCACCTGCCCCGTAAGGCTCGGCCGCTCGCAGGGGCGGACCTACGTTGATGGTTGTGGGGGCACCTGCCCCCACTTGATTTTTATGCTCGCTTATACTTGATCAGGTGTACAGGCTGTGTGCCCCCACTTGTTAGCTTTTTTTTTTTGAGCAACTGTATCATTTATTATAAGTTCAAAACCATAGGGATACAGATAATTTCGGGCAAAATGCTAAGCCACACATGGCGTCCGGGACTTAGGGAAGCTGCAGCCTTAGCCAAGGCATGAGCTTCTCCATTATGCTTCCTATTTTCATGTATAAATTCTACCTCCTGGAATTGTTGCCTTTGATATTTGATATCTTGCAAAATAGAGTGATAATTGCAAGGCACTTCCACCTGTATGTTCGTCACCACTTCCAGACAGTCTGATGCAACACACAGAGATTGGATATGCAGATCTGCGGCAAGTGAGAGAGCCTCACTGCATGCCTGTGCCTCGAGGATGGTAGGGTCGGATCGACCTTCATAGATGATCGCCGATGCTCCTAGGAACTTGCCTCGCTTGTCCCTACAAATCACTTCTGAGGCCGCCTATCCCGATCTTGGAGAACCCGCATCTACATTTATTTTGGCTTGTGATGTTCAAGGGAGCCAGTTGGACCGGTTGCACACTGCTTGATCTCCTTCATTGCATGCAGGTCCCTGCTATTTACATGCAGGTCCCTGGGCATTACATGCAGGTCCTTTGGCCCTGAATTCTGTCTGTAGCATCTCGAGTTCTGCTAAAACTTTTGATGAAGATGTGGGTACTTAGTGGACTCTGGAATTGGTTGTCGTGTGTAGCCCGCCGCCTTGCCCACCAGATAGCCCACATGGTGACCAGCACTTGTGCTAGGTCCATGGATGGTAAAGTATCAACAAGCCAAAACATCCATAACTTAGCATCCGTCTCCTGTTTGAGATGATTGTTTCCAAGAAATCCTCTTGATGAGGGCCCGCACACACCGAGCCATGCGACGGTCGAAAAGAGAATGGCGCCAAGTATCTCTGCTGCGTGCAAATCGAACACTCCGCCGAAGTCGGTCATGCTGCGATGCTTCCGTACCTCTCCTGTTGGAATAGAGCTCTTCGCCAAACGCCATGCAAACACCCGCACTTTTGAAGGAACTGCAGCGCCCCACAGCGTGGCCCAAGACCTGCGATCTGAATCGACACGTGAATGTCCCTCGTTGTGTTCCAGCCAGTCTGTGCGCTGCTGTTTTGTTGCGGAAAGGAGCTGGTATCTTGACCGACGAAGAACATTCCCTTCCGCTCATAATGCCACGCCAGAAATCTTCCGCACAGGGGAACTTAGCGGGATATTGCAGATTGCTTCCTTGTCCATCATATAAAAGTGAGTATCGATCGTGTCCGGATCCCGTGACAATGTGATCGGGTTGATAAGTTCGAAACCATCTGAGGAGGGTTCTGCGTTTTGGGACAAACCGGTCGGAGCTTGAAATCGCGAGGTATCCAGTTGTCCCTCCAGATGTTCGTATGTTCACCGGAGCCAATACGTTTTACCAATCCCAGCCGCAAAGTGTCTTTTCCTTCCATCAAAGAGCGCCAAACCTGTGAGGGATTCTTGCCTAATTCAGCTTCAAGGATGGATGAGGTGGGAAATAAACTGCTTTGAGAATCCGGGCGCTCAAAGAGTTTGGCTCCTGGAGAAGGCGCCAAACTTGCCTGGCCAGCAAGGCTAGGTTGAAAAGCTCGATATCGCGGAACCCCATGCCTCCCATGAACTTCGGCTGCGACATGACTTCCCATGATACCCAAGCGGTCTTTCTTTCTCCGTTTTTCGATCCCCACCAAAACTTCCTCAAGATGCCATTGATGTGTTGGCATAAGCCTCTAGGAAGTTTAAAACGTGCCATAGAGTATGTAGGAATTGCCTGAGCCACAGATTTGATGAGCACCTCCTTTCCTCCGACTGAAAGCGCTTTCTCCATCCAGCCTTGCACTTGTTTCCAAATCCTGTCCTTAAGATATTTGAAAGAGCCCTCCTTGGCCCTCCCTACGTCGGCAGGGAGGCCCAAATATTTTTTCGGACAACTTCTCGTTTTGAACTTGAAGTAGTTGCTTTACCGCTTGCCTCGAGGCTTCTGAGCAGCCCTTGCTGAAGAAGATGGAGGATTTCTCCTTATTGATTCGTTGTCCCGAGGCCGCACAATATTTCTGGAGGGGAGTATCCACTCTGCTTGCCATCTCAGGAGTAGCATTAAAGAATAAAAGACTATCATCTGCAAACAGCAAGTGATTTACCTCAGGCGCGCCAGTGCCACCGTGATGCCATGTACAGTCTCTGCCGGTTGCGTAGATTTCAGGAGACAAGAAAGTCCTTCAGCAGCTAGTAAAAACAGATATGGGGATATAGGGCATCCCTCGCGGAGTCCTCTGGAAGGCTGAAACTCTTCCTGCTTGCCACCATTAAATATGACCAAGAACGTGACCGATTTGACACACCTCATCACTGTTTGTGTAAAAAGCGGGCTGATCCCCAATTTGAGCATAACTTTCTCCAAGTAATTCCACTCCAACCTGTCGTAGGCCTTCATCATATCAAGTTTTAACGCGCAATACCTGTTGCCCTTCAGCTTCCTGGTTTTCATGTAGTGGAGACACTCATAAGCCGATATGAAATTGTCTGTAATAAGGCGTCCTGGAACAAATGCGGATTGTTCTTCGGAGATAATATGGGGGAGAATGAGCTTGAGCCGATTTGCCAGAGCCTTGGATGCAATCTTATAGATCACATTGCAAAGGCTTATCGGTTGAAACTGTGCTAAATTTTGGGACTAGCAATCTTGGGTATTAGAACAATTAACGTTTTGTTGATCTCCTCCGGGGAATCCTCTCCTTGAAGAACTCTGAGCACCATCGCAGTAACCTCATCGCCACACAACTCCCAGTGTCGCTGAAAAAAGTGTGCAGGGAAGCCGTCGGGCCCTGGGGCCTTGGTCGGAAACATCTGAAAAAGAGCCGTTTTCACCTCGGCATTGCTATACGGTGCAATAAGTGATGCGTTCATGGAAGCATCTACCCGTAAGGGTATGTGTGACAAAACCTCCTCGATGCCCACCGTGTCCTCCGAGGTGTACAGACTGTTATAGAACGAAGTAGCCATCTCTGCCATCTCATGGTCGTCCGTGCAAGCAGAGCCATCCGGACGTTGTAGCTCAACGATCTTGTTTTTGGCCTTCCGAGCACTCGCTTTACGGTGAAAAAATTTGGTGTTGCTGTCTCCTTCCGCAAGCCATTGGATTCGGGCCCTCTGGCGCCACATAATTTCTTCCCTCAGGCACAATTCAACCATGCGTGCTTCCACTCTTTCCTCTTCTGTCGATGGTCCCGTTCGGTTGGGGAGCGAACGCAGCTCCTCAAGCTGCTTGCGCAGAAGGCGTAGTTCTGCCCGCACCGCACCGAAGGTGGTTCAGCCCCAGCTTTGTAGTTTGTCCGCCACCGATGCTATCTTACCCGAAAGCTCCGTTACAGTGTTGGCCCTGCCCGTTGAGTTCCATGCTTCAAAAAGCATATCACCAAACCTCGTATCCCTCTCCCACATGCATTCATAGCGGAAACGCTTTTGGTTGGCCCGCACACTTGTATCAGCTAAATCAGTCTCCAAAAGGATTGGACAGTGGTCAGACTTGGCAGTTGTGAGATGTTCGAGTGAAGCAAACGGGAAAAGGCCCGACCAGCAAGGTGTAGCCAAGGCTCTGTCTAAACGAACACGGCAAAAGTGACCGCCGGCGACCTTCTTCTCCCAGGTCCAGTCTAAACCTCGGTATCCCAGATCCACTAGACCACATATGTCCACCGCTTCTCTGAATGCATCAATTTGTGAACTGTCACGCTCATGAGGGCCGTGTTGCTCTTCCGGCCGCAAGATCTCGTTGAAATCTCCTATGCACAGCCACGGGAGAGTGCTCTCCCCCCGCAAACGCTTCATAGTGTCCCATGTCTTGTATCGTAGGCTTCTAGTGGCCTCTCCATAAAAGCAGGTTAGCCTCCATTGCTCCTTCCCTAGTTCTTTGACCCATGCATCAACATGATACTCGGAATAATTCTTTATTGCAACTTCAAAGGTATTTTTCCAAAAGATACAAAGGCCACCACTACGGCCCGTGCTACCAACTCCAAAACTGAAATCATAACCTAACATGGTCCGGAGACCCTCGACACGACTTTTTTGCAATTGAGTTTCAACTAAACATAATATAGCAGGCGAGCTAATCTCCACAAGATCGCGGAGTTCAGGAACTGTCGCAGGATCACCTATCCCACGACAGTTCCAGCAAAAGAGTTTCATTGGGCCTGGCGGCGCCCCAGATCGGAGCTCGCCAATAATGCCAAATTGTTTGCGTTCTGTTTCATTGGTGATGATGCCTTCTTCGCTTTCTTTGCATCTCTAGGCGATACATACTGAGGGGGTGGTGGAGGAACAACTACCATGGCCCCTGCGGCGCCCTGCTCTGTCTGGTTCAAACTTGAGCTCTCTCCGTTGATTTGCTGGCTCGGCGTGCTACTTGTCACAGAGAAATTCAGATTTCGCCTGGCTCCGGCCGCTTCCTGTTCCCTTTGCTCTGAACTGACTGGTTTCAAGGGGCTAGTCACCTCGTCATCTGTTGGGTAACGTAGTAATTCAAAAATTTTCCTACGATCACGCAAGACCATGGTGATGGCATAGCAACGAGAGGGGAGAGTGTCCGTCCACGTACCCTCGTGAGACCGAAAGCGAAGCGTTATAACAACGCTGTTGATGTAGTCGTCGTCTTCACGATCCGACCGATCCAAGCACCGAACGTCGGCACCTCCGAGTTACGCACACGTTCAGCTCGATGACGATCCCCGGACTCGATCCAGCAAAGTGTCGGGATGAGTTCCGTCGACGACGACGGCGTGGTGGCGATGATGATGCTCCACCGACGCAGAGCTTCGCCTAAGCTCCGCGACGATATGACTTCTCCGCGCAGGGCTTCGCCTAAGCTCATGACGATATGACCGAAGTGGAATATAGTGGAAGGGGCACCGCACACGGCTAAGGAACGATCCGTAGATCAACTTGTGTGTCATGGGGTGCCCCCGCCCCGTATATAAAGGAGCCAAGGGGAGGGGCTGGCGGCCAAGAGGCGGCGCCAGGAGTCCTACTCCTCCGGGAGTAGGATTCCCCTCCAATCCTAGTTGGAATAGGATTCCCGGGGAAAGAGAGAGAGGGGCGGCCCACCTTTCCTAGTCCTAATAGGACTAGGGAAGGGGGGGCTTGACCACCTAGGGCTGGCCCTTTCTCCTTTCCACCAAGGCCCACTATGGCCCATATAGTTCCCGGGGTTCCGGTAACCTCCGGTACTCGTAAATTCGATTTCACTCGGAACATTTCCGATGTCCAAATGTAGGCTTCAATATATCAATCTTTATGTATCGACCATTTCGAGACTCCTCGTCATGTCCGTGATCACATCCGGGACTCCGAACTACCTTCGGTACATCAATACTTATAAACTCATAATGAACTGTCATCGAAACGTTAAGCGTGCGGACCCTACGGGTTCGAGAACTATGTAGACATGACCTAGAACCATTCTCGGTCAATAACCAATAGCGGAACCTGGATGCCCATATTGGTTCCTACATATTCTACGAAGATCTTTATCGGTCAAACCGCATAACAACATACGTTGTTCCCTTTGTCATCGGTATGTTACTTACCCGAGATTCGATCGTCGGTATCCAATACCTAGTTCAATCTCGTTACGTAAGTCTCTTTACTCGTTCCGTAATATATCATCTCACAACTAACTCATTAGTTGCAATGCTTGCAAGGCTTATGTGATGTGTATTACCGAGAAGGCCAGAGATACCTCTCCGACAATCGGAGTGACAAAACCTAATCTCGATTCATGCCAACTCAACATATACTTTTGGAGACACCTGTAGAGTACCTTTATAATCACCCGATTCGTTGTGACGTTTGGTAGTACACAAAGTGTTCCTCCGGTAAACGGGAGTTGCATAATCTTATAGTTGCAGGAACTTTGTATAAGTCATGAAGAAAGCATAAGCAACATACTAAACGATCAAGTGCTAAGCTAACGAAATGGGTCTTGTCAATCACATCATTCTCCTAATGATGTGATCCCATTAATCAAATGACAACACATGTCTATGGTTAGGAAACATAACCATCTTCGATTAATGAGCTAGTCTAGTAGAGGCATACTAGTGACTATCTGTTTGTCTATGTATTCACACATGTATTATGTTTCCGGTTAATACAATTCTAGCATGAATAATAAACATTTATCATGATATAAGGAAATAAATAATAACTTTATTATTGCCTCTAGGGCATATTTCCTTCAGTCTCCCACTTGCACTAGAGTCAATAATCTAGATTACACAGAAATGATTCTAACACCCATGGAGTCTTGGTGCTGATCATGTTTTGCTCGTGGAAGAGGCTTAGTCAACGGGTCTGCAACATTCAGATCCGTATGTATTTTGCAAATCTCTATGTCTCCCACTTGGACTTGGTCCCGAATGGAATTGAAGCGTCTCTTGATATGCTTGGTCCTCTTGTGAAATCTGGATTCCTTTGCCAAGGCAATTGCACCAATATTGTCACGAAGATCTTCATTGGTCCCGATGCACTAGGTATGACACCTAGATCGAAATGAACTCTTTCATCCAGACTCCTTCATTTGCTGCTTCCAAGCAGTTATGTACTCCGCTTCACATGTAGATCCCGCCACGACGCTTTGTTTAGAACTGCACCAACTGACAGCTCCACCGTTTAATAAAAATACGTATCCGGTTTGCGATTTAGAATCGTCCGGATCAGTGTCAAAGCTTGCATCGACGTAACCATTTACGACTAGCTCTTTATCACCTCCATATACGAGAAACATATCCTTAGTCCTTTTCAGGTATTTCAGGATGTTCTTGACCGATGTCCAGTGATCCACTCCTGGATTACTTTGGTACCTTCCTGCCAAGCTTACAGCTAAGCATACGTCAGGTCTGGTACACAGCATTGCATACATGATAGAGCCTATGGCTGAAGCATAGGAACATTTTCATTTTCTCTCTATCTTCTGCTGTGGTCGGGCATTGAGTCTGACTCAATCTTACACCTTGTACTACAGGTAAAAAACCTTTCTTTGCCTGATCCATTTTGAACTTCTTCAAAACTTTATCAAGGTATGTGCTTTGTGAAAGTCCAATTAAGCGTCTTGATCTATCTCTATAGATCTTGATGCCCAATATGTAAGCAGCTTCACCGAGGTCTTTCATTGAAAAAACTCTTTTCAAACACTCCTTTATGCTTTGCAGAATAATTCTACATTATTTCCGATCAACAATATGTCATTCACATATACTTATCGAAAGGCTGTAGTGCTCCCACTCACTTTCTTGTAAATACAGGCCTTTCCAAAAGTCTCAGATAAAATCATATGCTTTGATCAACACATCAAAGCGTATATTCCAACTCCGAGATGCTTGCACCAGTCCATTGATGGATCGCTGGAGCTTGCACATTTTGTTAGCACCTTTAGGATTGACAAAATCTTCTGGTTGCATCATATACAACTCTTCTTTAAGAAAACCATTAAGGAATGCAGTTTTGACATCCATTTGCCAGATTTCATAAAATGTGGCAATTGCTAACATGATTCGGACTGACTTTTAAGCATCGATACAAGTGAGAAAATCTCATTGTATTCAACATCTTGAACTTTGTCTAAAACCTTTTTCGACAAGTCTAGCTTTGTAGATAGTAACACTACTATCAGCATCTGTCTTCCTCTTGAAGATCCATTTATTTAACATGGCTTACTGATCATCGAGCAAGTCAATCAAAGTCCATACTTTTGTTCTCATACATGGATCATATCTCAGATTTTATGGCCTCAAGCCATTTCACGGAATCTGGGCTCATCATCGCTTCCTCATAGTTCGTAGGTTCATCATGGTCTAGTAACATGACTTCCAGAACATGATTACCGTACCACACTGGTGCGGATTTTATTCTGGTTGATCTACGAAGTTCAGTGACAACTTGATCTGAAGTTTCATGATCATTATCATTATCTTCCTCGCTAACTGGTGTAGTTGTTACAGAAACTGATTTCTGTGATGAACTACTTTCCAATAAGGGAGCTGGTACTATTACCTCATCAAGTTCCACTTTCCTCCCACTCACTTCTTTCGAGAGAAACTCCTTCTCCAGAAAGGATCCATTCTTAGCAACGAATGTCTTGCCTTCGGATCTGTGATAGAAGGTATACCCAATTATCTCCTTTGGGTATCCTATGAAGACACATTTTTCCGATTTGGGTTCAAGCTTATCGGGTTGAAGTTTTTCACATAAGCATCGCAACCCCAAACTTTCAGAAGCGACAACTTTGGTTTCTTGCTAAACCATAGTTCATAAGGCGTCGTCTCAACGGATTTTGACGGTGTCCTATTTAACGTGAATGCGCCGTCTCTAAAGCATAACCCCAAAGCGATAGCGGTAAACCGAAATAGACATCATAGATCGCACCATATCTAGTAAAGTACGATTACGACGTTCGGACACACCATTATGCTGTGGTGTTCCCGGTGGCGTGAGTTGCGAAACTATTCCGCATTGCTTCAAATGTAGACCAAACTCGTAACTCAAATTTTCTCCTCCACGATCAGATCGTAGAAACTTTATTTTCTTGTTACGATGATTTTCAACTTCACTCTGAAATTCTTTGAACTTTTCAAATGTTTCAGATTTATGTTTCATCAAGTAGATATACCCGTATCTGCTTAAATCATCTGTGAAGGTGAAAAAATAACGATATCCGCCACGAGCTTCAACATTCATCGGACCACACACATCTGTATGTATGATTTCCAACAAGTCTGTTGCTCTCTCCATACAACCGGAGAACGGTGTTTTAGTCATCTTGCCCATGAGGCACGGTTCGCAAGTACCAAGTGATTCATAATCAAGTGATTCCAAAAGTCCATCTGTATGGAGTTTCTTCATGCATTTTATACCGATATGACCTAAACGGCGAGCCACAAATAAGTTGCACTATCATTATCAACTCTGCATCTTTTGGCTTCGACATTATGAATATGTGTATCACTCTGTCGAGATTCAACAAGAATAGACCATTCTTTAAGGGCGCATGACCATAAAAGATATTACTCATATAAATAGAACAACCATTATTCTCTGATTTAAATGAATAACCGTCTCGCATCAAACAAGATCCAGATATAATGTTCATGCTCAACGCGGCACCAAATAACAATTATTTAGGTCTAAAACTAATCCGAAGGTAGATGTAGAGGTAGCGTGCCGACCGCGATCACATTGACTTTGGGACCATTTCCCACGCGATCGTCACCTCGTCCTTTGCCGATGCTCGTCTATTCCGTAGTCCCTGTTTTGAGTTGCAAATATTAGCAATGAAACCAGTATCAAATACCCAAAAGCTACTACGAGCTCTAGTAAGGTACACATCAATAACATGTATATCACATATACCTTTGTTCACCTTGCCATCCTTCTTATCCGCCAAATACTTGGGGCAGTTCCGCTTCCGAGGTCCATCCGCTTGCGGTAAAAACACTCGATTTCAGGTTTAGGTCCAGACTTGGGTTTCTTCTCTTGATCAGCAACTTTCTTGCTGTTCTTTTGAAGTTTCCTTCTTCTTCCTTTGCCCTTTTCTTGAAACTAGTGGTCTTGTTGACCATCAACACTTGATGCTCTTTCTTGATTTCTACCTCCGCTGCTTTTAGCATTGCGAAGAGCTCAGAATTGTCTTAGTCATTCCTTGCATATTATAGTTCATCACGAAGCTCTTGTAGCTTGGTGGCGTGATTGGAGAATTCATCAATGACACTATCATCCGGAAGATTAACTCCCAGCTGAATTAAGTGATTATTATACCCGGACATTTTGAGTATGTGCTCACCGACGAACTATTCTCCTCCATCTTGCAGCTATAGAACTTATTGGAGACTTCATATCTCTCAATCCGGCATTTGCTTGAAATATTAACTTCAACTCCTGGAACATCTCATATGCTCCATGACGCTCAAAACGTCGTTGAAGACCCGGTTCTAAGCCGTAAAGCATGGCACACTGAACTATAGAGTAGTCATCACTTTGCTTTGCCGACGCTCACAACTTCGTGCAGCTCTGCAGCAGGCTCGGCACCCAGCGGTGCTTCCAGGACGTAATTCTTCTGTGCAGCAATGAGGATAATCCTCAAGTTACGGACCCAGTCCGTGTAATTGCTACCATCATCTTTCAACTTTGCTTTCTCAAGGAACGCATTAAAATTCAACGGAACAACAGCACGAGCCATCTATCTACAGAAACATAGACAAGCAAAATACTATCAGTACTAAGTTCATGATAAATTTAAGTTCAATTAATCATATTAAAAAACTCCCACTTAGACAGACATCTCTCTAGTCATCTAAGTGTTTACGTGATCCAAATCAACTAAACCATGTCCGATCATCACGTGAGATGGAGTAGTTTCAATGGTGAACATCACTATGTTGATCATATCTACTATATGATTCACGTTCGACCTTTCGGTCTCCGTGTTCCGAGGCCATATCTGCATATGCTAGGCTCGTCAAGTTTAACTGAGTATTTTATGCGTGCAAAACTGGCTTGCACCCGTTGTAGATGGACGTAGAACTTATCACACCCGATCATCACGTGGTGTCCGGGTACTACTGAACTTTTAGCAACGGTGCATACTCGTGGAGAACACTTCTTGATAATTTTAGTGAGAGATCATCTTATAATGCTACCGTCAAACAAAGCAAGATAAGATGCATAAAGGATAAACATCACATGCAATCAATATAAGTGATATGATATGGTCATCATCATCTTGTGCTTGTGATCTCCATCTCCAAGCACCGTCATGATCACCATCGTCACCGGCGCGACACCTTGATCTCCATCGTAGCATCGTTGTCGTCTCGCCAACTATTGCTTCTCGACTATCGCTCTCGCTTAGTGATAAAGTAAAGCAATTACATGGCTTTTGCATTTCATACAATAAAGCGACAACCATATGGCTCCTGCCGATTGCCGATAACTCGGTTACAAAACATGATCATCTCATACAATAAAATATAGCATCACGTCTTGACCACATCACATCACATCATGCCCTGCAAAAACAAGTTAGACGTCCTCTACTTTGTTGTTGCAAGTTTTACGTGGCTGCTACGGGCTGAGCAAGAACCGTTCTTACCTCGCATCAAAACCACAACGATAGTTTGTCAAGTTGGTGCTGTTTTAACCTTCGCAAGGACCGGGCGTAGCCACACTCGGTTCAACTAAAGTGAGAGAGACAGACACCGCGGTCACCTTTAAGCAACTAGTGCTCGAAGCGGTGAAACCAGTCTCGCGTAAGCGTACGCGTAATGTCGGTCCGGGCCGCTTCATCTCACAATACCGCTGAACCAAAGTATGACATGCTGGTAAGCAGTATGACTTATATCGCCCACAACTCACTTGTGTTCTACTCGTGCATATGACATCAACGCATAAAACCAGGCTCGGATGCCATCATTGGGTAACGTAGTAATTTCAAAAAATTTCCTACGATCACGCAAGACCATGGTGATGGCATAGCAACGAGAGGGGAGAGTGTCCGTCCACGTACCCTCGTAGACCGAAAGCGGAAGCGTTATAACAACGCGGTTGATGTAGTCGTACATCTTCACGATCCGACCGATCCAAGCACCGAACGTACGGCACCTCCGAGTTCTGCACACGTTCAGCTCGATGACGATCCCCGGACTCCGATCCAGCAAAGTGTCGGGGATGAGTTCCACAAGACGACGGCGTGGTGACGATGATGATGCTCCACCTCGCAGAGCTTCGCCTAAGCTCCGCGACGATATGACTTCTCCGGCGCAGGGCTTCGCCTAAGCTCATGACGATATGACCAAGTGGAATATAGTGGAAGGGGCACCGCACACGGCTAAGGAACGATCCGTAGATCAACTTGTGTGTCATGGGGTGCCCCTGCCCCAGATATAAAGGAGCCAAGGGGAGGGGCTGGCCGGCCAAGAGGGGCGCGCCAGGAGTCCTACTCCTCCGGGAGTAGGATTCCCCTCAATCCTAGTTGGAATAGGATTCCCGGAGGGGAAAGAGAGAGGGGCGGCCCACCTTTCCTAGTCCTAATAGGACTAGGGAAGGGGAGGCGCGCGCCACCTAGGGCTGGCCCTTTCTCCTTTCCACCAAGGCCCACTATGGCCCATATAGTTCCCGGGGTTCCGTAACCTCCGGTACTCCGTAAATTCGATTTCACTCGGAACATTTCCGATGTCCAAATGTAGGCTTCCAATATATCAATCTTTATGTCTCGACCATTTCGAGACTCCTCGTCATGTCCGTGATCACATTCGGGACTCGAACTACCTTCGTACATCAATACTTATAAACTCATAATGAACATCATCGAAGCGTTAAGCGTGCGGACCCTACGGGTTCGAGAACTATGTAGACATGACCTAGAACCATTCTCGGTCAATAACCAATAGCGGAACCTGGATGCCCATATTGGTTCCTACATATTCTCTGAAGATCTTTATCGGTCAAACCGCATAACAACATACGTTGTTCCTTTGTCATCGGTATGTTACTTACCCGAGATTCGATCGTCGGTATCCAATACCTAGTTCAATCTCGTTACCGGTAAGTCTCTTTACTCGTTCCGTAATATATCATCTCACAACTAACTCATTAGTTGCAATGCTTGCAAGGCTTATGTGATGTGTATTACCGAGAAGGCCCAGAGATACCTCTCCGACAATCGGAGTGACAAAACCTAATCTCGATTCATGCCAACTCAACATATACTTTTGGAGACACCTGTAGAGTACCTTTATAATCACCCGATTCGCTGTGACGCTTTGGTAGTACACAAAGTGTTCCTCCGTAAACGGAGTTGCATAATCTTATAGTTGCAGGAACTTTGTATAAGTCATGAAGAAAGCATAAGCAACATACTAAACGATCAAGTGCTAAGCTAACGAAATGGGTCTTGTCAATCACATCATTCTCCTAATGATGTGATCCCATTAATCAAATGACAACACATGTCTATGGTTAGGAAACATAACCATCTTCGATTAATGAGCTAGTCTAGTAGAGGCATACTAGTGACTATCTGTTTGTCTATGTATTCACACATGTATTATGTTTCCGGTTAATACAATTCTAGCATGAATAATAAACATTTATCATGATATAAGGAAATAAATAATAACTTTTATTATTGCCTCTAGGGCATATTTCCTTCATCATCCTCCTCTTCTGCTCCTGAATTCAGCCCTGCTTCCTGAGATGTCCGCTTACGAGCTGGAGATGGTTGGCGGGGTGGTGGGACGCCCCGGCCCGTTCTCCCTCCGCTCCGGCCTCCAAAACGGCCCCCACGGAAAGCTCGACCGCCACCAAGCTGCTCCTGAACTACTTCCCTGCGTTCTGCCAGCATCCAGCTGCCCCATTGCTTGTCTTTCGCCTCCCAGACTCCATCTCCACACTCCTCATGGTTATGGCCCATGAAACCGCAGATTTGGCAGAAATAGGGGATTTTTTCATATTTAACAGGGAGGAGTCTCCTTCCCTCGCCCACTACATTCAAAGGGATCACCCTCGTGAGGGGTTTATCCACCAGCAGCCTAGCGCGGACCCGAACATAATCACCCTTATAGAAAGAGCCTAGGCGATAACTGTGTCTCCTTGACCCGGCCGATCCGACGAGCAAGTTGATCAACCACCTCGATCTTGCGATAGAGTTCAGGAATATTGTGAATCTGGGCCCAGACATACAAGCCGTCGAAGACAAAGGAAGATGGTTCTTGCTTGCCATCATAATCCTCGATGAGCATCCCCATCCCTCTGAACAACCAGGGTCCTCCATGAACCACTTTCTTCCAATCTCCAAGGCAAAACATCTGAAAGATGTACAGGTTCTTCCCGGCTTCTCTATATGTTGGCTCTTGCGCAAGCCCCCAGATGGACTTCATGGTTTCGAACATCGCAGATGAACTAAACTGCCGGGTTGTGTTTACCTTCCCGATCGCCAGCCAACGTGCGTCTGCCTCATACTTCTTTGTGTCTTCCTCTCCCACGATCACGTCATCCAATTCGTCATCCTTGAGATCCAGGTGCTGCAGCATCTCCTCCAGTTTCTTGCCCGACCACCCTGCAGAAGATGATCCTGCTTCGGTCGCCATCGGGAAAACCACGGAAGCGCGTCGCCCCGAACGGACAGAGATAGCGGTTCTCCCGCGCTCCCAGCGCGGGCGGGATCAACAGGGCACGCCGGCGTGAGATCCGAACGGAAAAACTCTAGACGGCTGCGTCGGCGCCGCCAGAGGCGAGAAACCCTAAACGAGAGGGTAGAAAGTTAAAAGACTCATTTTTTCCCCACTTGTTAGCTTACGTTGCCCTCACTAGGTTTAGCTTCATTTGTATTTTTAAAGCCCGTTTAGTCTAACTAGCAGCCCACAAAAATAAAGAATTGCTGGCCTGCTGCCCCCTGCCTGTGTGTACGTCTTGCAACTTTGCATTAGACCCTTTTTGCTTCGTAGCCTGCCAAGCGGGACGGTTCAGACTCCATCCTAGTACACCATACGAGACAGATCGGAAATACCTGATCTCGGCGCTCGCACGGAGCCGCCGCAGACACTCTCCGCCACGTTGGTGGTAATCGCCGATCTGCCGTTGTCTATCCTTAATCCCTCTGGCCCTTGTACAACGACGTTGCAGCATAGCCCCATGCCCCCATCACCAAATTTCAATTCCACAATTCCCTCAGTCTAATTGATCTCGAGGTAAGAAAGCAAGTAGTATAATCAAGGTTTTGTTTTCCAGATTTTTCTTGTTCGTCTGCAATTTCGAAATTAGAAACCAAAGTACTCTCAACCTTTGATCAAGTTATGTATTACGTCCGTCGAATATTGTTATCAAATGGATAAAAAGGATGTATCTAAAACGTCTAGATACATCCTCTTTTATTCATTTTGATGACAAGTATTTTCAGACAGAGGGAGTATATAGTTTACCTATTTGTATTATTAGGCAAGTTTAATTTTTTGTAACATATAAATTTTACTAGTATGCAACTTCGAATTTATTACTAATTATTAAGAAATTGGCTAGTCGGATTGAGAGACTCCAGTTCAATTCTGATAATCACCCTTCATCTTCATGATTTGTGATAGCATGAAAATGCCTTTAAGGTTTCAGTTTTGGGCACTTAACTTGCAGGGAAGCTAATGGAGAGATTTCTTTTCAAAAAATTAGCAACTTCCAAAATGCCTGAACTGATTGATTTGGACATTCTATCTACACGCACTAATGATGATATTTGCTTTGACAAATGGGCTATCAAAAATCTTCCATGGAAAGGATATGAACATTGTTAATGCCATGTCAAATGTGGAATCTACCAAGAGAGAGCTACATAAGCCTAGATCTGAGCATGGTTAGAATGATCTTCTAAACAAGGTACATTCTTGTTGTGAGAAGAATGTCATTTTAGTGTTAGACATGGAAAATGATCATGTGCATCCATGAATACACATGAAACAGCAACATTTTAGTGTTAGACATGGAAAACATGGGAAATGATTTAGTGTTAGACATTAATAATGAGCATCATTATCGGATCGATTGCTTCTTTTCTGTCCTAGACATGTTGGTAGATGAGTTAAATGGCAGATCCAATGTTGGAAATTCCGAGTTACTTTGTTGAATGTCTTTGATTCCAAGTGCTCAGTTTAGTCATTATAATGTTAAGAAGTTGAAACTAAAGCTAAAAGTTTCCATGCAGTGCAAGACCGTCGTAGGATGAAACTAAAGGCAATGCGCTATAGCTCTTTTTTCCTTTTTATTAATACTTTTTTTATGTTTTCATTCTCCCTCAATTTGATAACGCCTTTTTCTTCTTGCAGATCGTACATTAGATTGTTACAACAATTTGTCAATGTTCTATTTTGCAACTTTGGAACAAGATATTGGGATATTGATTTAATTCATTTTGTCTAAAAGGTTAGTTTACTTCCAATTTTTTTAATAATATGGGTTACCATGTGGAAAATTAAGTGATTATGCCCGACTTTTAGTTTATATCGTGCTTTTGCCTTGTTTGTTCTTAAATACGTCCAATTTTTTTTGCCCCCTCCAAGTTTTATTCCTGGGATATTGGAACAAGATATTGGGGTGATGTTGGTGGCAAGGCCACACTCGAGATCTTGAGAGGGTCTACCTGCAGTTGCTCGACACACAAAGGCAAAATCGGGGCCCCACACAACTCCCGAAGCTCGGGCATGATCTGTAACACCGGAGTCACAACCACATCATTGTCAAGTCCCTCAGCGGCTAATGGCGGTGAGCTGGCCCTAGCACGAGGGGAGAAACAACCATGAAGCCCGTCTCCCTTCTCAGCGTCGAAGCTGCCATCAGGCACAACCAAAGGGCGCAACACATGAGTAGTCTGCAACACAGGCGGCGTCAGGGAGAGCCCGCCCAGTGCAACCTCAGCTCGCTCCATGAAACTCTCCATCCGCAACATCCAACCTTTCATAGAGTCAACGACCTCACGCAAAGGCTGGACTGTTTTCTCAAGCTGAAAGGAAGCCATACCAAGGAGCTCAGAGCGCAGCAGCTCGGCCTGCCTCTCCAAAGTGGGCTGCATCGAGTTATTCGTCGGGGCCACTGAGCCAGCACTGGTGCATATTTACAACGACGTAAAGTGGCGGAAGCGCGCGGTGTTGCTCTGGCTCGGCTGCAGCTTGGCCGGCAGCAGCGAGCACAGCGCACTGAGGAATGGGGCGGCGTTCGGGAGCAGCGCATGCACGGCAAGCCGCGGCGAGCAAGGACGCGAGATGGTAGAGCCGCACATGTACGGTATGGCCGTGATCGCACACAACGGCATGAGCAGTCTCAGCCAGCAGCGTGCGTGACTATTGCATGAGCAATCTGGGCATGAGTTGCCCGGGGGGCAACCTGATGCACAACGCAAACGACGAGAGGAGGAGCGCAAGTGGGAGCAGGAAGGACACCATTTTTCTTTCCATTCTTGTCCCATGGCCAACGATCTTTCGGGCGGCGGCAGCTTGGGAGTGAGGAAGGCGATAACGAAGAGTCTTGTTTTCTTCACGTGCTCTGTTTTAAAAAAAAGTCTGGAGTTCTTTTTTTAATGTAGAGAAAATACCATAGTTTTAACAATACTACAGTTTTTTATTATTGCCAAACAGCTCAAGTAATTAAAACCATGGTATTTTAAAAAACTATAGTATTCTCATAATACTTAAAAAAAGTTAAGCTATCAAACGGGGCCTCATTTTTTATATTTTTGCATCCCCCTCTCGCACCGTACGTGCAACCAACCACGCCATCACATGCAACTAGAGCTGAACATGTACTTTTCTCATTTTTACCTAACCTTTTCTCTCCTATTATTTTTGCACGCATTTTTTCATTTGTTTATCTCACATTTTTCTCTTTTCATTTTACTTTTGCATGGTGCCCCACTATCGCACCCCATGCGCAACCACATTTGCACGCTCAACTATTTTTTTTTGAGCATCAGTACAGACACAAGCGCTCATATACACGCGCATACACTCATCCCTATGAACGCACACACGCACACCCTACCCCTATGAGCACCTCCGAGAGACTGAGCCGGCATATCATCTTGAGATTTACGAAGTCACCGTAGGCGCAGTGAAAGGAGACGTTCCCGTCGACGATTTGCACGCCCAACTAGAGTTGCACATGTTATTCTTCTTTCTTAACGCACCCTTTTTTTCACGGTTTCCCTTACTTTTCAGAACAAAGAAAACCAATCGGCAAGGGTCACTCCAATGCCAGGTTATTGATTGCACTACCTCTGACTGTCATGTGATATAATGAAATATGTTCATATTTTTGTTAACATTTTGGAGCATATTCATCATTTTTCAGATGACACCAAGACATCAGAGCATAGAAACCATTCTTCATGAACATACTTTGCACCAAATGGATATGAAATGCTTCTGATGATTACAATTGTTAGCAATCATGAACCATTCGTAGAACAAAGACGTAAACCACATTTTGCTAGAAGACCGCATGCAGCAGCATTGGACCTGGATCTTCACAGAATCATGGCAAATTCGGCACTATTCCCCATTTTGGATCAGTCTCCGAAGATAAAAATCCCCATGGCCGATCCAGTAATCACACGAATGAATAGTGAATGGTGAGCTTTTATCTGACCCATGAAACCCATTCACTGCATGCAACATCGTCGAGTCGATTTCTCCACAGAAGTGCTAGATCATGAAACCATGAACAGACCAAACCAACAACAAATCATGGCCCAGCTAAATCTTTGCGCATGATGTTGCTATCTACTCCCTCTGTAACTAGACCAGTTTCCCCATGTACAAAAGATCAACAAAAACGACTCCAAGTTCGTTCCAACTAATCAGACCGAGCTAATCAAAGCGGCAGCTCCAGCTTGCCGGCGTCGACGTGCGGGTAGTGTCGGAGCACCGCGCGCTTCATCTCCTCCGCGCCGCGCAGGTACGCCGGCAGCGCATGCTCGGCCAGCCGCCGCGTGTACTCCTCGGATCCCAGGAATTGCTGCACCGCCGTCGCCTCGGCCATCTCCAGCTCTGCCTTCACCTTTTCCAGCTCCGCCTCCGCCGCCTGCCTCGTCGCCTTCTCCTTCTCCACTTGCTCCCACAGCGCCAGGTTGTCGCGCTCGCGCGCTACAACCTTATCGTCCAGCTCCAGCGCGTAGTTCATGGAGAAGGTTGCGTAGTTCGCGGCCTGCACGCGCCATTGTTGCCGCCGAACGGCACAAACGAACAATGTGATGCTGGTCCCCGGACATACAACTACGGACGAACGATTTGTTTGGAGATGTACCTGGAGCACCGCTACGTAGCTCGCCACGACGTCGGAGGGCTTCGACGCCGCGAAGTGGCGCTCCCGCGACGGCGTGACGAGGCCCTGTAGAACCTTCTGCGCGGCCTTCCAGTCGGCGCTGTCGCCGTCGTTTGTGTCGGGCACGGGCGAGTGCGGTGACCGCGGGTCAAAGCCTGACGGGGCACGCGGGTTGGACACCGGGGCGGCGCCGTCATGCCCGTCTGTTGCAGTCACCTCCTCCCGTCTCCTCTTCTTTCCTGACATAAGAAGTTTGTCCCCGTGCGTCTCGGTTTTCACCTGCTCCGTTCGTGCCGCCGGCGCCGCCGTCTTCTCCACTGGCATTTTGTCAGTCATGTCGCGGATGGGTGGATCCACCCGTAGCACACAAACAACAACAGTCAAACACCTTCCACCGTGCTAATTCGACAGGGGGCAGGGGGCGGGGGGCGAATAGAACGCTTACCTTTGGCAACAGTAGAACGGGGAGAAGGCTGAGGTGGTGGCGGTGTGCCGGCGAGATCGGCGGACAAGGCCGCATCAAGATCTGTCTCGCGGAGGTAAGCCCGGAGATCACGCGCTGTGCCGTGTACGCCTAGCAGCTTTTCCGCCGACTGCTTCTGGTGGCTCGTGAGCACCGGACCTGCGGCGGAGATCTTGTACGGCGGCTCGCCCCAGCGCACGGGGCACCGCCATGACTCCGGCGACGTCAGGAAGAAGAAACCCCCTTTCCACTCCCTCTCAGATTGCGAATAGGTCGTGCCAGTGAAGAGCACTCCGGCGAACGCCCTGCAGCGGAAGTAGTACCAGTCGTTCCGGTTGTACAGCTTGAAGAAGTGCCGGAGCAGAGCCATCGACGGCGGCACGCCGGCCTCGTGGCAGAGCGCCACGAACCCCACCAGGACGCGCCACCCGTTTATCGAGAGCTGGCCCGGCGCGAGTTGGAAGTGGGTGAGCGCCTCGCAGAAGAAGCCGTGCAGCGGGAAGCGCACCCCGGTCTCCAGCATGTGGGCGTACACGCAGACGGACCCCCGCGGAGGCGCGCTGCACGCGCGCAGCTCGCCGGCGGGGCGCGCAGCGAACCCCCTCGGCACGTCGTGCTCCCTCAGGAGGGCGTCGACCGCGGCCTGGGTGGTCAGGGTGGAGGCGATGCGCTCGGCGGCGGGCCTCGAGAGCGCGTCGGATGCGGCGCCGTCGTCGCCGCTTTTGTCGTCGCCGCTTTCGTCGTCGCTGAGGACGACAACGGGGGATGCGGCGGGGGAGGAAGGCATCGCGCCGAGTGCCGCCGAGTCGCTTCCGCGTCGACGGTGTGCTGCCCTGCCGGCGCCGGAGGAGAAGCAGGTGTGAGTCGTAGTGCCGAGGGTTTTTCTCTTTCTACCACTCTGCTTTTGGCTCGGGTCTGTACCGTCGGCTCAGATTCTCTAACTTGCTTATAGCAAGTCAGAGGCAGCCCAGCGCACGCCAGATGCCGCTCGTTCTCGATCGGTCGGCTGCTTCTTTCGATCCCTCACTCAGCCTAAAATAAGCAGCCCAGCCCAGATTTCATAGCCCACCTAAAGGCCTACTTCAACACACTGGAGGGAAAACAAAACTTCAGGCGGGAGCACGAGAGGATTTTGGCGGGGAAACGTGTGCTGCGCTGCTCTGTCGCGCGCTGTCTCAGCTTTGGGCGATCACTGCGGCAACTCCAAGGAAATCAGCTGGCTGATTGAGGAAAACTTCTGGCGATCGATTCCAGCCATCGTTCCTCCTCCTCCTCCTTCCAGATTACAGGTAGCAACCACAAATCTCCCCTCTTTGTTTTGTATTTTCTTCACAAATTGGAAATTTTCTTACTTGTATTTGTTCATGATTCCTGCAGTAATTATTGAGTTCATGTCTTCAAATTAAGAGATAATGGCAGAAACCAACAAGTAAGTTAGGCTTACACTGGAATTCCTTTGCTGACATCTAGATCTATAGCAATTTAGGCTTACACTGGAATTACCTATATATTTATTTTGGTGCAGGGAGAATGTGATTCGTACGTCCTTACCTTAAGTTGGTCAGAAATTCACAGACTTGGCTGAGGCATGGTCATTTTGGGTTAACTATGGAGGCCGGGCAGGTTTTGAGGTCAGAAAAAGGTCAAGCTGGAAAAGTAAAATTGATGGAGTGGTAACTTCATGTAGATATGTGTGTGCAAAGGAGGGTCGTCGAGTACAAGACAAGAGGGATCATCTCACAAAGAACCCTAGAGCTGAAACAAGAACAGATTGTGATGTCCATATGTGTCTTTCATTAGATCGAGTGGCAGGACATTATGAAGTGGTGGAGGATATCTAGAAACTGAGGTACGGGAAAAACTGAGGATATCTAGAAGTATTTTGAGTGAATCCTCTAATGTGCAGCCTAATGTTCAACAAGATGAGGGTTTGCTTAGTTCTGCACGCCTCAAGAAAAAAGAGGTTCAACCGAAAAGTTCAAAGAGACATAAACCTTGGATCGAAAAGACACGCAAGTACAAAAAGAAAGACCCAAAGGAATCTAGCGTATGTTGCTGAAAATTCTTGCAATTTAGTGTACTTATTTATTACTACATCATATATAAATTTGTTGGGTTTCTTTGTGCAGCAGCAAGAGAAAGAGAATCAAGTTGGTGGAGAAACTCAAGCAACAACTGAAAATGCTAATAATGACAACAATGCATTCAGGAGCTACACAGACTTGCTAATGGTACTTTAAATGTTGTTGTATCTTCTCTAAACTACTATTCTATTCCAACGTTTCATTTTGATCCTCTTTCTTTGCAGGGTTCTAATGGAATTGATGATATGGATTTTGGAGATCTTCTTTAGGTTCCTATTTCATGACAAGAAGAAGATAGTCCATCTTCTTCTTTTGGCCTGAATATGTTCAGCTTGAAGAAATTTGTGAAAAACACTGCAAAATGGTGTTCTTTTGTGTAGAACCTGCAACTCTAGTACTATATTTTGTTGGAGGTTATTATGGTTATTTGTATCATGACTAATGTTTGTATTCTGGTTGATTTTGGTTGAATTCTGGTTGAAAACGGAGTATTTTTACAGGTTTCTATCCAGTCTGAATATGTTATGTTCTATTCTGCTGTTTACATTCAGTTAACTGTCCATAGATGCACTTGTCGCTGCAGCTGGGCTGTTTGCTCCCGAATGGGCCTCTCTTGTCGCTTATGTGGGCTGGCCTGGCTGAACTGTGTTGTGTGAGGGAAGGAAACATGAAACAGAGCAGGGGACACACGATGGAAAAGAAACGGCATCCAGCTGCCTCAAGGCTGCCTCTGACTTGCTATAAGCAAGTTAGAGAATCTGAGCCGCTGTACCGTGGGAAGCGCCTCGTTTTGGGACCCAGCATGCACACCTATCTATCCTTGCATTCATGGTAAATTAAGACATTCGAGAATTTTACCTTTTTCTGAGGAAAAAAAGAATTTTACCTTCTCTTCTCCTGGAGGATGGAATATGGGTAGTCAGGGTAGGGTATAGGTGGCCAAACGAGGCGCGAGCACGCCGGCACGGCCCGTCATGGACCAGACACGGTACGGGCTAAACGGGCGCATGCCCGCCACATGGCATGCCTTGGGCCGTGCCTGGGCACACGGGCCAGCACGACACGGACCGTTTATTTTTTTTTCAGAATTTTTTATATATGTATACCTAAAATTTAGCCCAATAGGCCTAAAAATCAGCCAAACATGTTGAAAATATGCAGCCCAGCGTGCTAAAAGGGCCAACATGCCGGCCCGTTTACTAACTGGGCCGTGCCTGGGCCTAGAGGCGCAGCACGTGGGCCGGCACGACACAACCAGTATAATAATCGTGCCCTGGCGGGCCGTGCCGGGCCAGGCACGATTACGGTGGGCTGGGCTGTGCCATGCCGGGCAGGCCCGTTTGGCCAGGTATGGGGTAGAGTCAAGGTTTCCCTAAAAAAAGGGTAGAGTCAAGGTTTTAATTTGGACCCTAACTAAATGACGTCCACTGCTTGGATTTGTTGTGGATTTTTTAAGTAATACCGATATATCAAATAAGATAACGCTTCAATAGATAATATGATATAGAATTTCATATATTAGTAGCTCTATTGGTAATGATTCAATGATATTAGTACAACACTACAAATTGCTAGTGTAGAGCCTAAATAAACAGCGGCTTGTAATTCCTCTCATGTGTGTGACTTCACTTAACCAAAAGATTAGTGATATATGTATAACATTCGAATTGCATGGTGAGGAATATTGTACTCGAATAAATACCAATGTATCTAAAGTTAAAATATGTCTACGCACATCCTTCGGATAAGTATTTCCAGAGAGGAGGGGGAGGGGTATAATAGAGATTAAAATCCATTGATATAGCAGAAAAATAGTGATAAACTGTTTTAGAAACATATGAGGAAAATCATTTATTTAAGAACCATCTCACGCTACATTCTCTTTCCTCTTCAATATAAACCTGGGTGAGCGAGGCAGAATCAATGGATGCCTCAAGAAGGAGATTGCGTTAAAATCAGCTAGAATCAGCCATGACGCCTCATTGGATTTGCAGGGAGTAGATGTGTCATGGCCAACTCAGGCGGCACCAGCTTGAGATGGGTGTCAAATATCAATGTCGTTGACAATGGTAGATCACAACAATGAGCCCAGTTGGTCTACATAGTTTCGTACCGAAAAGTTATCAACATTCGAGAAATCATGAGGGATCATTGTTGTTTGTAGTAACCGAGCGACCTGCATGGTAAAAAAAAGAACTCTTCATCTGATGATGCAACACTCAAAAAATTAGGGCATCTAAAAAGGTTTTAGGTAACTAGATATTTTTCTTTCGTAGCTGATGATGTAAAATAGGGCATCAGAAAAGATCTACAATATAAGATGATGTAAAATAGGTCACAAACTATCTTTTTCATCTCCACAGTTGCACACATATTGAAACATAACATGAGCTACGAATACAATTTAAACACTGCAAGATCATCATACACATCAACAACATATCAAAGTGTACTATGGCCCTGTTTGGTTCAGCTTTTATCGACGGATGCCGCTGCCGCGCAGCAGAATCTGAATCAAAGGGCGAACCCAACAGAATCCGATTCCAGAAATTCACTGCCAAAATCTGAACCAAAAGCGGAAGCACCCCAGGTCGTGCTTTCCAAAATCGGGTTCCCCTGCGGGCCAAAATCTGAAAAAGCTGTATCAGCTGGTTTGCCAAATGACCTACATCTTTTTCACATCAGATTTTCCACACATATTTTTTCACAGCAGATTTTCCACAGCTGCTTTTAGAAATCCACAGCCAAACCAAACAGGGCCTATAGCACCAACTTAGCACATTTTGAGGTTGCCGATATTTGTTGTAGTGCACTATTTAAACTTTGCCCAAAGAGAATGAGGAGCTAGAAAGGTTCTAGAGAGAATATTTAGGGTACTCCAAGCCCGTTTTGAAGTTGTTTGAGGACCTGCAAAAAAACCGTAAACGTAGTGTGAGGTGATGATAGCCAGTGTGATCATGCATAACATGATTACTGAGGAAAAGGGTGACGGATTTCACCACGATTTGGAATCTGAGCACATAAGTAATCCTGTCAAACTTCCATAGCATAACACAACGATGTTTGAGGAATTTATACAAACTAGTAAATGCGTCCATGCAATGCATGTTGATATATGGTAGAATACTAATTGCAAATTGATTGTTAATATTTGGTAGAATGTTACTTGCACATTGATATTAGGCACGATATCAGTGGTATGGTAATAGTGTGATTAGCGTTCATATTGATATTTGATATGGTATTAATTGCACGTTAACATGTTGAGCGCTTACCATCAGAGCAATTCATATCCGTGGATTAGTTAATGGCTGAGATTAGTTGGATATGCCCCTTTGGGTCTTTTTATATTTATATAGATGTAGATGCATCAAAATATTTGCCATCAAGCAACTCATGGCAACTTCAGAATGACCAGGTTGAAGATCTGTAGGCGCTTTTACAGGAAAACTACAAAATATGTTTAAATTACTGTTGTGTTAGAATGTTACACGAAAAATGAATTCAAATTTGGAAATTTTTATTCCAAATTTTTATTTTTGGCTATAATATTTATATATTTAAATTACTGTTACGTTAGAATGTTTTCCCATTGTGACTATGGAAGAGGGATGATCTAATTTTTATTTTTTTAGTACTTTGGATAAAACAAACTGAACAGATATTTAATGTTTGTGTGGACATGTTCGACAACGTTTGATGTGTTCAATTTAATGCACGGTGTTGGAATGCTCTTAGAGCATCTACATAGCTAATATGAACCCTATACGCTCGCGGATGCGCCCGCGGACAGGTCCCAGTTGTCCCTCTCCACAACCACACTTCTCAAATCTTGATACCCAAATCTATGCAAATCCATGCACGGAGATCATACAACACAAATTCATCATACATTCAACAATACAAACATAGTTTAGCCTGAATAAATTTAGTGCATGCTAAAATAAAAATCTAATAGTCTATACATAGATATGTGATAAACAAATGAATCAATGACTTCACAACACAAAACTCAACAGAAAACTCGCAAGCTCCGTTAGTATAAGAAAATAAATCACCACTTAGGTACTGTTGTGAACTCATTCCAAATTCATATTGGTGTAATATCTACTGTATTCCAACTTCTCTATGGTTCATACCCTCCGATACTACTCATAGATTCATCAAAATAAGCAAACAACACATAGAAAACAGAATCTGTCAAAAACAGAACAGTCTGTAGCAATCTGTATCATTATAATAATTATGTAACTCCAAAAATTATGAAATAAATTGGTGGACGTGAGGAATTTGTCTATTAATCATCTGCAAAAAGAATCAACCTAAAATCACTCTCCAACAAAAAATGACAGCTAATATCGTGAGCGCAAAAGTTTCTGTTTTTTTACAGCAAGATCACAAAGACTTCACCCAAGTCTTACCAAAGGTTCTACTTGGCACAAACACTAACTAAAACATAAAACCACATCTAACCAGATGCTAGATGAATTATTTATTACTAAACAGGAACAAAAAGCAAGGAACAAAAGTAAAATTGGGTTGCCTCCCAACAAGCGCTAACGTTTAACGCCCCTAGCTAGGCATGATGATTTCAATGATGCTCACATAAAAGATAAAAATTGAAACATAAAGAGAGCATCATGAAGAATATGACTAGCACATTTAAGTCTAACCCACTTACTATGCATAGGGATTTTTTGAACAAACAATTTATGGGAACAATAATCAACTAGCATAGAAAGGCAAAACAAGCATAACTTCAAAACTTTAAGGACATAGAGAGGAAACTTGATATTATTGCAATTACTACAAGCATATATTACTCCCTCATAATAATTTTCAGTAGCATCATGAATGAATTCAACAATATAACTATCACATAAAGCATTCTTTTCATGATCTACAAGCATAAAAATTTATTACTCTCCACATAAGCAAAATCCTTCTCATTCGAATAGTGGGAGTATCATAAGAAACTCGAATACTATAAATTGTTTCCATATTAAAAGAGTAATGTTCAGAAAAAGGTAATCATAATCATTACAAGTTTTATAAATATAATCATCACTACTTTTTATAGCATAAGTTTCATCACAATAATCATCATAAGTAGCAACTTTGTTCTCATCATAATCAATTGAAACCTCTTCCGAAATAGTGGGATCATTACTTTCTAAAGTTGACACTCTTCCAAACCCACTTTCATCAATATAACCATCATAAATAGGAGGCATGCTATCATCATAATAAATTTGCTCATCAAAACTTGGGAGGCTAAAAATATCATCTTCATTAAACATAGCATCCCCAAGCTTGGGACAAACATTAATTGCAGCAAATATATTCTCAAACATGTCATTCTCATCAAACATAGCATCCCCAAGCTTGGGCCTTTTCATATCATAAGCATAATCACTCTCATCATTAATAGTATGAATAGCACCAATAGTATAGCAATTATCATCATCACAATGAGTAATAGGAGCAACATCATTTGGGAGGGATACCTTTCTACCTTTGCTTCTCCGTCTTTTCTTTTTCTTCTTCACATCATGTGTGGGTTTAACCCTCTTTTTTGAGCTCCTTATTAATGAGATTGGCTGAATAGAAAGCTCCTCCTCGTTACCTGATTCATCATAAGAAATAATAGGAGGATATTGGGAAGTCTCTTCCCTTTCATTAGTATTCTCTTCATCTTCTATTTGTTTTCTTTTCTTTATGTAATTGGCAATATAAGGATTTTCAATGCAATTCACCGCACAATACATAAAAAATTCTTATAGATCAAAATCAAGAACTTTATCAAGGACAAATTCGGGCATATGCTTAGTTATACGTTTCATTTCTCCATAACCCAAAAGCAAACTAAGTTCATTATGATGTGCAAGGGAAATCAAGTCATCACAACTTTTGGACACGATACGATCATGAAACAATTTGCATTGGTGATTTAAATGATCATGTTCATCGCAAATTTCACAAGGATGGCAAAGAAATTTTAATTTTTCAGCACAAGCATCTAGCCTCTCTTGCAACCATTTAGTTTCTAATTACTTATGCCTCTTGCAAAATCTATCTTCCCTATTTGGTGTGTACTTGCAAACTCTATGCACTCCACAAAAATTTAGTACAATCATGACTAATAACATTGCAATCATGCTCATCATTCAAAGATTTTCATCATGACTAGTGCAATCATCATTAGTACTATGGATATTCAAAGAGTTCATACTAATAACATTGCAATCATGCTCATCATTCAAAGATTTAGTGCCAAACATTCTAATGCATTCTTCTTCTAACACTTTGGCACAATTTTCCTTCTCATCATTTTCACGAAAGACATTAAAAAGATGAAGCATATTAGGTACCCTTAATTCCATTTTTTGTAATTTTTTTATAGACTAAACTAGTGATAAAACAAGAAACTAAAAGATTCGATTGCAAGATCTAAAGATATACCTTGAATCACTCACCTCCCTGGCAATGGCGCCAGAAAAGAGCTTGATGTCTACTACACAACCTTCTTCTTGTAGACATTGTTGGGCCTCCAAGTGCAGAGGTTTGTAGGACAGTAGCAAATTTCCCTCAAGTGGATGACCTAAGGTTTATCAATCCGTGGGAGGCGTAGGATGAAGATGGCCTCTCTCAGATTTATCTATTCAAACCAACACAAAGTACTTCAAATAGTGCCCTAAAGTTTCTACCGGAGAGTCAATACGAAAACATGTGCCAACCCCTATGCATAAGTTCAACTGAACCCGCAAGTTGATCACCAAAACATACATTAAGTGAATCACGTGATATCCCATTGTCAACACAAATAAGCACATGCAATACATACATCAAGTGTTCTCAAATCCTTAAATATTCAATCCGATAAGATAACTTCAAAGGGAATACTCAATCCATTACAAGAGAGTAGAGGGGGAGAAACATCATAAGATCCAACTATAATAGCAAAGCTCGCGATACATCAAGATTGTGCCAACTCAAGAACACGAGAGAGAGAGAGAGAGAGAGAGAGAGAGAGAGAGAGAGATCAAACACATAGCTACTGGTACATACCCTCAGCCCCGAGGGTGAACTACTCCCTCCTCGTCATGGAGAGCGCCGGGATGATGAAGATGGCCACCGGTGAGGGATCCCCACTCCGGCAGGGTGCCGGAACAGGGTCCCGGTTGGTTTTTGGTGGCTACAGAGGCTTGCAGCGGTGGAACTCCTGATCTAGGTTATTTCCCGAAGGTTTCTGTATTTATAGGAATTTTTGGCGTAGGAAACAAGTCAGGGGGCCTCCGGGTTGTCCACGAGGAAGGGGGGCGCGCCCAGGGGGGTGGGCGCGCCCCCACCCTCGTGGGCAGCCTGGGACTCTTCTGGCCCAACTCTTTCACTCCAGGGGCTTCTTTTGGTCCAAAAAAAATCATCAAAAATTGGCACGTCAATTGGACTCCATTTGGTATTTCTTTTCTGTAAAACTCAAAAACAAGGAAAAAACAGAAACTGGCACTGGGCTCTAGGTTAATAGGTTAGTCCCAAAAATCATATAAAATAGCATACAAATGCATATAAAACATCCTAGACGGATAATATAATAGCATGGAACAATAAAAATTATAGATACATTGGAGACGTATCAGCATCCCCAAGCTTAATTCCTGCTCGTCCTCGAGTAGGTAAACGATAAAAACGGATTTTTTGATGTGGAATGCTACCTAGCATATTTCTCAATGTAACTTTCTTTATTGTGGCAAGAATATTTAGATCCAAATGATTCAAAATAAAAGTTCATATTGACATGAAAACAATAATACTTCAAGCATACTAACAAAGCAATCATGTCTTCTCATAATAACATGGCCAAAGAAAGCTGTCCCTACAAAATCATATAGTCTGGCCATGCTCTATCTTCATCACACAAAGTATTTAAATCATGCACATCCCTGATGACAAGCCAAGCAATTGTTTCATACTTTTGATGTTCTCAAACTTTTTCAATCTTCACGCAATACATGAGCGTGAGCCATGGACATAGCACTGTAGGTGGAATAGAATGGTGGTTGTGGAGAAGACAAAAAGGAGAAGATAGTCTCACATCAACTAGGCGTATCAACGGGCTATGGAGATGCGCGTCAATAGATATCAATGTGGGTGAGTAGGGATTGCCATGCAACGGATGCACTAGAGCTATAAGTGTATGAAAGCTCAACAAAAGAAACTAAGTGGGTGTGCATCCAACTTGCTTGCTCACGAAGACCTAGGGAAATTTGAGGAAGCCCATCATTAGAATATACAAGCCAAGTTCTATAATGTAAAATTCCCACTAGTATATGAAAGTGACAACATATGAGACTCTCTATCATTAAGATCATGGTGCTACTTTGAAGCACAAGTGTGGTAAAAGGATAGTAGCATTGTCCCTTCTCTTTTTTTCTCTCATTTTTTTTGTTTGGGACTTTTTCTCTTTTTTTTTCTTATGGCCTCTTTTCTTTTCTCTTTTTTTTTCTTTTCGTCCGGAGTCTCATCCCGACTTATGAGGGAACCGTAGTCTCCATCATCCTTTCGTCACTTGGGATAATGCTCCAATAATGGTGATCATCACACTTTTATTTACTTACAACTCATGAATTACAACTCGATACTTAGAACAAAATATGACTCTATATGAATGCCTCCGGCGGTGTACCGGGATATGCAATGAATCAAGAGTGACATGTATGAAAGAATTATGAAGGTAGCCTTGCCACAAATATGATGTCAACTACATGATCATGCAAAGCAATATGATAATGATGGAGCGTGTCATAATAAACGAAACGGTGGAAAGTTGCATGGCAATATATCTCGGAATGGCTATGGAAATGCCATAATAGGTAGGTATGGTGGCTGTTTTGAGGAACGTAATGGTGGGTTTATGATACCGACGAAAGGTGCAAGGTATTAGAGAGACTAGCAATGGTGGAAGGGTGAGAGTGCGTATAATCCATGGACTCAACATTAGTCATAAAGAACTCACATACTTATTGCAAAAATCTATTAGTTATCGAAATGAAGTACCACGCGCATGCTCCTAGGGCGATAGATTGGTAGGAAAAGACCATCGCTCGTCCCCGATCGCCACTCATAAGGAAGACAATAAATAAATAAATCATGCTCCGACTTCATCACATAACGGTTCACCATACGTGCATGCTACGGGAATCACAAACTTTAACACAAGTATTTCTCAAATTCACAACTACTCAACTAGCATGACTCTAATATCACCATCTTCATATCTCAAAAAATCATAAGGAATCAAACTTCTCATAGTATTCAATGCACTTTATATGATAGTTTTTATTATATCCCTCTTGGATGCCTATCATATTAGGACTAAATTTTGTAACCCAAGCAAATTACCATGTGATACGTCTCCAACGTATCTATAATTTTTTATTGCTCCATGCTATATTATCTACTGTTTTGGACATTATTGGGCTTTATTTTCCACTTTTATATTATTTTTGGGACTAACCTATTAACCGGAGGCCCAGCCTAGAATTGTTGTTTTTTTGCCTATTTCAGTGTTTCTAAGAAAAGGAATATAAAACGGAGTCCAAACGGAATGAAACCTTCGGGAACATGATTTTCTCACCGAACATGATCCAGGAGACTTGGACCCTACGTCAAGAAACAAAGGAGGAGGCCACGAGGTAGGAGGGCGCGCCTACCCCCCCACCCCCCCAGGCGCGCCCTCCATCCTCGTGGGCCCCCTGTTGCTCCACCGACGTACTCCTTCCTCCTATATATACCTACGTACACCCAAACGATCAGATACGGAGCCAAAAACCTAATTCCACCGCCTCAAAGTTATCCTTTCTGATCGATCTATTCAAGAGTCCGTAGTGAAATAACACGAAGCTATTCTCTCCGTTCGATCTATCATAGAGTTCGTACTAGAATAACACCTTAAGACACAAATCAACCAAAACCCTAATGTCACCCAGATACTCCAATGTCACCTCAATTATCCGTGGGTATGATTATGCGATATGCATCACACAATCTCAGATTTATCTATTCAAACCAACACAAAGTACTTCAAAGAGTGCCCCAAAGTTTCTACCGGAGAGTCAAGACAAAAACGTGTCCAACCCCTATGCATAAGTTCAGCCGAACCCGCAAGTTGATCGCCAAAACATACATCGAGTGAATCACGTGATATCCCATTGTCACCACAGATAAGCATATGCAAGACAAACATCAAGTGTTCTAAAATCCTTAAAGATTCAATTCGATAAGATAACTTCAAAGGGAAAACTCAATCCATTACAAAAGAGTAGAGGGGGAGAAACATCATAAGATCCAACTATAATAGCAAAGCTCGCGATACATCAAGATTGTGCCAACTCAAGAACACGAGAGAGAGAGAGAGAGAGAGAGAGAGAGAGAGAGAGAGAGAGAGAGAGAGAGAGAGAGAGAGAGAGAGAGAGAGATCAAACACATAGCTCTTTGGTACATACCTCAGCCCCGAGGGTGAACTACTCCTCCTTGTCATGGAGAGCGCGGGATGATGAAGATGGCCACGGTGAGGATCCCCCCTCCGCAGGTGCCAAACAGGATCCCGATTGGCTTTTGGTGGCTACTGAGGCTTGTGGCGGCGGAACTCCCGATCTAGGTTATTTCCCGAAGGTTTCTGTATTTATAGGAATTTTTGGCGTCGGGAACAAGTCGGGGGTCTCGGGCTGTCCATGAGGCGGGGCGCGCCCAGGGGAGGTGGGCGCGCCCCCCACCCTCGTGGGCAGCCCGGGACTCTTCTGGCCCAACTCTTTCACTCCAGGCGCTTCTTTTGGTCCATAAAAAATCATCAAAAATTGGCACGTCAATGGGACTCCATTTGGTATTTCTTTTCTGTAAAACTCAAAAACAAGGAAAAAACATAAACTGGCACTGGGCTCTAGGTTAATAGGTTAGTCCCAAAAATCATATAAAATAGCATATAAATGCATATAGAACATCCTAGATGGATAATATAATAGCATGGAACAATAAAAAATTATAGATACGTTGGAGACGTATCAGAAAACAGAAACGGCTTCCACTTCATTTGTGTTGATGTGCGATGCATGACTGCATTGTTAGAGTATTTACAAGCTGAACGCTCATGTGGCACCATGCTGAAGTGGGTGGTATGCATGTTGGGAGAATTGCTAGAAGTGAGCATCAGTTTCGACAGGAGAACTACAAAATATGCTTGAATAAGTTGAATTCAAATTTGATATTTTTATTGCAAAATTCCATTTTTGATTGTAATATTTATATATCTAGATTATTGTTGCATTAGAATGTTTGTTTGCACATTGTGACTATGGACGAAGGATGATTTTATTTTTATTTTTTAGTACTTTGGATAAAATAGATTGGACAAATATTTAATGCATCCATGGACATGTGGACATGTCCAACAAAGTTTGATATGTTCAATTTAATGCTCCTAAGTGTTGGAATGCCCTTGGAGCATCTACAATAGCTACTCCGGACCCTATACGCCCGCGGACATGTCCCATTTGTCTCTCTCCACAACCACACTTCTTAAACCGATACAAACATAGTGTAGCCCAAATAAATTAATACATGCTAAAACAAAATCTAATAGTTCATACGTAGATAGGTGATAAACGAATGAATCAATGACTTTGATAGTCGCGGTCATTGATCCTCTTCTTCATGTGGAGCAATCACTTCTTCCTTTCCTCATCCAAGAAGTTGATATCTTGCAACATGATCCTCGACTTCTTCATCTCTCTTGCAGGCCTTCTCCGCCGCTATCTTCTCTGCCGCCTCACGCTCACGTTGCCTCCGGCGACACTCCTTCCGAGCAAGGTTCTCCGCCTTGCATGCATCCACCGCCAAGCCGAGGAGCCCGACTGATTCCGCCAAGGCCTGATCCGTAGCCATGGTGACGGACAGGATCGTCGGCGACGATATCTGCGAAGGCGGACAAGAACGACGAGGTAAGGGGGTGGGCAGCTTTGTGGTCATTAGTTGGAACACCGGCAGTACCGCTCCTGAATGGGCGTCGCCTGCATGTCTTGTCTCCGGCTCTGCAAGGTATGATGGCGATGGATGGGGTGGCGTGGACATCTTGTCTTCCATGGTTGTATGTGGATAGGTGAAATATTTCTTTCTTTAGAGAAGATATAGCTAGGGATGTGGTGTGGTTCGACTGTTACTTTTGGAGATGAAAAGGAACAATCGAGGGAAACCGAAATGGCTTCCGCTTCATTTGTGTTGATGTGCGATGCATGACTGCATGGTTAGAGAATTTACAAGCTGAAAGCTCATGTGGCACCATGCTGAAGTGGGTGGTGTGCATGTTGGGAGAATTGCTAGAAGTGAAGATCAATTTCGACAGGAGAACTACAAAATATGCTTGGATAAGTTGAATTCAAATTTGATATTTTTTATTGGAAAATTCCATTTTTGATTTTAATATTTATATATTTAGATTATTGTTGCATTAGAATGTTTATTTGCGTATTGTGACTATGGACGAAGGATGACTTTATTTTTATTTTTTAGTACTTTGGATAAAATAGATTGGACACATATTTAATGCATCCATGGACATGTGGACATGTCCAACAAAGTTTGATATGTTCAATTTAATGCTCCTAAGTGTTGGAATGCCCTTGGAGCATCTACAATAGCTACTCCGGACCCTATACGCCCGCGGACATGTCCCATTTGTCTCTCTCCACAACCACACTTCTTAAACCAATACAAACATAGTGTAGCCCGAATAAATTCAATACATGCTAAAACAAAATCTAGTAGTGCATACGTAGATAGGTTATAAACGAATGAATCAATGACTTCGATAGTCACGGTCATTGATCCTCTTCTTCATGCGGAGCAATCACTTCTTCCTTTCCTCATCCAAGAAGTTGATATCTTGCAACATGATCCTCGACTTCTTCGTCTCTCTTGCAGGCCTTTTCCACCGCTATCTTCTCTGTCGCCTCACGCTCGCGTTGCCTCCGGCGACACTCCTTCCGAGCAAGGTTCTCTGCCTTGCATGGATCCACCGCCAAGCCGAGGAGCTCGGCTGATTCCGCCGAGGCATGATCCGTGTCCATGGTGACGGACTGGATCGTCGGCGACGATATCTGCCAAGGCGGACAAGAACGACGAGGTAAGGGGTGGGCAGCTTTGTGGTCATTAGTTGGAACAGTCGGCGGTACCGCTCCTGAATGGGCGTCGCCTGCATGTCTTGTCTCCGGCTCTGCAAGGTATGACGACGATGGATGGGGGTGGCGTGGACATCTTGTCTTCCATGATTGTATGTGGATAGGTGAAATATTTCTTTCTTTAGAGAAGATATAGGGATGTGGTGTGGTTCGGCTGTTACTTTTGGAGATGAAAAGGAACAATCGAGGGAAACAGAAACGGCTTCCGCTTCCGCTTCATTTGTGTTGATGTGCGATGCATGACTGCATGGTTAGAGAATTTACAAGCTGAAAGCTCATGTGGCACCATGCTGAAGTGGGTGGTGTGCATGTTGGGAGAATTGCTAGAAGTGAGGATCAATTTCAACAGGAGAACTACAAAATATGCTTGAATAAGTTGAATTCAAATTTGATATTTTTTATTCCAAAATTCCATTTTTGATTCTAATATTTATATATTTAGATTATTGTTGCATTAGAATGTTTGTTTGCACATTGTGACTATGGACCAAGGATGATTTTATTTTTATTTTTTAGTACTTTGGATAAAACAGATTGGACACATATTCAATGCATCCGTGGACATGTGGACATGTCCAACAAAGTTTGATATGTTCAATTTAATGCTCCTAAGTGTTGGAATGACCTTGGAGCATCTACAATAGCTACTCCGGACCCTATACGCCCGCGAACATGTCTCATTTGTCTCTCTCCACAACCACACTTCTTAAACCGATACAAACATAGTGTAGCCCGAATAAATTCAATACATGCTAAAAAAATCTTATAGTTCATATGTAGATAGGTGATAAACGAATGAATCAATGACTTCGGTAGTCGCGGTCATTGATCCTCTTATCCATGCGGAGCAATCACTTCTTCCTTTCCTCGTCCAAGAAGTTGATATCTTGCAACATGATCCTCGACTTCTTCGTCTCTCTTGCAGGCCTTCTCCGCCGTTATCTTCTCTGCCGCCTCACGCTCGCGTTGCCTCCGGCGACACTCCTTCCGAGCAAGGTTCTCTGCCTTGCAATGATCCACCGCCAAGCCGAGAAGTCCGACTGTCCGCCAAGGCATGATCCGTGGCCTTGGTGACGGACAAGATCGTCGACGATGACATCTGCGAAGGCGGACGAGGACGATGAGCAAGGAATGGGGTGCGCAGCTCCACGGAGGCGGGAGAAATGAAGGAGGAAAGCTTGACAGAGCCTATGTGGCAAGCGTGCCCAGGTGCGTCCAGACATCCCATATCCGCCTTAGATTTCGGATGGATATAGAAAGTGTCGGCCAGGGCATTTCGGCCGGAAATGAGACGCCTGGTTTGGTGGTGTTTTTTTTTTATCTGGACACTAACTGGGCAATCTGTCCGGTGTTTAGGGTGGGTATGGGTCCGGTTTCAGATGCTCTCGTGCTCTCGAGAAATCCTACCCGGTCGGGTCGTGTGTGGACTCATGGACAAGGCTTGTGTCGTTTGACCATACTACACTCGGCTGGTCCTCCTTTACTTCTCCGTTCTCGCACGATTAGTCACAATCTCACAGACCACCGGATCAACGGCAAATCCCTTGCTTCCGCAGCTTGGTCTGGCAGTCCCGCTAGCGCCCAAGCGCTTAGGATGTGGCGTTGCACAGTGCGCACACACCACAGTTACCATGGTCTGCACAAGACCTACGTTGCAGGCTACTGCCGAAGTCTTTTACTGTATCAGTCAGGTGCAAAAAAGGAAGCAAGTAAATGCCCACACACGGCGCTGCAGCGTGGCTGGACGGTCGTGAGATGCCTTTCAGACGAAGCTGGCAGCCTGGCACCCATTCCCGTCGTTTACTCGCCTTCAGCTCCGTCCGAGTACCTGCCCGAGGAGGCGAGGAGCATGTGTCGTGGCCAATCTTCCGGCCGCTGTTCAGTCTCAGGAAGCACTCGTGCAAGTGCTGGCTACAGTCTCTCCCGACTTCAATCTCTTGTCTACCGGCGAAAACTGTGCGTGATGGTGAGCATTGTAGTTAAGTTTTGTGACGGGAGTTTTGGGTCGGAGGTGATGTATGTTGATCAGGTGCAGGGCGCAATTTGATGAGCCTGGAGTCAGTTGGTGGTGCATGCATCTGTTTGAAACTCGCTTGGTCGAGGTGGTAAAAAACAAGTTAACCATTTCAAGTGACGATGGACATAACTTAGGGCATCTCTGTCACGGCTTAGGCAATCTAACACTCTTCATCAAACCGGTTCTATTACTGAGTATGTGGAGCGGTTCGAAGAACTTATGCATCATTTGGTAGCTCATAATCTTGCATTTGATCCTCTCTTTTTCACCACTCAATTCCTTAATGGTCCCAAAAGTGAAATTGAAGTTGGTTGCTTTACATCGCCTGCAAGACTTCAGTTCCGCCTTCTCTCTTGCAGGAGGAGCTGCTGGGACAAATACCTGGGAGGGTTCCGGGACAGGTGAGGCTACCTGCTCCTCCATTGCTGGTCATGGGCGGATCGCCTCCACGTCTCGCAACGCACGCGGCGGCTGCGGAAGGACGCTGTGCGCTGGACGCTGCTCGGGCTGCCGATCGGTGCCCTAAACCTGCTCGAGGTGAGGATAGCGTCGCCGCGCTACGCAACTACTGATGAGCGCGCGGCCTCTGCTTCAAGTGCGGCGACCGCTGTGCACCTCGGGCCCGCATGCCAACCACTGAAAGTATCCCAAGTCCGTGCTTAATTTAAATGGCAAGCGTCCGCGAGGAGGAGGGGGGTGCTCATGTAATTCTTACTCCTGTCCATTGTAGCCACACCTGCTCCCTCGCCAGTGACAGGAAACCCTAGCCTTAACCACGGTTGGCTTCTTCGGGAAGGGGAATGGCAAGGCGAAGCACGACGGTGAGGGCGATGCCTTAGGTCTGCATGCTGGCCGGATGGGAGGCGCCTTTAAAAAAAATATGTTTATTTATTTTTAAATGGACTTTGGTTGGTGGTTGACCAACCGTTTTATCATATAATTATATTTAACTTATTTGCATGTTTCAAATTTTATTGGTATTTAGTTTTTTATGACCATGTGGATAATGCATCGGTCATGTTTCGTGCATGGGCCCACCCGAAGCAAAGGATGGACACGTCCGTCCGCTTAGCCGATCAAAGTGGGCAAAAAAAAAAACATACAAAATCCACGTCCATCGTGGAGTTGCTCTCATATCTCCACGGACATAGATGTAGAAGCCAAACATCCATCCACGTTCCCTAAATAGATTTCCTACAACAATTCTTTAAATAGTTTTGCTAAGTCTCAGTCGACTAGGACTTTGTTTCAATCAATGTTATCCTCCTTTAATTTTGAATGAAGATCCGTAAAAAAATTTGTTTTAATTTCTCCTTTTCTTTCTACATACTATATCATTTAACTGAGACTTGGCTCAGTCAACTGAGACCTAGTCACGCCTTCTTTAAATCAAAGAAGCCCTGGCCGTCCTTTAGAGGTCTTTTAATACTGGTTCAATGTACGGGAAACAAGACATGCATTGCACTCACATGAGCAAACTAGTCCATTTTCTTTCGTGCACGTAACAACGAGTCTCGTAGTAGCAAGAATACCTGAGCTGGGGTGTAGTGCGTACAGTAACAAACTGATGGTGAAGGAAGCAAAAAAATTGTCTGCGGTCAGAGTAATCTCACGACATCGCGAGCCACAAGACAACAACCAGCCGGAGCTTAGACCAACTCCACCGTGCGATCCAAAACAGACGTCTGCTTTACCCGGATTCTGTCTGTTTGGATAGGGGATGAGATTGTGTCCGGGCCTGTCCTGGAATGTGGTGGCCGTGCGCTTAGCGCGTGGCCGCATACTTTGGCCCCCGTCTTATCCGCCTCTATTTTAAAAACAACAACGTTCAAAATACCAAGCCTAGTTCACGCCAGCAACAGAGCCAGCGGCCTACACGTTCTCGACGGCAACACAGCCAGCCTCCAAAATGAATAATTTTGTTCGCCGGCAACATAGCCAGCGACCGGCAATACAGTCAGCCTTCCAAATGAATGTGTTTCTCGCCGGCACATAACCAGCTGCCCAGCGGGCGGCACCCATGCCAGCCTCCAAAAAAGAATGGCCACAGCCGATCGGACGACCTAGTTCAGGCCGTCGGCGTCGAACATCTCTTTCTGCCTGGCCTCGAACCAGCTCCTCGTCTTCTCACTCATCTTGGTCAAGTCCACGCTCATGATCGCAAGGGCCACCTCCTTTGCTTTGGTTGCGGCATTTGTGGCCTTGATGTCGAGCTGCCTCTGCCTGGCCTTGACATTGGCGGCCTCGATGTCGAGCTGCCTCTGCGTGGCCTTGACATTGGCGGCCTTGATGTCGAGCTGCCTTTGCCGGGACACCTCCTCCATGTCGATCTTCCTCTACTTGGCCGCCTCCTCCATCTCAAGCTTCTTCCTTTGAAGATTTAGGTATTGCTTCATTTGCTCGTCCTTGTTTTGCCGCTTCTTCTCGTCCCTCACATCCTTTTGAGACACCATGCCATGCAAATGCAAGGCCATGGATGAGGCATCACGTATGTCGTGTACCTTGGAGTTGGTCTTGCCCCTCGGTCTCTTCAACGCCTCGCCATCTCCACCTCCGGCCAACTTGGCCGTCTTCTTGCCTCTCTTTCTTTGAAGTTCACGTGCTTCAACGCTTTCAAGTGCGGCGCAATACTTGTTGCACTCTTGTTGGATGAACATCCACCTCTTTTGAATCGAGGTGATGCCACGGTTGCTCGTAATTTGGTAGGGCTCAAACATCTTCCTTTCATGGAATGTTTTGTGGACTCTCGTCCAAAAAAGAAGGCCCTTTTGTTGCGCGCCGGTCCTCGGATCTTGGCTAATCTCCATCCAACATTGGAAAATCAACTTGTCCTCCTCTTGTGAATATGAACCCGTGCGAATGCTCTTCCTCCTATTTTGTGCTTCCGCTCTTTGGGTTAGCTCGTCGATGAACAATGGCTCGCCACCAATATCAATGTCATTGCCTTCTTCTTCATCACCATCACCTTCGCAATAGATGTCATCATCTTCATGCCACGAGTCACCATGGTCGTAGTCAGCACGGTCATTGGGCTCTTCATCGGCAACGTACTGGGCACGGCCATCCTGACTTTGGGTCTCGTCGGGATCATAGGCACGGCCATGCACACCCTTGTAGATCACATCCTCCTTGAACTGGATGTAGAAGGGGTCGTCAACAGTTGGCGTTGGTGTTGGCATTCCGTCGAACAGGACGCGGGGGGACAACATGGTGCCCGTAAACGGTGGCTGTGCTTGCTTTCTTTGCATCTCGACGGCCGGCCGGCCGCCGCTGGAGGACCCCGACGTGACGTTGAGGTCGATGATGGTCGAGGGGCACGGGGTGGACGGCGCAATCATGCCAACGTCCTGCGACCCCGAGAAACGGGTCTGGCCGTCGTGCCTTGGCGGGGGAAAGCCGGGCGACATAGGCGTGGTCTGCGACGTCGGCGACTGGCAGTGCGGAGGCCTGGCGACCGACGAGCATGTGCTCACCGGGCCGACGACCGCTGCAGAGAAACCCGTCGGACGACAAATGCAAAGCATGATTGTAAGGGCATATTTATCCCTTAGTAGTTTTGGTGATTGATGACAATGCTTTTGTGGACTAATCGTGTGCAGTGAGCATTTCAGATATACCATGTCTAAGCACAAGACGATTTGGTGCCCCTCGGAGCTTATTGGAGACGGCATTTCTCTATGATTCTTTTTGGTGGATTTGAGTCGTAGGAAAGCCGTACTATTAAGAGGGGGACCGTGTTTGTAAGGTTTGGGTGGAATCATCACGTACACGTCTATTCCATTTGCACCATCTTTCCCCTTGGCTCTTTGGAGCATCCTCCGACTCTTCATGTCTATGCAAAATGAAGGACTCCTAGTGTTGCTGTTCTGGGGCATGCGGTAGTACTGCTCTTCGGAGCGGTCGTACCGCAAGCCCTTGCGGTAGTACCGCAGGTGCTCACAGTAGTACCGCTCCCTGGGAGCGGTAGTACCGTGGCCTCGGTCCAGGCGCAGCTGCTCGAGCGGTAGTAGGGGCGGATGTAATTTTTTACATCCGCGCCCTACGCGGTAGTACCGTGTGCCCTGGCCAAGCGCAGCTGCATGAGCGGAAGTAGGGGCGGATGTAATTTTTTACATCTACGCCCTACGCGGTAGTACCGTGTTAGATTTTTGCATAGATCAAAACTCAATGGAGGTAGCCACAGATGTGTTTTTATATGTCCGTGCCTTCCCAGTCTAGTCCAACTCTGCCTTGCGGTAGTAGTGCAAGGGGGAGCGGTAGTACCGCGCCAGCGGCACTACCGCCCTCGGCTCCTATGCTACAAGCCTGGGCTAGCTCCTGCCGTGGCCGCGGTAGTACCGCAGGGCCTTGCGGTAGTACCGCCCGTTGGGTGCGGTAGTACCGCTTGTCGCGGGCTGAGTAAGTGGATAACGGTTTGATTTGTTCTTTCACTATATAAGGGGAGTCTTCTTCTCCGAGTTGACTATGTCTTCCACCCCCAAGCTCCATTGTTGCTCTAAGCTCCATTTTCACCTGATCTCTCTCCCTAGCCAATCAAACTTGTTGATTTTCTAGGGATTGGTTGAGAAGGCCACGATCTACACTTCCACCAAGAGAAATTTGATTCCCCCCACTAATCCCTTGCGGATCTTGTTACTCTTGGGTGTTTGAGCACCCTAGACGGTTGAGATCACTTCGGAGCCATATTCCATTGTGGTGAAGCTCCATGATTTCGTTCGGAGCCTCCAATTCGGTTGTGTAGAGAGCCCCAACCTTGTTTGTAAAGGTCCAGTCGCCGCCTCCAAGGGCACCAATAGTGGAATCACGGCATCTCACATTGTGTGAGGGCGTGAGGATATTACGGTGGCCCTAGTGGCTTCTTGGGGAGCATTTGAAGGAAATATGCCCTAGAGGCAATAATAAAGTTATTATGTATTTCCTTATTTCATGATAAATGTTTATTATTCATGCTAGAATTGTATTAACCGGAAACTTAGTACATGTGTGAATACATAGACAAACATAGTGTCACAAGTATGCCTCTACTTGACTAGCTCGTCGAATCAAAGATGGTTAAGTTTCCGAGCCATAAACATGAGTTGTCATTTGATTAGCGAGATCACATCATTAGAGAATGATGTGATTGACTTGACCCATTCTGTTAACTTAGCACTTGATCGTTTAGTATGTTGCTATTGCTTTCTTCATGAATTATACATGTTCCTATGACGATGAGATTATGCAACTCCCGAATACCGGAGGAACACTTTGTGTGCTACCAAACGTCACAACGTAACTGGGTGATTATAAAGGTGCTCTACAGGTGTCTCCGATGGTGTTTGTTGAGTTGGCATAGATCGAGATTAGGATTTGTCACTCTGATTGTTGGAGAGGTATCTCTGGGCCCTCTCGGTAATGCACATTACTATAAGACTTGCAAGCAATGTGACTAATGAGTTAGTTATGGGATGATGCATTATGGAACGAGTAAAGAGACTTGCCGGTAACGAGATTGAACTAGGTATTGAGATACCGACGATCAAATCTCGGGCAAGTAACATGCTGATGACAAAGGGAACAACGTATGTTGTTATGCGGTTTGACGATAAAGATCTTCGTAGAATATGTAGGAACCAATATGAGCATCCAGGTTCCGCTATTGGTTATTGACCGGAGATGAGTCTCGGTCATGTATACATAGTTCTCGAACCCGTAGGGTCCGCACGCTTAACGTTCGGTGATGATCGGTATTATGAGTTTATGTTTTTTGATATACCAAAGGTTGTTCGGAGTCCCGGATATGATCACGGGCATGACGAGGAGTCTCGAAATGGTCGAGACATAAAGATCGATATATTGGATGACTATGTTTGGACATCGGAAGGGTTCCGAGTGGTTCGGCATTTTTCCGGAGTACCGGGAGGTTATCGAAACCCCCCGGGAGAAGTTATGGGCCTTATGGGCCACAAGAAGGAAGCACACCAGCCCACAAGGGGCTGGTGCGCCCCCCTTGGGCAGGAGGCCGAATTGGAATAGGTTTAGGGGGGGCGCCCCCCTTTTCTTCTCTCCTACTCCTCCTTCCCTTCCTCTCCTACTCCAACTAGGGAAAGGGGGGAATCCTACTCCCGGTGGGAGTAGGACTCCCATAGGGCGCGCCATAGAGAGGGCCGGCCCCTTCCCTCCTCCACTCCTTTATATACGGGGAGGGGGTGATACGTCTCCAACGTATCTATAATTTTTGATTGTTTCATGCTATATTATATTCTGTTTTGGATGTTTAATGGGCTTTATTATACACTTCTATATTATTTTTGGGACTAACCTATTAACCGGAGGCCCAGCCCAAATTGTTGTTTTTTGCCGATTTTAGTGTTTCGAAGGAAAAGAATATCAAACGGGTCCAAACGGAATGAAACCTTCGGGAACGTGATTTTTGGAACAAACGTGATCCAGAGGACTTGGAGTCTACGTAAAGCAATCAACGAGGAAGGCACGAGGCTGTAGCGACCTGACCCAAAATCGGTCAAATCTCTGTGTCTGTACCATCCCAAGATCATGCTGGTACTCACAGTACATCGATGTAATAATCAAAGTTCAATCACACCTGAATTTATTACACGGTTCTCATATAGAGTCTTTATTACAAGAGAATAAATTCGGCTCAAGGCCAACTCATGAGAAATAAACTACTAATGCTGCGGAAGCGTAGAAGTATAGCGAGTCCATCCGACTCCAAAGGGCAATCGCCAAGCGCGGAGCGTAGCCTCACTCTTGATCGGAATAAATCTCTGCAACATAAGACGTTGCAGCCGTGTAGGTCAGCTTTTTGAATAAGCTGGCAAGTCATGAAGAGAATAACAGTAATAAAGTTACTAACACTATATGCATTTTTGGCTGTGGGGCTCTAAGTTTCATCATTTTGCGAAAAGCCAATTTTCTCCTACTACAGTGGACTTGCTTGCAAATTACTACAAACTGTTGGTAGTTATTGAGATGGTTCCGCCAACCAATGTCTCATTCCCAAATTATTAAGTCATAAACCCCTCAAATTAATTTATTAGTTTTAGTGTTGAGATTACCGAATACTTCCAAGTTCCAGAGGCTCAATTTGTCCGTAACCGAGGACACGGCTAATCGATTAGATCTTTAACTCTGCAGAGGTTTGCGCACTTTACCCGCAAGAATCATTCCCTCCTTTTTAAGTCTTCGCACTTCATGGTGTTTGAAGACGGACGAATGAAACAGGGTCTTCCAAAGAGTTCTTCTGCTACCGCCGGTACCCATGCAATCCTACCGTTCTTCTACATCTCGTAGTACCGTCCCAGCCAGCGTCACAACTAGGGTTGACCCAGCCAGAGCCCATAATGGCTTGCGGCTGCACAGTAAGCTTCCGGTCAATGGGGCATCCATCCGCTCTTCGTGGCTGGGTGAAGCTTTCCAAAGATGTCATGGCACTTCTCCATGCATCCCGCCAACCACCGGGTTCTCCAGGTGCCCGCCAACCGCCCTCCACCCAATAGTGAATTTCAAGTCCATCTTGATCATTGTAGTTCATGGGGTTGTCATCATCATTGACTCTCACATCTTTCTTATGAATTTCACTCAACCAAAACCCGGTTCACGAGCATAGCAAAGTAAACTACTTCGTCCCGGGGTCATGGTAACAAGGGGATTGGTTCATCCTACCACATGATACTACTCAAGATTAATAACTTCAAAAATTTTCAACTACTGCATGCATGGTGGGGTGGTGATAATTTCTAATGCACAAAAATCATAGGTATTGAAAATAACATGATCAAAACTTGCCTTGCTGATGATCCTCGTAAGCTAAAGATTCGTAGTAGCAAGCTTCGCCCTCCGGAAACTCTACCGAGACAAACAATAATCACAATAAGCATATAGCATATCATCACTTAACACAATAGCAATAGCAACATAACACACCAAAACAAACAAGTCAAAACCCAAAGGAAAACTCAAGGAAAATCCAATTCAAAGTTTTCCTACTTCAAGCAACAACAAAAATAGTTTTATATAACAAATTTTTTTCTCAACATAACCTAATCATGGTTTTATGTTAACTTAACAGAAAAGATTTCATTAAGCAACTAGGAGCAAGAAGAATTAATTTAAAATCTATTATGAAACTCCTATTAGGCCTAATTCAAATTCTATTAAGAAAAATAAAATAAAAGTTTTATTTATTATAAATAAAAGTTCATCCTATAAAGTGACAGAAACTATCCTAGAATAATCAATCACATGTGAAAAATAAATTGTTTTACTAATTAAAATAATAGGAAAACAGTAGCTAGTTAATTAATTAGGATTAACAAGATTCTGCTTAAAACTAATTTTTTATTAATCCTAAAATGCCCAAATTAATTTCTATGGTTTGGCAATGTCAAAATAAAGTTGGGACAAAAAGAATCATCCAAAATAATTTTCCTAACTCATGTTATAACAGATTTACTATTCTGACTAAATCTGAAATAAAGAAATTTTAATTAATTTTAACATAGCTAAATACATTTTCTACAGAAACTATAGAAAATTTGCAAACCAACAAAAAAAGAATCACCTAAAAATATTAAACAGAATAAAAGATATGAATTTTTCAAATCAGGAACTATTCTGTTAAATCAGAAAATGAAAATAAAAGAAAAATGGCCTAATGGGCCTAACCTACGCACTGAGCGTAATATAACTAAACTGGGCCCTAGGGTTAAACGAGTCGGGCCGGACTAAATAAAGAAAACCCTAACTAAAATAAACCGTAAACGAACCGGGCCGGTTTTATTTAAAAGACATACCCCTTCGGGGTTCTAATCCTAGCCGTCGATATAGATCGGACGGGGGAGGGTAACTCCGGTGACTCAATGGCGTTTGGACGGCGGCGACGGCTCGGTGGTGAGTGTGCCGACGGCTCCGGTCATCGGGGAGGGCGGTGGAGTAGTCCGGCGGGTGCGGGGCGACGAGGGGGGGTGTTTGGTGGAGTCGGCGAGGCTCGGGGAGGACTAGGGCGACGGCGGCGAGGCGAATGGCGGCGGCGGTGGCTCGGGTCTCCGGCGAGCTCGTGAGGGGAGAGGAGAGGTTCCGGCGAGGGGCGAGGGGGGGGGGTGCAGGAGGGTATAAATAGGGGGGGCGCCTCGGCTTGTCAAGGGGGGGCGATCGGGAGGAGATCGGATCCCGGATCCGTCGGGATCCGGCGATCGGCGGCGGCGCGACGAAGCGTGGGCGAGGGGTTGAAGACGGGGTGGTGGCCCACCTGGCAGAGAGAGAGGGAGGGGTGCGGTGCGGTCGGGCGACCGACGCGAAGGTTTCGGGCGAGGGGTGGCTCGGCGGCTCATTGCTCTCACTGGGCTGGCCCTCTGGGCACTGGGGTGGGCAGTGCGGTGGGTGGCTTTCACTGGCCAGGCAGATGGCCGGTGGCGCTGGGGGGGTTTTTTTTTTAATTTTTTAATAAAACAAAACAGAGATAACTTATAAAATATAAATATTTTATATAGGACATATATATACCAAAATGATCAGGGGAATATTCCCTATCATTTGAACATTTTTCCAAAGGCAAAATCCAAACTTTATAAAAATTCATTTTTTCCAAATTCCAATAAAACTCAAGTTTGAGTTCAAAACTTTTGGCATTGCTTTCCTCTGATATTTTTGGAGTGTCATGTTTACTCCTCTCATACTTTTGATCAAGTATTTACCAGGCATAGTTTTTGAAATGATTCCCACTTGCCAAAGTTTGAATTCAAATTTTGAAAACTCAAAACTCTTCTGAAACTTCAAATGGCATTCACATTCAAACAACATGCATAGATGCTTAGCTATAATTGTAAAACATTCCAAATAGGAAATTTGGGATGTTACAGAGGCAGGGGGGCGCACCAACCCCCCTTGGCGCCCTCCACCCTCGTGGGCCCCTCGTTGCTCCACCGACGTACTTCTTCCTCCTATATATACCCATATACCCTGGAAACATCATATACAGAGCCAAAACCCTATTTCCACCGCCGCAACCTTCTGTACCCGTGAGATCCCATCTTGGGGCCTTTTCCGGCACTCCACCGGAGGGGGCATTGATCACGGAGGGCTTCTACATCAACACCATAGCCTCTCCGATGATGTGTGAGTAGTTTACCTCAGACCTTCGGGTCCATAGTTATTAGCTAGATGGCTTCTTCTCTCTCTTTGGATCTCAATACAAAGTTCTCCTCGATCTTCTTAGAGATCTATTCGATGTAATCTTCTTTTGCGGTGTGTTTGTCGAGATCCGATGAATTGTGGATTTATGATCAAGATTATCTAGAACAATATTTGAATCTCCTCTGAATTCTTTTATGTATGATTGGTTATCTTTGCAAGTCTCTTCGAATTATCAGTTTGGTTTGGCCTACTAGATTGATCTTTCTTGCAATGGGAGAAGTGCTTAGCTTTGGGTTCAATCTTGCGTGTCCTTTCCCAAGGATGTTAGGGCAACAAGGCACGTATTGTATTGTTGCCATCGAGGATAAAAATATGGGGTTTTATCATATTGCATGAGTTTATCCTCTACATCATGTCATCTTACTTAAAGCATTACTCGTTCTTATGAACTTAATACTCTAGATGCATGCTGGATAGCGGTCGATGTGTGGAGTAATAGTAGTAGATGCGAATCGTTTGTCTACTTGTCACGGACGTGATGCCTATATACATGATCATACCTAGATATTCTCATAACTATGCTCAATTCTATCAATTGTTCGACAGTAATTTGTTTACCCACCGTAATACTTATGCTCTTGAGAGAAGCCACTAGTGAAACCTATGGCCCCCGGGTCTATTTTCTATCATATTAATCTTCCAACACTTAGCTATTTCTATTGCCGTTTATTTACCTTGCATCTTTATTTACTCTTTATCATAAAAATACCAAAAATATTATCTTATTATATCTATCATATCTCACTCTCGTAAGTGATCGTGAAGGGATTGACAACCCCTTTATCACGTTGGTTGCGAGGTTCTTATTTGTTTGTGTAGGTGCGTGGGACTCGCGCGTGGTCTCCTACTGGATTGATACCTTGGTTCTCAAAAACTGAGGGAAATACTTACGCTATTTTACTGCATCACCCTTTCCTCTTCAAGGGAAAACCAACGCAGTGCTCAAGAGGTAGCAAGAAAGATTTCTGGCGCCGTTGCCGGGCAGTCTACGCACAAGTCAAGACATACCAAGTACCCATCACAAACTCTTATCCCTCGCACTACATTATTTGCCATTTGCCTCTCGTTTTCCTCTCCCTTCATCCTTGCCATTTTATTCGCCCTCTCTTTTCCGTTCGCCGCTTTCTTGCTTGCCTTGTCGTTATGACTAGTCCTCTATCTACTCCGTTGTCTCCCGAGTTTGAAGTTATTCACTTCAAACAAAGACAAGGATAAAACTTAAAAGATGCTTGGTTTAGAATGATGGAATCTTATCATAATTGTACCCTAGAGGTGAACCATAGAATTTTGCTTCGCAATTTTTATGTTGGATTGAATATGTCTCATAGACAACTCTTGGATTGCGTTGCCAAAGGCAATTTTATCAAAATTGATCCCAGTACTGCACATGAAATTATAGAGGGTATAGTGGGAACACTACCTCAACAAAAGGGGCCTCATCATACCCAGGAAGAAACACAAGTTTTTTAGAAAATTTGCGAAGTAACGTAAATTTTACAAAAATCTCTTGAACCTCTTAAGAGTGTTAGTGGAAATCTTCACCGCATGAATATGTTGATTACTCTTTGCAATAAGCGGTTGGATTCTTTGGATCTAAAAATCTCGGAATATGAAGGGAAACGTGAAGAACCTCCCGGATTCGAGCATAATTCCTCTAAAAAAATTAAAGACCCAAGATGATAATACCTAGATCCATCCTTGCTTTTATGCCTAGCTAAGGGCGTTAAATGATAGCACTTGTTGGGAGGCAACCCAATTTTATTTTAGTTTTTTTGCTTTTTGTTTCTATTTAGGAATAAATATTTGATCTAGCCTCTGGTTAGATTTGTTTTTATGTTTTAATTAGTGTTTGTGCCAAGTTAAACCTATAGGATCTTCTTGAATGATAGTTATTTGATCTTGCTGACAATTCCAGAAATTTTTTGTTCACGAAAACAATTGTCTAGGTCAATAAACAAATCGTCTAGGTCGTCCTATTTTAGTACCAGAACGTGATAAAATACTGATTCCAATTCCAGTAGATCAATAAACAAATTGTATAGGTCGTCCTATTTTGGTATAATTGTTTGATTACAGAAGTTTGCGTTAGTTACAGATTACTACAGATTGTTCTGTTTTTGACAGATTCTGTTTTTCGTGTGTTGTTTGCTTATTTTCATGAATCTATGGCTAGTAAAAGAGTTTATAAACCATAGAGAAGTTGGAATATAGTAGGTTTAACACCAATATAAATAAATAATAAGTTCATTATAGTACCTTGAAGTGGTGTTTTGTTTTCTTTCGCTACCGGAGCTCACGAGATTTTCTGTTGAGTTTTTTGTTGTGAAGTTTTCAAGTTTTGGGTAAAGATTTGATGGATTATGGAACAAGGAGAGGCAAGAGCCTAAGCTTGGGGATGCCCATGGCACCCCAAGATAATATAAGTACACTAAAAAGCTAAAGCTTGGGGATGCCCCAAAAGGCATCCCCTCTTTCGTCTTCGTCCATCAGTAACTTTACTTGGAACTATGTTTTTATTCACCACATGATATGTGTTTTTCTTGGAGCATCATGTATGATTTGAGTCTTTGATTTTTAGTTTACCACAATCATCGTTGCTGTACACACCTTTTCAGAGACACACACATGATTCGAAATTTATTAGAATACTCTATGTGCTTCACTTATATCTTTTGAGCTATATAGTTTTTGCTCTAGTGCTTCACTTATATCTTTTAGAGCGCGGCGGTGGTTTTGTTTTATAGAAATTATTGTTCTCTCGTGCTTCACTTATATTATTTTGAGAGTCCTACAAAACAACATGGTAATTTGCTTTAATTGAGAAATTATTCCTAATATTCTAGGTTAGTAAAAACTTTCTTATGAGTGTGTTGAATAATAAGAGAAGTTTGATGCTTGATGATTGTTTTGAGATATGGAGGTAGTGATATTAAAGTTGTGCTAGTTGAGTAGTTGTGAATTTGAGAAATACTTGTGTTGAAGTTCGTAGCATGCACGTATGGTAAACATTGTGTAACAAATTTGAAACATGAGGTATTCTTTGATTGTCCTCCTTATGAGTGGCGGTCGGGGACGAGCGATGGTCTTTTCCTACCAATCTATCCCCCTAGGAGCATGCGTGTAGTGCTTGGTTTTTGATGACTTGTAGAATTTTGCAATAAGTATGTGAGTTCTTTATGACTAATGTTGAGTCCATGGATTATACGCACTCTTACCCTTCCATCATTGCTAGCCTCTTCGGTACCGTGCATTGCCCTTTCTCACCTTGAGAGTTGGTGCAAACTTCGCAGGTTCATCCAAACCCCGTGATAAGTTACGCTCTATCACACATAAGCCTCCTTATATCTTCCTCAAAACAGCCACCATACTATGACGCCCCCGTCTCGACCGTACACTAATCATACACGCACATGTGTACGATCAAGATCAAGGACTCACGGAAAGATATCACAACACAACTCTAGACACAAATTAAAATAATACAAGCTTTATATTACAAGCCAGGGGCCTCGAGGGCTCGAATATATAAGCTCGAATACACAAGAGTCAGCGAAAGCAACAATATCTGGGTACATACATAAGTTAGACAAGTTTGCCTTAAGAAGGCCAGCACAAAATCATCTACGATCGAAAAGGCAAGGCCTCCTGCCTGGGAGCCTCCTAACTACTCCTGATCGTCGGTGGTCTTCATGTAGTAGTAGGCATCGGCGGTGGCATCTGGCTCCTGGGCTCCGACATATGGTTGCATCAACCGGAAAGAAGAAGAAAGGGGGAAAAGGGGTAGCAAAGAAACCATGAGTACTCATCCAAAGTACTCGCAAGGAAGGATCTACACTACATATGCAACATTATCAAAGGAAGGCTGTATATGTGGATTGGGCTGTAGAAATGCCAGAATAGAGAGAAGGGCTAGTCCTATCAAAGACTAGCATGTTCTGGAAACCACCGTCTTGCAACAAACAGAAGGGAGTAGAGTAGCATAAAGTAAAGTAGTAGTTGTGTTATCAACCTCGGCCAGAGATCCCTTCTCGACTCCCTGCTAGAAAGCAATCCTAGAGCCATACTATCCAGTTATCATCACAATCCAAGTCTCATCTCAAGTATCCAGTTCTAGTTGCATCGATCGGGATACAACTCCAAGTGTCCGTTACCGTAGGACAGGCTATCGATAGATGTTTTCTTCCCTGCAGGGGTGCACCAACGTACCCACCACGCTCGATTAACTCCTGCCGACACACTTTCCGGTCATGCCCGCCTTGGCCAAACAATACGCCGCAACCCGACCTAGGCTTAATAGAGAGGCCAGCACGCCGGACTAAACCTATGCCCCTGTGGGTCATGGGCCATCTCCCCGAACTCCTCCGACGCTATGTGATGCGGCGGTGAGCAGACCTAGCTACCTCCTTCAACAAGGCAGGTGCTTACAGTCCAACCAAGGCGCCGCCGCCGCCGACGCCTATTAAGCTTCGGCTGATGCATACGACACAGAACACCCATACTATGCCCACGTGATGGTTCGTGCTATCAGGCTAGAGGCCCCTTGGATCAAATATCCAAATTGTAGTGGATTAGGAGCACGCGGTAACAAGCAGAGACTCAGGAAAGATGTGACCCCGTTGCCCCATCTCGAGGACTTGCAGCAAGGGCTAGGAATGCCCGGCCACGCCTCATAATTATCTCGCGGGCGCCCTCCAGGTCAACCCGACTCCACATCACTCGCAATTAAGCTCGCGCGGGTACCCCTCAGGGTCGACCCGTCTTTAGTAACATGGTTCAGTGTAAAGTCATAGTAATCATAGTAACCGTGTGTCAAAACATCAAGGGGAAAACCTGAGGAATCACCCCCAGTGAATTCCACTCAATGTAATCATCAAGGTGAACGTAAGAGGGACCACCCTCGAGGTTCACACTTGAGGGGTTGCATGACAGAGTCGTATCGGAAGGGGTTAAAGAGGAAATCACCCTCGATGACCACGACCGAATAGCTACACTACTGGGTTAACATCGGCGTCAGAGGTCTCACCTGTGGCACTCGATAGTAACCCAAAGAGTGTCGAGCAACTAAAGGGAAATTGATGTGCGGTGCCGGGGCCTGGTCTTCGATCCCGTTGATCGGGTCTTCAATGATGAAGCCGGGGCAACAAGGACAAGGTGGGGGTCACTGATTGATCACTAACCAACCTATACTAAGAAGTTTAGGATAAGCAGGTAGGTAACAATAAGCAGGTTACAAAAGCAGGCTATGCATCAGAATAGGAGCAAACAATAACAGTAGCAAAATCTAATGCAAGCATGAGAGAATGGAATGGGCGATATCGGGATGATCAAAGGGGGGGCTTGCCTGGAAGCTCCGCTGAAATGGGTAGAAGGGTCGTCGTCGACGTAGTCATCACAGGGACATCAACATCGGTCTCGGGGTCTACCTGAGAGAAGAGGGGGAAGAAACAGTAAATACACACAAACATATGCATAACAAGACAATAAGCTGGGCTAGAGCTGTTCTAACACAGTGCTAGGCGATGCTGGCGAAGAAGGAAAACATCCGGGAAAGTTTTCTCGGTTCCGGACGTCTGCCAGACAGATGAACCGGAGGGGAAAAGTTCAACGTTTGCTATGCTAGGGACGTGTGGAGGGCAAATGGACCGCGCATTCAGATTCGTCTCGTCGTTCTAAGTAACTTTCATGTAGAAAACTTTTTCATCCGAGCTACTGATTATTTTCTATCATTTTTCAAAGATTTAAACATTATTTTGGAAATTAATTTAATTCGAAAATAAATAAAAAATTGCTACGCTGCATTCGCTCAGGCACATAGAAATGTACCAAAGGTCGACAGGTGGGCTGGGGTCCTGCTGACCACCAACGCTGATCGTCAACAGGTGTGGGCCCTGTCATTGGCTGTTTTAACTAACTAACAAGTTAATTAGAGTAATTAGGTTTAAGTTAATTAATTATTTTATTAATTAATTAAATAATAAATTTTATTATTTTTTAACACAACTTTTGGGGCAGGTGGGCCCCGGCTTTCTGTGGCCCAACTGGCCAAACGGGCTAACAAGCGCACGCCCGGGGAGCAAGGGCATGGGCGACGGGAGAGGCAGATCCGGGCGTGGCCGCGGCGAGGCCGGCCGACCGGAGCTACGCCAGGCAGCAGCGAGTTGAGGCAGCGGCAGTGACGGGAGCGAGGCTCTATTGGGCGCGGGAGGGGGCAACGGGGAGCGATGACCGACGGGCGCGGACTGGGCGGCGGGTCGCGTGGGGCGGCCACAGCGCGACGGTGAGGCAGGGGCTACGTGGTTCGCGGCGGGCACCGGCGGTCGCGCGCTGCTAGGCGGCGAGCAACGGCGGCTCGCTGAGTAGCGGCCAGTGGAGCAGGGGCGCGGCGCGCGACGATCAGACGCAGCGACGGCAGACGACCTGCGCGGCGCATTCGCGCCGAGGGGCGGGAAGGAGGAGGATTGAGGTCCTCACTGTCCGTTGGAGGGAAGGGGGCGTCAAGGCGCGATGGCGACTGTTGAGGGGGAGGACGGGGATGGTCCGGCGAGGGAGATGCGGTAGAGCGGCGCCGGCGTGGTGACGGAGCGCGGCGGCGATGGCAGGCGCGGGATCGAGCTCCTCCCCGATCCAGAACTAGTCGTGGGAGGGGGTCCGGGGAGGAGGACGAGGAGGCGAGGCGCCGTCGGCGGGGCAACGCCGGGTATGGGCGCCGGCGTGGAGGCGCGGTCGCCGGGGTTGCTGCCGCGGTGGACGGCCCGATCCAGATCGGGTCGCGGGGTGGGGGGAGAGGAGCGAGGGGATCAGGAGGAGTGGGGGAAGTGGGGGTGCTGGGTTTGGTTAGGGTCTGCAAGGGGGTATAGGGAGTGGGGTGGGCTGCCTAGTCGGCTCAGGGCTAGTGGGCCAGTTGGCCCAATGGGGGGCTTTTCTTTTCCTTTTTTTGAAACCTCTTTGTTTTCTTTTAATTTCAAAAGGCAAAACAGTTTTATAAAATACAAAGCTTGAACCTTATAATTTAGACTACTGCCACAATTAGTTTGGTAGTTAAATAAATTAGCTTAGCATTTTTATAAAACAAAAAGGCCTTTAAACAACATTTTAACCGTTGTTTTAATTAGTTAAGGGCATTTAAACACTTTGCAAAAATGTTAGTTCACCACCAATATCGTCAAAAGGATATTTGCCACATGATGAACATTTTAGTTTTCATGTTTGAGCAATTTAAAATTTTGACTTTAATTTGAAAATGAGATTTGGACTGGAATAGAATCAAAGTGAGATTAGCAACTGTAACAATGATGACAAGGCATCATTAGAAGGGTATTACTGTAGCATGATTCTCGGGGTGTTACAAATCTCCTGCACTACAAGAAATCTCGTCGCAAGATTTAAGAGGTGGAGTAAGGGAGAAAGACTCGGGAAGGACGGAGCTCAATACAAGATAGGTACCTGGGGGCTATCTCGGTGAACGTGGCATAGAGGCATGTCTCGAGTTGAAATCCAAGAAAGTCATCGGGAGCAAGGTAAGAAGGTGCAATAAGAAGCTTCAACTGGGTAGGCAATCATTCGTTGCCTCGAACAGAGGGTGAAAGGGGTTCAGAGCAATGGGAATAAGTATTGGGTCTGATACCAGAACATATCACAAGAAGGTGGCTCGTGAATTACATATGAAGCCAAGAGTGAGGAAATTTTTTGGAAGACAGGGATGTACAGGAGAGTCAGGTTTCGACCCTATGGAACTATGGGTTATGGGCCCACCATGTGGGTTAACAGCAGGAAGGCACTAATCAATTTGCACGATCATGATAGCAAGGCAGGTCAGAGTATAGCCTATCAGTTATGTTGGCAACAACGCCGGTACCAAGGGCGAGGGACCAAGAGAACCGTTTTCCTGCTCGTTAAGACGAGGCGGACCAATAGGCAAAGTTCCCGTCCATCGGCGGCTACCAGAATGTCATCAACAATAGTAACAAGGTCTTACTGACATAGTTTGTACACCGAGGTGTTTACATAAGCGGGGAATTATCTCTGCTCAGACAAGTTAGATTACAAGAAAGGTGAAACAAAACAATGGAAAGGAAAATGTGATTATTATGATATTCAGACCAATGGAAAGGAAAGGTGTTTATTCAAAATTAAGAGTATATGCTTCCCAAGAACAAACAGAGCATGATATACATGACAGGACATCAAGTACTTATCCATTTAATTAATGGGGCAAGGAGAATCATGATGTTTACCCGTACAGCGGTGTTTGGATAATCGACTAAGAAACATTTAGCATTGCGCCTCCAATGTTCTTAATGATGTTTGGAGTAACACATTCATACTTTTGGATAGCATTGACATGGTCATCAGATAAAGGTCGGACCTTGGGAACATAAGGGATCCATCCAAATTTTTGGAACATCTCATGCTATTTTAACAGGGAAAGATGGGGAGGTGGCCGATGTTTCAGTAGCAATCCATCGACATGTCAAAAAGGATGTATTGCCAAAATTATTATGAACACATTTGTGTTGGGGGAAGACAAGAATGTTGTCAATGCTGACACAAATCATCGAGAGGCAAGGATGGTATTTCTAGACATGAATTCAATTGATATCCTGGAAGAGCATCAGAATGTTGATGATGATCACGATACATTTGTCGAGAGATTTCATGAAGATGTAATCGATCGGCGATGACATCAAGTCAAAAGGTATGATGAAGTGAAAGGTTATTCGAACTACGGGTACGACACAAACTTGAAATCAAGCTTGTTGTTCAAGGAAAAATGATATGACGAGGAAGATCGATGTAGGCTTAGCTCATCGTCAAAAATTGTGCTCCGGGAAGAAGGATCAGGTAGCACAGTTAAAATTTATCACGATAATGATATAGCCGAGCAGGCTAGGAATGACTTGAAGGATTATTAAACTCGTAAGCAACGGAAATTATTTAGAGTTGTTGAATCCGAGTGCGGGACCGATTCTCTTATCGGTGTTCTCGAGTGACTGATAACTCAGTACCCGGGGGAAAATCTGAAATTTGTGAGAAGTAATACTAGATGAATATTCATAGGAAGCAACTCAGTTATTTGATATTCTTGAGATACCAGGGGTAATACTCGAAGGTAGACCATATTAGAGTTTGGACATGTGTATTGATATGCAGAAGGCAAGCACTTGAACTTGTAAGAGAAAGGGGATCAAAGAAGAAAATCTTGGTTGGAACCACGATTGCAAAGGCCAAAATCATAGGTACATGATCAAATTATACCAATGGAATAATGATTGTTACGAGAATCTTCCATGATAAGATCTACATCATTTCCATGGGTATGAAAACCAAGTTCAAGGTCGACTCCCACTCTTCCAATGCATAACCTTTCATTCACTTCTCGCGTTCAATGAAGTTGTAGTGTTGAAATGTTATCTGGCAAAACACCAGAAGAGTATGACTCATGAAAACTCTCGGGTTCACATGGATTAGGGATGGCATAGGTTCAACCCATAGGGGCATCTTAGGAACATATACCACAAACTCCAAGAGTAAATAACACAAGCTCGGAAGGTAGAGCATGGCTGACAAAAGGAGAGGATACAAATTGTCAAAGACATTATGAATCATGGGAATAACTCACAAGAATTTTGAATGTGAAGGATACTATCAGATAATAACTCAGCAATGGGCCTGCCGGTACAAAATGGAGTTGATGTGAGTATCGGTACTCAATCAGAGGAAGAAAGAATGCAAAGGAATCAGATTATATGACATCTGAATAATTCTATGCTTAGATAACAAAGGAATTATGATTTCCAAAACGAAGGATCAGAAGCAGACGCTTTGATCAAGGATGGATAAGTAGAATAGACCTAGGGGCACAATCGATGACAAATAGATTGGTCGAGAACCAGCTCATGTTCCAAAATGACGTCTGAACCGGAAAGATAATTTAGAAGGATCAACTAATGATTGCGTGCTTTCACACACATGTTGAATCGATAGGATCAAAATGATGGTGTCAAAGGATACTAATGAATATTGCTACACATATGGAAAACATCCATAATGCAAGCAGACAAGTATTTGCAGAGCAATAGCTACTAAGGATTTTCAGAAGATCGAATAGTATTTCGAAGAATTTTGTGGAACACAAGAACAACTAGGATGATTGTATACTCGATAAGTGCGAGGAATTATCCGTAGGGGTATTCATGTGGTGAAGAACTGCAAGGCAGTAAGCTCAAAGGATTCTCGGGGCAACGGAGAGTATTTCGGGGCATCTTGTAATAACAGGAGCAACTAGGGATGAAGTTACAAGCGGCAAGGATGTTATTCAGGGGGATTATCGATGGTCAGGAACTGCAAGGCAGTTGGTACAGGGTCTCGAGAAACATCGAGGAGTATCCGCAGAATCTTCTGGCGAAGCAAGCGATCTTCGATAATGTCGAGGCTCTCCGGGAGGAAGTGGGTACGAGAACCTAATGTCAGAGTTAGTAAAATGTTTAACCCGAAAAGACGAGAGATCATAATTCGAGAGTAAGGAAGGGGAATAAAAGATCCTAATACCAGCCAATGGCAACGTGGGCCCGTAAGACACACAACCAATGTTAGTAAACGTTTTTGTAGTGACTAGACTCGACTTCGGCCAAGGAGTTGGAAAGGGGCTACCTACAGGTAGTCGGCTCTGATACCAACTTGTGACGCCCCCGTCTCGACCGTACACTAATCATACACGCAAATGTGTACGATCAAGACCAGGGACTCACAGGAAGATATCACAACACAACTCTAGACACAAATTAAAATAATACAACTTTATATTACAAGCCAGGGGCCTCGAGGGCTCGAATACATAAGCTCGAATACACAAGAGTCAGCGGAAGCAACAATATCTGGGTACAGACATAAGTTAGACAAGTTTGCCTTAAGAAGGCCGGCACAAAAGCATCTACTATCGAAAAGGCAAGGCCTCCTGCCTGGGAGCCTCCTAACTACTCCTGGTCGTCGGCGGTCTTCATGTAGTAGTAGACATCGGCGGTGGCATCTGGCTCCTGGGCTCCGACATCTGCTTGCATTAACTGGAGAGAAGAAGAAAGGGGGAAAAGGGGTAGCAAAGCAACCGTGAGTACTCATCCAAAGTACTCGCAAGCAAGGATCTACACTACATATGCAACATTATCAAAGGAAGGCTGTATATGTGGATCTGCTGTAGAAATGCCGTAATAGAGAGAAGGTTTAGTCCTATCGAAGACTAGCATCTTCTGGAAACCACCATCTTGCAGCAAACAGAAGGGAGTAGAGTAGCATAAAGTAAAGTAGTAGTTGTGTTATCAACCTCGGCCAGAGATCCCTTCTCGACTCCCTGCGAGAAAGCAATCCCAGAGCCAAACTATCCAGTTATCATCACAATCCAAGTCTCATCTCAAGTATCCAGTTCTAGTTGTATCGATCGGGATACAGCTCCAAGTATCCATTACCGTAGGACATGCTATCGATAGAAGTTTTCTACCCACCATGCTCTATTAACTCCCGCCAGACACACTTTCCTGGGTCATGCCCGGCCTCGGCCAAACAATACGCCGCAACCCGACCTAGGCTTAATAGAGAGGCCAGCACGCCGGACTAAACCTATGCCCCCAGGGGTCATGGGCCATTTCCCCGAGAACTCCTGCACATTGCGTATGCGTCCGGTGAGCAGACCTAGCTACCTCCTTCAACAAGGCAGGTGCTTACGCAGTCCAACCCGGCGTGCGCCGCTCAGTCCTGACGTCTATTAAGCTTTGGTTGATGCATATGACGCAGAACGCCCATACTATGCCCATGTGATGGTTAGTGCTATCAGGCCAGAGGCCCCTTGGATCAAATATCCAAATCGTAGTGGATTAGGAGCGCGCGGTTACAAGCAGAGACTCACGAAAGATGTGACCTGATACGTCTCCAACGTGTCTATAATTTATGAAGTATTCATGCTATTATATTATCTGTTTTGGATGTTTATGGGCTTCATTAAACACTTTTATATTACTTTTGGGACTAACCTATTAACCCAGAGCCCAGTGCCAGTTCCTGTTTTTCCCCTTGTTTCAGTGTTTCGAAGAAAAGTAATATCAAACGGAGTCGAAACAGAATGAAACCTTCTAGAGAAGTTATTTTTTGAAGGAAAGCTACCCGATGGACTTGGAGTGCATGTCAGGAAAGAAACGAGGGAGCCACGAGGAAGGGGGCGCGCCCACCCCCCTAGGGCGCGCCCTCCACCCTCGTGGGCCCCTCGTGGCTCCCCTGATGTACTTATTCCCCCGATATATATACCCATATACCCTAAAACGATTGGGGGAACATAATAGATCGGGAGTTCCGCCGCCACAAGCCTCTATTGCCACCAAAAACCAATTGGGACCCTATTCCGGCACCCTCCGGAGGGGGGATCCCTCACCGGTGGCCATCTTCATCATCCCGGCGCTCTCCATGACGAGGAGGGAGTAGTTCACCCTCGGGGCTGAGGGTATGTACCAGTAGCTATGTGTTTGATCTCTCTCTCGTGTTCTTGATTTGGCACGATCTTGATGTACCGCGAGCTTTGCTATTATAGTTGGATCTTATGTTGCTTCTCCCCCTCTACTCTCTTGTAATGGATTGAGTTTTCCCTTTGAGGTAATCTTATCGGATTGAGTCTTTAATGATTTGAGAACACTTGATGTATGTCTTGCTGTGCGATCTGTGGTGACAATGGGATATCACGTGATTCACTTGATGTATGTTTTGGTGATCAACTTATGGTTCCGCCATGAACCTATGCATAAGGGTTGGCACACGTTTTCGCCTTGATTCTCCAGAGAAACTTTGGGGCAATCTTTGAGGTTCTATGTGTTGGTTGAATAGATGAATCTGAGATTGTGTGATGCATATCGATAATCATACCCACGGATACTTGAGGTGACATTGGAGTATCTAGGTGACATTAGGGTTTTGGTTGATTTATGTCTTAAGGTGTTATTCTAGTGCTAACTCTAGGGCTGTTTGTGACACTTATAGGAATAGCCCAACGGATTGATTGGAAAGAATAACTTTGAGGTGGTTTCAGTACCCTACCATAATCTCTTCGTTTGTTCTCAGCTATTAGTGACTTTGGAGTGACTCTTTGTTGCATGTTGAGGGATAGTTATATGATCCAACTATGTTATTATTGTTGAGATAACTTGCACTAGTGAAAGTATGAACCCCAGGCCTTGTTTCGTATCCTTGCAATACCGTTTACGCTCACTTTTACCACTTATTACCTTGCTGTTTTTATATTTTCAGATTACAAAAACCTATATCTATCATCCATATTGCACTTGTATCACCATCTCTTTGCCAAACTAGTGCACCTATACAATTTACCATTGTATTGGGTGTGTTGAGGACACAAGAGACTCTCTGTTATTTGGTTGTAGGGATGTTTGAGAGAGACCATCTTCAACCTACTCCTCCCACGGATTGATAAACCTTAGGTCATCCACTTGAGGGAAATTTACTACTGTCCTACAAACCTATGCAGTTGGAGGCCCAACAACGTCTACAAGAAGAAGGTTGCGTAGTAGACATCATGACCCCGTTGCCCCGTCTCGAGGACTTGCGGCAAGGGCTAGGAATGCCCGGCCACACCTTGTAATTATCTCACGGGCGCCCTCCAGGTCAACCCGACTACACATCACTTGCAATTAAGCTCGCGCGGGCACCCCTCGGGGTCGACCCGTCTTTATTAACATGGTTCAGTGTAAAGTCATAGTAATCATAGTAACCGTGTGTCCAAACATCAAGGGGAAAACCCGAGGAATCACCCCCAGTGAATTCCACTCAATGTAATCATGAAGGTGAATGTAAGAGGGACCACCCTCGAGGTTCACACTTGAGGGGTTGCATGACAGAGTCGTATCGGAAGTGGTTAAAGAGGAAATCACCCTTGATGACCACGACCGAATAGCTACACTACATGGTTAACATCGGCGTCAGAGGTCTCACCCTTGGCACTCGATAGTAACCCAGTAGTGTCGAGCAACTAAGGGGAAATTGATGTGCGGTGCCAGGGCCTGGTCTTCGATCCCGTTGATCGGGTCTTCAATGATGAAGCAGGGGCAACAAGGACAAGGTGGGGGTCACTGATGGATCACTAACCAACCTATACTAAGCAGTTTAGGATAAGCAGGTAGGTAACAATAAGCAGGTTACAAAAGCAGGATATGCCTCAGAATAGGAGCAAACAATAACAGTAGCAAAATCTAATGCAAGCATGAGAGAATGGAATGGGCGATATCGGGATGATCAAAGGGGGGGCTTGCCTGGAAGCTTCGCTGAAAGGGGTAGAAGGGTCGTCGTTAACGTACTCATCACAGGGACATCAACATCGGTCTCGGGGTCTACCGGAGGGAAGAGGGGGAAGAAACAATAAATACACACAGACACATGCTTAACAAGACAATAAGCTGGGCTAGAGGTGTTCTAACGCAGTGCTAGGCGATGCTGGCGAAGGATGAAAACATCCGGGAAAGTTTTCCCGGTTCCGGACGTCTGCCAGGCAGATGAACCAGAGGGGAAAAGTTCAACGTTTGCTATGCTAGAGACGTGTGGCGAGCAAACGGACCGCTTGTTCAGATTCGTCTCGTCGTTCTGAGTAACTTTCATGTGGAAAACTTTTTCATCCGAGATACAGATTATTTTCTATCATTTTTCAAAGATTTAAACATTATTTTGGAAATTAATTTAATTCGAAAATAAATAACAAATTGCTACGCTGCACCGGCTCAGGCACACGTAAATGTACCGAGGTCGACAGTGGCTGGGGTCCTGCTGACCACCAACGCTGATCGTCAATGTGGGTGGGGCCTCGTCATTGGCTGTTTTAACTAACTAACAAGTTAATTAGACTAATTAGGTTTAAGATAATTAATTATTTTATTAATTAATTAAATAATAAATTTTATTATTTTTAACACAACTTTTGAGGCAGGTGGGCCTGGCCGTCTCAGGGCCCAACCGCCAAACGGGCTAACAAGCGCACGCCTAGGGGAGCACGGGCATGGGCGACGGAGAGGCAGATCCGGCGCGGGCGTGATTTAGGCCGGGCCGGCCGAGCTACGCCCGAGAGCGAGTCGAGGCAGCCGCAGTGACGGGATCTAGGCTTTGTCGGGCGCGGGGGGGGGGCAACGTGGAGCGGTGATCGACGGCGCGGACCTGGGCGGCGGGTCATGCGTGGGGCGGCAGCGCGACGGTGAGGCAGGGGGCTACGGGGTTCGCGGCAGGGCACCGATGGTCGCGCGGCTAGGCGGCGAGCGGCGAAGGGATTTCTCCCTCCGGCGTATATGGTCCCTGTTCGAGCCGGGCAAGCGGAGGGCTTTCCCAACCCCTGCAAGGTGGAGCGGGTATGCCTCGTCCCTTATTTATTAAGGGGATTCGGATTTCCAATCCATCCGTTCATCCGAGGGCTCCTAGAGTTTTACGGCCTCCAGTTGCATAATCTCACCGCTGCCTCCATATTACACATCGCTGGTTATGTGGCCCTTCACGAGCTGTTCCTGGGCTGCGAAGCTCACTTCGCGTTGTGGAAGAAGTTATTTTGCCTTGTGCCCCGTACTCAGAGGGGGTCAATATATCAAGTGGGCGGGGCCAAAATATGGTGCATCGCCGGGACCGGATACCTATCCGGTACCCCGAAGAAGACGTCCGAAGACTGGCCTTCTGAGTGGTTTTATATGGAGGACGTCCCCCTTCCGGATCCCATTCGGATTGACCTTCCTGAGTTTTATAATGCCCCTTTGAAGAAGAGCCTAAACTGGCGACCACGGAGCCCTCAGGAGGAAGATGACAGAGACGTTTTATACCTGATGGGCCGGATAAAGGTGTTGGCTCAATCAGGACTGACCATAACCAAGGTTATGTCGATATGCATTATGCGGGGGGTGTGGCCACTTCAATATCGAGGCCACCCCATGTGGCACTTCAACGGGGAAGATGATGCCACCCGCTGCGGTCGTAAGGGGCCGGACTCAGTTGCTGTTCTAGCAATAATCCTGTCCGGTTTGTACAAGGGAGAAGAAGAGGAGTTCCTCCGCATCAAGCCACGGGACGGATTCTCCATGTACAATCCTCCGAGCTGGGTAAGCGGCCACTTTTTATACCTATCCTTTCCATATTTTATCCCGCCAGTTCATCGTAGGAGCTGCGTAAGGCTGTAAGGGAGATCAACAACCTACCTCCACAACCAGAGGATCCTGAACGGTCCCTCGACCCCGGCCTAAAAGAGGATCCGGACATATTTGTGGAGCTGATTGATAGGATATTCTATCAATTAAGCTGCGATGAGGCCATGGTGGCTATTATAGCCGACTATCCTGGGCTACTCCCCGCCGCAGTAAGTGAGACCAGAGTCCCACCCTTTGAGAAGCATCCCTTTACGCACTTCACCCACCGTGATCATGACGGTGTTTTACAGGAAGGCCCTCGACACCATGCTGAGCCCGTGGTGAATCGCCAACGAGGGGCGCCGAAGCCGGGCAGGCTGAAAAGGAAGGCAGTCCGGACGGAGACGGCGGCACAGAGGTATTATACAAATCCTCACTCCGTGACCATAATATTTTAAAACGTAATAACACCCATCTTTCGATGAAGGAAAAGCGCCCGCCGGACTATATCCTGAGAGGCCGCCGATCACGCCTCTACTAGAAGGGCTCCGTGGCCGGACACAGAGGCGGAAGCTAACACGGGGCACCCGCCCAATGCTCCTCCGACAGAGGATGCAGATAAAACATCCGCTGCAAATTCCGAAGTGGAGAGCACCATGAATCACAGGCGTCGCCGGGCCGTACTCCGTGACGCTTGTTTCTCCCAAGAGGCTTTTGATGCCTTCAACTCAGGAGACGCGTACATCCGTGCTGCTCAAAATGGTCTTGCCAGAGCCACGGATCAGTATGTAAAGGATATACGGGTAAGAAAATTTGATGATTGTATATATCAGTAGCCCCTGAGACTTGGAACAGTTGGCACAACTGATTTAAGGATCGTTATTTGTGCAGGTACTTACAGAGAAGAATACCCAATTGTCTCAAGAGCTAGAAGAATGCAAAGTCCAACTTCAGGCCGCAGTTGCCGCAGGAAAGGAGTCCAAGAAGGCCCCCGCTGGTAACTATTGTTTCCATTGCAAAGAATGGCAGGTACTGGAGAGTAAGCGGCATGCATGTAATTCTAACGATAGATGGTGCAGATGACTCTGGAGCAAATCCGGACGCCGTGCCAGGGGATGCGCAACGTGCTGATCGACAGCTAAATGCTGGCGAGCGCGTGCTTACGCGTGTCATTCAGGAGATAAATAATCTCCAACATGCCAATACCCAGCTGAGTGTGGAACTAAAGGATGTTCGCGCCCAGCTGTCGGACTCCATGAAGAAGAATAAGCGGCTTCGACGCGACATTTTCAGTAAGTGCTTGAACGAACTTTAAAAAGAGTTTGGCGAAGAAGCCGGCTAACAGAGTTGTGTCTGCAAGTATGCTGACGGGTCGTCCCGCGGAGGAGATGCCCGGGTCTGCGGGTGATCTTCTACCAGAACTCTCACAACTGCACGAACAAGTTCGGCAGGTGATGAAAGGTATTGCCTAGGCCTTGTGGCCATCCGTCTCCCTGCCCGAAGGCATTGGAGAGCTTGAAGAGAAGCTCAAGGGAGCGCGGCGGTGTTTCCGATTATGGAAGATATCGGCCTGCCGTCAAGGTGCCAGGGAAGCCTGGGCCATGGTGAAGACACAGTATACCAAGGCTGACCCAAACCACATGGCCGAGGTCGGACCTGTGGGGCCCGATAGAAAAGAGATCCCCGTCAGTTTGGTGTACCACCAAGTAGAATTAGCCGCAAAGTATTTCCAACAGGATTGTAGGCTAGACAGCCTGTTGGATGGTATAGAAGAAGAATTTAATCAGCCTAAGTGACTGTGTAATTTAAATGACATGTAGAATGTCTCTAGCCGGATTGTAAATCATTTGTCATGGCGGACCTTTTCGCTTCGACCTCAGGACCCGATAGTCCGGAGTGTATCCGAATACCCACTCAGTTATGTAAAAACCGGGGTATGCGTGGAGACCAGGCGTAGGGGTCATAAGTGCTTGAACAAACAAGTACCCAACTAGTTATGTTATATTACATGGATAGTAAGAAACATCTTCCAGGGAGAATAGTTCCGTTAAGGGTTCCTTTCCCTGGGTACGCATGCCCTAATGTGCATGTCCGAACTGCGAGAAGGGACGCAGGTAAAAAACATCTGGGGGCAAGTGGAAAAAATAAATAAAAGTCATCTTTTGTTCACCGACCGAATATTCCCTTAAGAACGCTAGCTTTCGCTTCACCCACCGAGGTACACATCCGGTGACCCGACAGTAACAATCGCAGAGGTGCTCCCCTTATGCCCTAGCCGAATTAACGGGAACGTAGGGCATAAATACAAGAGCCAGGCAACCCAGCTTGGCCAAAACTTAAGTCATATCGATGCATATAATGGCGAAAAAAGGTACATGCGGAAGAATAACACATGTGCTGGGCATGAAGCCCAGAAAAATAATTAAGCTTCTGTATAAGGAGCCCCCAGGTATAATGAGCGCGGTTAGCGCGTCAAGATTGTGTAGACAAGACACAAATTAGCCTTTTAAGCCCGTGAGGAGAAAGGAGAAAAAAGAGAGAGAAGACAGATAACGTATATGCAAAAAATGGATAGGGGTAAGGAGTCGAACATAGAGTCTGGCACTAGGAGTAGAATCTTCGGAGTCAACATTCCATGGGTTTGGCTCAAGTCGATTGTCCGATGCATCCCGCTGACGGTACGCTCCGCCGGTCAGAACTTGGTCGATAATGAAGGGACCTTCCCATTTGGGCTTGAGCCTGTTCTTTTTCTTCTCCGGCAGGCGTAAAACTAACTCGCCAATGTTATAAGTTTTGGCCCGTACTTCCCTGCTTTGGTATCTTCGAGCCTGTTGCTGATAGATTGCGGAACGCGATTTTGCCACGTCACGCTTCTCCTGGAGGGCGTCCAAACTGTCCTGCCGATCGAGCTCGACCTGTCTTTCTTCATACATGCACACTCGAGGTGAGTCATGAATTATGTCGCAGGGCAGAACCGCCTCTGCGCCGTACACCATAAAAAACGTTGTGTATCCGGTAGTGCGATTCGGCGTGGTCCGCAGCCCCCAGAGTACGGAGTTGAGCTCCTCTACCCAGTGCATGTTAGATTCCTTTAAGGACCGCACTAATCTGGATTTGATGCCGCTCATGATAAGACCATTTGCTCGCTCGACTTGACCGTTAGTTTGTGGGTGATAGACAGAAGCATAATCGAGCTTGATGCCCATGTTGCCACACAATAGTTTTACCTCGTCGACAGTGAAGTTCGTGCCGTTGTTAGTGATGATGCTGTGGGGGATGCCATAACGGTGTACAACCCCGGATATGAAGTCTATCACCGGTCCGGATTTGGCCGTTTTAACGGGTTTGGCTTCTATCCATTTGGTGAATTTATCCACCATGACCAGTAAGTATTTTTTCTTATGGGTTCCTCCTTTAAGGGGTCCAACCATGTCAAGCCCCCAGAACGCAAAGGGCCAGGTAATGGGGATTGTTTGTAGGGTGGTGAGCGACATATGGCTTTGGTTTGCAAAAAGCTGGCAATCGACACAGCGTTGGACCAAGTCCTGTGCATCCGCACGGGCCGTTGGCCAATAGAATCATGTACGGAAGGCCTTACTTACGAGGGCCCGGGCTGCGGCGTGGTGGTCGCCGAGTCCGGCATAGATTTCTGCCAGAAGCTTCCGCCCTTCCTCTTCAGAGATGCACCTTTGGAGGACTCCGGTGGTGCTTTTCTTATAAAGCTCTCCTTCGCGGACCTTGTAGGCTTTAGATCGCCGCACAATGCAGCGTGCCTCATTTTGGTCCTCTGGAAGTTCCTATCTGGTTAGGTAGGCCAGGAATGGTTTAGTCCATGGGGCGATGACGGCCATTATTACGTGGGCTGAAGGTGTTATTTCGGTGGCGTAGCCTCCGATTATGTCAGAGTGTTCGGTATCTGGCGTCGTGGCCGGGTCCGGACTATTGTTACCGGCGTCCCCTTCTCATACCACGGATGGCTTGAACAGTCTTTCCAAGAAGATGTTGGGTGGGACCGCATCGCGCTTAGCGCCGATACAGGCGAGGATATCCGCTGCCTGATTGTTTTCCCAAGCCACATGGTGGAATTCGAGCCCCTCGAACCGAGCTGACATCTTGAGGACGGCGTTGCGATAAGCCGCCATTTTCGGATCCTTGGCGTCGAAGTCTCCATTTATTTGGGATATTGCAAGGTTCGAGTCCCCACGCACCTCCAGGCATCGAATGCCCATGGAAACTGCCATCCGGAGACCATGTAACAGGGCCTCATATTCGGCTGCATTGTTGGAGTCTGGGTACAGTATTTGGAGTACATATTGGACTGTATCTCCAGTAGGGGACGTCAGGACGACACCAGCCCCCAGACCAGCCAGCATTTTAGAGCCGTCGAAGTGCATAATCCAATTGGAGTATGCGCCGTACTCTTTAGTGAGTTTGGCTTCTGTCCGTTCGGCGACAAAATCGGCCAATACCTGCGACGCCGAGGTTTATATGTTATGTTGAATGGGAGGAGCTCAATGGCCCATTTGGCAATCCGTCCCGTGGCGTCGCGGTTGTTTATTATATCATTCAGTGGCACTTCCGAGGCTACTGTAATTGAACACTCTTGAAAGTAGTGTCGTAGTTTCCGGGATGCCATGAATACCGCATATGCTATCTTTTGATAATGTGGGTATAGTGATTTGCATGGAGTGAGGACAGTGGATACATAGTATACCGACTTTTGAAGGGGGAATTTATGTCCATCCGTTTCTCGTTCGACGACCAGCACTGCGCTGACAACTTGATGGGTTGCCGCTATGTACAGCAGCATTGGTTCGCCGATGCTTGGCGCGGCCAGGATTGGGTTGGTGGCCAGAATGGCCTTTATGTCTTCCAGTCCAGCCGTGGCCGCGTCCGTCCACTCGAAGTGTTCGGTGCACCGAAGGAGGCGATAAAGCGGTAATGCCTTTTCTCCCAAGCGGAAGATAAAGCGGCTTAGGGCCGCCATGCATCCGGTTAATTTCTGGATTTGCTTGAGGTCAGTTGGGATGGCCAACTGTGACAGGGCTCGGATTTTAGCCAGATTTGCTTCAATTCGTCTGCTTGAGACGATAAAACCCAGGAGCTTTCCGGCGGGTATGCTGAAAACGTATTTTTCCGGGTTGAGCTTGATGTCGTATGTTCGGAGATTGTCGAACGTGAGCCTCAAGTCGTCTATTAAAGAGTCGACGTGTCTGGTTTTAACGACCACATAGTCTATGTATGCCTTGACTGTTTTGCCGATCTGTTTTTCCAAACATGTCTGAATCATTCGTTGATACGTTGCACCGGCGTTTTTAAGCCCAAAAGGCATTGTGTTGAAACAGAAGGGGCCGTATGGCGTGATAAATGCCGTTGCGGCTTGGTCGGACTCCGCCATCTTGATTTGGTGGTAGCCGGAGTATGCGTCGAGGAAGCACAATGAGTCGTGTCCTGCGGTAGCCTCGATAATTTGATCGATGCGGGGGAGGGGGAAGGGATCTATTGGGAAGGCCTTGTTGAGGTCCTTGAAATCGACGCATAGGCGCCAGGATTTGTCCTTCTTTGGTACCATCACCAGGTTTGCTAGCCAGTCCGGGTGTTTTATTTCTCTGATGAATCCGGCCTCCAATAACTTGGCTAGTTCCTCTCCCATAGCTTGTCTCTTAGGTTCAGAGAAACGCCGAAGAGTCTGCTTGACCGTCCTGAATCCTTTTAGAATGTTAAGGCTATGCCCGGCCAGCCTGCGTGGGATTCCTGGCATATCTGTGGGATGCCAGGCAAATATGTCCCAATTCTCACGCAGGAACTCCCATAGTGCGGCGTCCACAGCGGGGTTTAACTGTGCCCCGATGGAGGCTGTTTTTGTAGGGTCTGTTGGATGGACTTGGAATTTGACTATTTCATCCACTAGTTTGAAAGAGGTGGACTTGGATCTCTTGTCGAGTATCACGTCATCCCTGTCCACGGTGGAGCATAGCGTAGGCTGTTTTGTTTTCGGCGCGGAGCGCTATGTCCGGATCACTGGCTAGAGTGATGATTCCATTGGGCCCGGGCATTTTGAGCTTCATGTACCCATAATGGGGTATGGCTTGGAAGATCATGAATGCCTCCCGCCCTAAAAGGGTGTGGTATCCGCTACTGAACAGGGCCACTTGGAATGTGATTTCTTCGGACCTATAATTCTCCGGCGTGCCGAATACCACATCTAGTGTGATTTTCCTAGCGCAACGTGCTTCTCGACTAGGGATGATTCCTCTGAAGGTTATGCTGCTTTGCTCAATGCGGTTCCTGTCTATTTCCATTTTTTGAATAGTTTCTTCATAAATGAGGTTTAGTCCGCTGCCGCCGTCCATGAGCACTTTAGTGAGCCGAAAGCCATCCACAATTGGACTAAGGACCAATGCGGCTGGTGCTCGGGTTGTTCGGAATTTAGGTTCGTCACTGGCATTGAAGGTGATAGCCGTGTTGCTCCATGGATTCATTGCTGCCACCTGGCAGATTTCGGCAAGGCTGCGGAGTGTTCGCTTGCGCCTATTATTTGAGGCAAATGTCTCGTAGACTGTTAATACTGTATTGTAATCAACGAAATGGTGTTCTGTGGTATTTTGAATGAGGAGATCCTCACCGCTCTTGGCCACCTGCCAGAGTACCCAACATGCTCTAAGGCTGTGTGTTGGTATGGTATCCGCTGTACTGTGAATTTTGCAAGGTCCCTTAAGCCATCCCTCCAATACGGTTTCACGCCCTGTAGTGGGCTTTTGCTTTTTGGTAATTGAATCAGGCGACTTACGAGGATGCACCCTTTTAATTCGGACTGGGTGTTCAGTCACAGCCGGATTATCCCAAAATTTTGTTTCGGTTTTCCAGGCACTTTCCATCACACAGTACTTCCGTACTATGGCCGCCAAGTCAGCGAAGTGTGCTATGTCACGGTGACTTATAGAGTTAAGGATTCCCTTGTCCATGCAATTATTGCAGAAGAATGAGATCGCGTCTTCCTCGCGACAGTCCTTGACCTTGTTCATTATAAGGAGGAATCTGGCCCAATAGTGATGTACTGTTTCCTGGGGCTTTTGCCTAATATGGGAGAGATCGCTTATATCTGGGTGGGTGGGTGGATTTGAGTCCGAACCCTGACCTGATCTGAGACCCAGGGGCAGAGGAGTTTCCGATCTTGGAAGTTCGGGCTCCGGGATGTTGCCCGATAGGTCTGGCCTGCTGCCTGATTCTAGGTTCGAGGCTTGGGCGACGTCCTCCCGTAAACGGGTATCCGGCTCGGAGAGCTCGGGATCCGGACATAGTTTGTCCTCAAGATAGAGGAAGAATTGCTGCATTGTTCCTCCACCACCGCTATCGGATGGGTGACCGGCGGAGAGTTAATCTCCCTTTGGTCGGTTTTAAGCCCAATCCGATCATAATCCGTAGCGACTCCCAAGGCGGCGATGCGATCCAAGAGCTCGTTTAGGGAAGAGAGCCCCATTGGATCCATCTGCTTGGCAAGTTCCGAGCCGACGTGGAGGCTGTTTTCGATGACCCGAGAAGTCATCATCGGCGCAGCAGCCGAACGGGCGGTCATGACAAAACCGCCTAGCCGGAGGGTTTGGCTGACAGCCAGGGCTCCCCCAGAGGTAACGTTGTCCTTGACAAAGACAAGGCATCCTTCCTTGCAGTGACGGCACAGTGGAACTCTCAATGAAAGCACCAATGTCGGTGTCAAAATCCGCGGATCTTGGGTAGGGGGTCCCGAACTGTGTGTCTAAGGCGGATGGTAACAGGAGGCAGGGGACACGATGTTTACCCAGGTTCAGGCCTTCTCGATAGAGGTAATACCCTACTTCCTGCTTGATTGATCTTGATGATATGAGTAGTACAAGAGTTGATCTACCACGAGATCGTAGAGGCTAAACCCTAGAAGCTAGCCTATGGTATGATTGTTGTTGGTCCTACGGACTAAACCCTCCGGTTTATATAGACACCGGAGGGGCTAGGGTTACACAGAGTCGGTTACAATGGGAGGAGATCTACATATCCGTATTGCCAAGCTTGCCTTCCACGCCAAGGAGAGTCCCATCCGGACACGGGACGAAGTCTTCAATCTTGTATCTTCATAGTCCAATAGTCCGGCTGTCCGGATACCCCTAATCCAGGATTCCCTCAGCGACCATTGAGGGGGAGGACGGGGACGGTCCGGCGAGGGAGATGCGGTAGAGCGGCGCCGGCATGGTGACGTAGCACGGCGGCGACGGGAGGCGCGGGATCGAGCTCCTCCCCGATTCAGAACCAGTCGTGGGAGGGGGTTCGGGGAGGAGGCAAGGCGCCGTCGGCAGGGCAGCGCCGGGGATGGGCGCGGCGTGGAGGCGCGGTCGCCGGGGTTGCTTCCGCGGCGGACGGCCCGATCCAGATCGGGTCACGGGTTGGGGGGAGAGGAGCGAGGGGATCAGGAGGAGTGGGGGGGGGGAAGTGGGGGTGCTGGGTTTCGGTTAGGGTATGGGCAAGGGGGGTATAGGGGAGTGGGGTGGGCCGGCCTAGTCGGCCTGGTGGCCAGCTGGGCCGGTTGGCCCAGTGGGGGGGGGGGGGCTTTTCTTTTCCTATTTTGTTTGAAACTTCTTTGGTTTCTTTTAATTTCAAAAGGCAAAACAATTTTATAAAATACAAAGCTTGAACCTAAATTATTATTATAATTTAGACTACTGCCATAATTAGTTTGGTAGTTAAATAAATTAGCTTAGCATTTTTATAAAACAAAAAGGCATTTAAACGATGTTTTAACCATGGTTTTAATTAGTTTAGGGCATTTAAACACTTTGCAAAAATGTTGGTTCACCATCAATATTGTCAAAAGTATATTTGCCACATGATGAACATTTTAGTTTTCATGTTTGAGCAATTGAGAATTTTGACTTTAATTAAAAAAATGAGATTTGGACTGGAATAGAATCAAAGTGAGATTAGCAACAGTAACAATGATGACAAGGCATCATTAGAAGGGGATTACTGTAGCATGATTCTCGGGGTGTTACATACCTACCTGTTATGGCATTTCCATAGCCATTCCGAGATATACTGCCATGCAACTTTCCACCGTTCCATTTTTCATGACATGTTCATCATTGTCATATTGCCTTGCATGATCATTAGTTGACATCGTATTTGTGGCAAAGCCACCATGCATATTATTTCGTACATGTCACTCTTGATTCATTTCCCGGTACAACGCCGGAGGCATTCATATAGAGTCATACTTTGTTCTAGTATCGAGTTTTAATCATTGAGTTGTAAATAAATAGAAGTGTGATGATCATCATTCATAGAGCATTGTCCCAAAAAAAAGAAAGGCCAAAAAAGGCCCAAAAAAAAAGAAAATAAAAAGGGGCAATGCTACTATCCTTTTTCCATACTTGTGCTTCAAAGTAGCACCATGATCCTTATGATAGATAGTCTCTTGTTTTGTCACTTTCATATACTAGTGGGAATTTTTCATTATAGAACTTGGCTTGTATATTCCAACAATGGGCTTCCTCAAATGCCCTAGGTCTTCGTGAGCAAGCAAGTTGGATGCACACCCACTTAGTTTCTTTTGTTGAGCTTTCGTACATTTATAGCTCTAGTGCATCCGTTGCATGTCAATCCCTACTCCTCACATTAACATCAATTGATGGGCATCTCCATAGCCCGTTGATTAGCCGCATTGATGTGAGACTTTCTCCTTTTTTGTCTTCTCCACATAACCCCCATTATTATATTCTATTCCACCCAAAGTGATATATCCATGGTTCACACTCATGTATTGTGTGAAAGTTGAATTTTTTTTGAGATTACTAAAGTATGAAACAATTGCTTGGCTTGTCATCGGGGTTGTGCATGATGAGAGCATTCTTGTGTGATGAAAATGGAGCATGACCAAACTATATGATTTTGTAGGGATGAACTTTCTTTGGCCATGTTATTTTGAGAAGACATAATTGCTTAGTTAGTATGCTTGAAGTATTATTATTTTTATGTCAATATTAAACTTTAATCTTGAATCTTTTGGATCTGAATATTCATACCACAAATAAGATAATTATATTAAAAATTATGCTAAGTAGCATTCCGCATCAAAAATTCTGTTTTTATCATTTACCTACTCGAGGATGAGCAGGAATTAAGCTTGGGGATGCTTGATACGTCTCCAACGTATCTATAATTTTTATTGTTCCATGCTATATTATATTATGTTTTGGATGTTTAATGACCTTTATTATACACTTTTATATTATTTTCGGGACTAACCTATTAACCGGAGGCCCAGCCCAAATTGCTGTTTTTTTTGCCTATTTCAGTGTTTCAAAGGAAAAGCATATGAAACGGAGTCCAAACGGAATGAAACCTTCGGGAACGTGATTTTCGGAACAAACGTGATCCAGAGGACTTGGAGTCTACGTAAAGCAATCAACGAGGAAGGCACGAGGCAGGGGGCGCGCCTACCCCCTGGGTGCGCCCTCCACCCTTGTGGGCCCCTCATTGCTCCACCGACGTACTTATTCCTCCTATATATATACCCATATACCCTGGAAACATCATATACGGAGCCAAAACCCTATTTCCACCACCGCAACCTTCTGTACCCGTGAGATCCCATCTTGGGGCCTTTTCCGGCGCTCCGCCAGAGGGGGCATTGATCACGGAGGTCTTCTACATCAACACCATAGCCTCTGCGATGATGTGTGAGTAGTTTACCTCAGACCTTCGGGTCCATAGTTAATAGCTAGATGGCTTCTTCTCTCTCTTTGGATCTCAATACAAAGTTCTCCTTGATCTTCTTGGAGATCTATTCGATGTAATCTTATTTTGTGGTGTGTTTGTCAAGATCCGATGAATTGTGGGTTTATGATCAAGATTATCTATGAACAATATTTGAATCTCCTCTGAATTATTTTATGTATGATTGGTTATCTTTGCGAGTCTCTCCGAATTATCAGTTTGGTTTGGCCTACTAGATTGATCTTCCTTGCAATGGGAGAAGTGCTTAGCTTTGGGTCAATCTTGCGGTGTCCTTTCCCAGTGACAGCAGGGGCAACAAGGCACATATTGTATTGTTGCCATCAAGGATAAAAAGATGGGGTTTATATCATATTGCATGAGTTTATCCCTCTACATCATGTAATCTTACTTAAAGCATTACTCTGTTCTTATGAACTTAATACTCTAGATGCATGCTAGATAGCGGTCGATGTGTGGAGTAATAGTAGTAGATGCAGAATCATTTCGGTCTACTTGTCACGGACGTGATGCCTATATACATGATCGTACCTAGATATTCTCATAACTATGCTCAATTCTATCAATTGCTCGACAGTGATTTGTTTACCCACCGTAATACTTATGCTCTTGAGAGAAGCCACTAGTGAAACCTATGGCCCCCGGGTCTATTTTCTATCATATTAATCTTCCAACACTTAGCTATTTCTCTTGCCGTTTATTTTACCTTGCATCTTTATTTACTCTTTATCATAAAAATACCAAAAAAATTATCTTATCATATCTATCAGTTCTCACTCTCGTAAGTGACCATGAAGGGATTGACAACCCCTTTATCGCGTTGGTTGCGAGGATCCTATTTGTTTGTGTAGGTGCGTGGGACTCGCGCGTGGTCTCCTACTGGATTGATACCTTGGTTCTCAACAACTAAGGGAAATACTTACGCTACTTTACTACATCCACTACAAAAAATACACTTCCGTGATGGTACGTGTTTGTCACAGTAGGTCGCGTTTTTTGTCATGCATGTACATCCATGACAAATTTATGACAGAATCAAGATAGTCATACCGTCTTTGTCGTAGAAGTGTTCCATGACATTACCAAAATTATCATCACGGAAGTGTCCACTTCCATGACGATAAATCGCGCGTCACAGAAGTGCTTTCGTCAAGGGTGACCGACACGTGGCATCCACCATAACAGAACACCATTAAGCTATCGGGTCGGGTTTTGGATCCGATAACCCGTTAACAGCCCCGACCAGTGGGGATTTTCCACGTGTAAAATCATCATTGGCTGGAGGAAACACGTGTTTAATCATCGTTGGGACAGATGTCATCCACTCATTGGACGTATAGGCGCCTATGATACGTCGACACGTGGCATGGCCCAACAGAGGCCCATTCTCGTGAAAAGGCCGCCCGCTTTGACTTGGTCAAAAGGTGGCGGGCTGGCCCATGGAAAGCTCGTTAACGGTCTGTTCACATATAGCCCATTTACGCCCGCTAACCCAAGGCCCGTTCGCCCTATCCGAATTAGGCCCGAGGCGCCATCTGGGCCATCCAATATGATTCCAGCCGTTTTCGCCGGCCCATGTATGGCCCATGACGCCTTCGGCCCATATGAGGCCCTATGTAACTCTTGGCCTATTAACGGCCCGTGGTGAAACGGCCCGCAATGAACAAAGTATCACTTTACACCCATTAACGGCCCGTGGTGAAATCGGCCCGTAATGAACAGTATATCACTTTATACCCATTAAGGGCCCGTTATTCAGTTGGGCCGTTTCTAGCAAATGTTATCTTCGGCCTTCTCGAGCCCATTTATTCTTGGGCTCATTTCTAGCGATCGTTTACTTACGGCCCGTTCTCGTCATTTTCGCTTGGGCCAAATTCAGCCCGTGGTTACATCGCCCGCTTGTGGTCCGTTAATCGTTGGGCGTTTTCATAGTGTCATCAAATACGACCTATTAACGATGGCCCGTTATGGTCATACGGCCCGTATAAGGCCCATTAATGATACGACCCGTAGAAGCCCCATTGTTTCTACGGCCCGTAGAAGGCCCATTGTTTCTACGGCTCGTAGAAGGCCCATTGTTTCTACGGCCCGTAGAAGGTCTACTGTTTCTATGACCCGTAGAAGGCCCACTGTTTCTACGACCCGTAGGAGGCCCAAAGTCACTACAAAGAAATATTAGCCCATGGTTATTGTGGCCTAGTTTTAAAAAGAACTGCACTGACTACAAGCAAACAAATAAACAAGAAAACAAGGAAATAAATAAGCAAGCAACTTATGCTAGGCTATCACGGCTGTTACACATATTACATCCAAGGGCATCAAAGTTCGCCACCAAAGCAAATATAGGGAACAAAGCAGCATATCATATACATTTGGTTGTCAAAGTTGGCGACCAGCGCAAATAAACGCGCAGCAAAACAAATCCAAAACTGAAACCACTTCAAGATCTCAAGAAACAATATCACGGTACCCATAATGTCGGCAAGATGCTTAGCAAGCTTATTAACTTTCTCTTGTTTGGCGCTTAAATCCTCCAAACTTGCTATTGCACCGAAAATATGCATCTTAATTCGCAGGACTTCCTCGGTCCTTCACTTTCTCGTCGCAAAGACATCTCGATCGATGTCTTTCAACTTGAAGTTGAGACTCAAGAAGACGAACTGATTCAGCAGCAAGTTCAAGAGCTTGTGCCAGCGAGAGTGGCCAAGAACTCGAACACTACATCAAGACATGACTTTTGGGTTCCCTCACTGTCGTCAAGATAGTTTTATCAGCTTTCTTGGAGACCAACAGGATGTCTCACTATCTTGAACATTATCTCATTACTTCCTTTACCATTGGATAACGCGGTATCTTTTCTCCAATATTTTGTCCGCATTCTAAAAGAGAAACAAGCAGACACATCACATGTTTACCATGTTGTATATGAAACTCATTTTGGTAAATGAGTTCAGTAGTAAAGTGGACAGGATAACAACATGAAACAAACATATATCTATGTACCATGGTCACTTTATGGTCTATATCATTCTAGTTTTGTTGCCAAATCAAGATAGAGACACAGCTTCAAATAATATTTGTTCAAGACAAAGCGAGAATAGACAGAATATAAGTGTGGGTAACTATAGAGCAATAACAACACTTGTAATGTGCATGACATGAGAACATAACTATTTATTCAATTGAAACTGAAATCAACATAGAGCAGGTTACAACAGAAAACCAGTTAAATAAACAGGTTTAAAACATACCTGCTGCGCCATTGGAGTTTCAATTCCATCCTTCAAATTTGAAAATAGTTGGTATGAGTAAATACAGAATGCAAGAGCAAAGGAGTATGAACCATAGCTACGAGAACCTGACTTGAGAACAAATCTTCTTCTCCTTTAAGCGTTGAGTTGGGATTCGAGTGGTGGTCCTCGTGCTTTGGGCACTGCAGTTCCCTTACTAACCGCCGTGTTTGGGTGCTCTGTGGTGGAGACGGTCTTGTGTCAACTGGGCTGGGTTACTATCTGCCGGGTTGGGGTTAGAAGGTGTAGCTGGTTCTCTGTCCAACTGGGTAGGGGTACAATCTCTGAGTCTGGTTATGTGTGGTGGATCTGGTCCTTGGGCAAGTACAACCGTGGTTCTATCTGCATCAATTGGTAGCACTATCTTTCTGAAGACCGTGTTGTTACTCCCTTAGATACTGCCATCACGCTCTCCAATTCAAATGGCTGATAAACAAGAAAAGTAATTGAAAGTATAGACATTGTATGATAGACAGGTGCAATGGATAGTGGGGAATAAAATAGGGCATGAAATAATTCATATTTATGTTGTCTAACCAAACAGGATAGCATGACACAATTTCACATATATGATGGCTAACTAAACAGGATAGCATGACACAATTTCACATTATGATGGCTAACTAAAAAAGATGGAAAGACATAGTTCAAAATATGAGACTATGTAAACAGGATGACATGACATAACTATATAATGTGTTTATTAAATAGGTTGGCATGCCATAATTCACATACATTCATGGATAGAATGCCATAATTCTAAATATGATGACTGTAAACACTAAACAGGATGAGATGATATAACTATATGATGTCTTTATTAAATGGGTTGCCATGCCATAATTCAGATAGATGATGTGTATGTACTATGTAAACATGATGGCATGATATAATTCAAATATATGATTTATATAGTAAGCAAGTAAGCAGATGGCAATCTATATATGATGTAAAAACTAAGCAATGCAAGACAACATGCATGACATGGGTAATATAACCCTGCCAAGTTTGAGCATAGACCTCGGGGAAATAGGACTGGTCATCGGTCTCCTAATCCTCCTCTAAGGAGCTCTCTCAGAGCAAGAAGATGTCTGCTTGGCGAGTAGCATTGTCTCTCTCAATACCTTGTTTTCACTCCAGATACTTCCATCACCGCTTCAAATGGCTGATGCACAGGACAAACGTTGTCGACAAATGGAACACGTAATACAAAAAAATGATAGCATGATATAATTCACATACATGATGATTGGCTAAACAGCATGGCATTGCATAATTCACATATATAATGCCTTTGCAACAAGATAGCATTGTATAATTCACATATATAATGTCTTGCAACAAGATGGCAATGCATAATTCACATATATGGTAATTAGACACTGAACAGGTGGCATTCACACAAAGCATGTCTAAACTAATCAAATGGCATAGCAATGCGAGACACCATACGCTCGATATGAGCAACATAACCCTACCAGGTTAGAGCATACACCTCGGGGGAATAGGACTGGTCATCTGTCTCTGAATCCTCCTCTGAGGAGCTATCCATAACCAGCGAGATATGCGCTTCGTCAGATAGCATAGTCTGCTCAGAAGACCTTGTTTTCACTCCAGAATTTGCCATCACCGTGTCAAATGGCTGATGCACACGAAGAGCAGTTGAATGTACTAACATTGTTGACAAATGTAATATGTAACAAAAAAAAGGATGGCCTGATATAATTTACATATAAGATGACTGGCTAAGCAGGATGGCATTGCAAAATTCACATATATGATGCCTGGCTAAACAAGGTGGCGTTGCATAATTCACATAAACGATGAATAAACTAAACAGATGGCATTCGCACAAAGGATGTCTAAACTAAGCAGATGACATATTTGATGTATAAAGTAAGCAATGCAAGACACCATATGCATGATATAACCAACATCAGCATGCCAAATTAGAGCGAAGACCTCAGGGGGTAAATAGGAGTTATCTTCTCCTTCTGAATCCCCCTCAGAACAGATATCTTCCTCTCGATTACAATCCGAAATGCGTGGAGGGTGGCTGCCTGTGCGCCTACCATGGAGCGATGTCTGCATGAAATTATATTGCCATGCAAGGCTCATCTCTTTTGCTCTACATGTTCAGTTCCATTGTTTACAATAACTGTCATGCATAGGAATAAAACATAGTGAGATTATGTAAGGAGTGCATGCAGAAATCCAGAGTGATGGTAGCAAAGTGTGGATAGACCCAAAACCAATAATAGCAGGCAGATAATGGCTTCAGTTAATAAATACAGATAATGGCTTCTTTACTATTTGTTTCCCACCCAACATGAAACTCATAGTAGACACCGGAGATTAACCAGATAGTAGATAGATACTATTGATAGCGGCCCCAATATGTACCCCACAACCATTTAAAAACTCAAGTTTGACCATTAGTTTAGAGCTGACTCAGAGTCTAATAGGTGAACAGGACGATAAAGTAGCATGTAATATTAAGCGATGCATAACGAAGCGACATCGAAAGAGTGCGACCTCTCTTGCGGACCCGTAGTCCTCGAGGTCATCTGCTCGGTTGATGATGGTAATGCAGTTTTCATGGCTGCGGTGGCGGGAAGAAGATCTGAGGCGGCGAAAGACAGTTCGGAGGCGGATCCTGCTGTGCTGGACCCTTCAGTCGTTGGAGCAGCTGAGTTGGGGTGGACGACGGCGCAGTAGGAGCGGGACAAACCACACAAGGTTTTCTTTGACAACTATCTGTAAGAGAAGTAATTCTGTAAGGGCTCGTTTGAGTTGGAGGATTCCAACAATGCAGGATAGGAAATAGACAGGAATAGGATAGGAATGCACGTGCAAAACAGAGAATTTAAAAACACAGGATTTCTGCCAATCTGGGTGTTTGATTCACAACAATTGGAAGATCACAGGATGCAAAGAAGCATGGTGAGATTAAGTCAAACCACAAGAAAATGTACGGTTATAATGCTATTATGCTACTATCTCTTAGTCTTGTGCTTCATGAATAGGAATTTGAAAAGGAGGACAAGTGAAAATTAAAATTCCTACGTTTTTTCTTTCAAGGAGACACTAAAGGAACAAATCCGTGTGCTCAGTGGACAATATATATAACATGTAGAGTAAAAAAGAGATGCAACAAGTGTACAACCTCTTTGGCGAAGCCATGTCGATCTCAGCGTGATTGGGTTGGCCGGTGAGGATGCTCCGGCTGACTTTGCTGTCGGAGGAGGGGAAGAAGATCTTAGGCGTCTGGAGATGGAGCTCGAGGTACTGCTCCGCTGTGATGGAGGGTTTCGTCGTTGGAGCAGCTCCGGTGAGTTGTACGACGCCGAGGCTGAAGCAGGAAAAGAGAGACAACGAACAATGTTAACTTGAGTGGAATTCTAATAGTATCTCCAATACATGACGTAAAATACATAACCACAAAGTGTAGATGTAAAATACATCAGCCGCTCATCTCTGAACTTAACTATCGAAACTGAACTTAACTGTCGAAACTGAACCTAACTGTCGAAACTGAATTTTGCTGTCGAAACTGAATTTTGCTGTCGAAACTGAACGCACTAGCAAGGTGAGGCTACACGTCGGTCGACTGACTTTTTCATCTCTGGTCACCAAATTTGCAGCCGTTGGATATGAAATCAAGGGCCTGCGATTCATCTTCAACCTCCACCCCGAGCCGCCAGCCACCACCGCCAAACAGCAGCCCCCGCCGCCCATGGCGGCGGTCGCCGCCCGCCCGCCCAAAACACTCCCCACCGCGGTCCGCCGCCGCCTGCCATCCTCTAGGCCCCCACGTGCGAGCTTTTTCTCCGCGATCCCCAAGCCACCGCCCCGCTAACGCCCGCCACCGCCGCGATCACCGCCCCATCCTGAACCCTAAGATAGATAGTGGGGTACCTCTCCGGCGAGCCCCCCTCCCCGCTGCGGCTGGTTCTTCCTTCACCCCGGCGAGCCCACCCCTTGAAAATCGACTGACCCAAAAGTCGATTCAGTCGACTGAAGTGTAGCCAAATCGGAGCAGCATCGCAAGCAAGAGCAAGAGCGAGAGCAGCAGCGCGAGCAAGAGCAATAGCAAGAGCAGACCAGGCAGGGGACCGAGAGCAAGAGCAGAGCAGCAGCGCAAGCAAGAGCTAAAGCAGCAGCAGCTCCTACTGATGTGGACGTCGCCGCCGAGGGAGCGACGCCGTGGAGGAAGTGGCCGGCGACGCCGCCGTGGATGGAGCCGCGCCGTGTCGGCTCGGGACCGAGCGCCGGCAGCACCGTGAGATCGAATCAAGAAGAAAATGCGGCGATTAGTGTACAACCTCTTTGGTGGCGCCGATTAGGCCGCAGCTTCTTCCGAGGAAACGGTGATGATGATGCTCTTCCGGTGGTGCAGGTGAAGACGGCGGTGTGGGAATGGAGGTGGCGTGAAAGACAAGGGGAACGTCGGGGCATCTCCTTGTTGGTGGAGGATGGGGTGGCTGAACCGGCGAGATGATGAGATCGACGACGGATCCTCATCCGGTACGATGGATGAGGGACGTCGAGGTGTTGCTGTGGACGTCGTCGTCGGGGAAGAGGCTCCGGCTGGGTGGCGGACGGAGCAGGGTGTGGGGTTTCGTCGCGGGTTTTCGCGGCCTCGGTGTACGAATGGGTGGGCGTATGGGATGGCAGTGGGGAACCATGGCTTAGAGACGCACTTGTCCGAAATGTGGGGTAAGTTACGAAAGTACCCCCAGCCGATTTGAGGCGGTTCTTTCGGTTCAGGGGTACCACGGGCATTTCGCGTGTCGGGATTTCACAGAGGTGGGAGTTTTCGCGCGTTGTAATTTCGAAATAGCAAGGCGCGGTTGAGATGGAGGAGTTGTCGAGCACAACGAGACAAAGATATATCTTAAATATTTCGCGCTAACTAGGCGCGGGTTGAAATTTCCGGACAAGCCTAACGTGTATTGTACCAAATCAATGCGCACTACAAATGTCATTCAAAACTTTGAATTCATGTTATGTTCAATTAAAATATTTCACTACGTGTATAATGCATGCAACCTACTACTCAAATGAACGTTTTAGTGCATTCCAAACGTATATACTACCGCTTCAATATGAACTAAATTTGAATAAGATCTACAGTAATGATTGTTGTGAAGTCAAAGCATTTGAATTCGTTTCTCTGTTTTAATAAGATCTACAATCATCATTATTGTCAAGTTAAACCATCGTTTGTGTATTATCTTCACAGCACACCACATGATTAGTCTCGAGTTACATATGAACTATGTGTACTATATGAACTCGAACTAGATTTTTTGAATCCACTTTATTTTGATTTCAAATCACATTACATTTCTAGCTCTAGCTAGATCTTCATAATCTAAACCATGTCTCATATGTATAATGTGTTTATCACATTATGTATGGTGCCCCGCCCCCTACGCCTACAAGTATTTAGATGTGAGTTGCAAACACCACACATTACCACAAATTCAAATAAAATGTGAGAATGTTCGATATATAGTATTGTTTAGATTGCTCGATATTTAGTTGTAAGCTGCAACCGCCGCACATTATCACAAATTCAAATAAAATGTGAGAATGTTTGATGTATAGTATGGTTTAGATTGTTCGCATTTAGCTGTGAGTTGCAAACGCCATGCATTATCACATTATGGTATAACATGTGCACAACACGTGTATCACCGCTATATTCATGCATGCAATGTTTAAAACACTATGATCTCCTATTCAAATATATGAATCCGCTTTCATATCAAATTATGATCTTTGTTAGTCTCTTACACCCACACAATCCTCTAGCCTTTGTAGCTACCACTAACTTTCTCTCGTGCATGCACACGCCTCCTCGCCCTCCTCCTCCCTCGGCATTCTATCCACGGGCACATTCATTTTTTCTTTAGGTCGTTCTCCCGAGTCTCCACAACTCCTTTCCGATACACACCGATCGATAAACCTCTCTAGCGATGCCTGCCTACAACATACACACACAGCTTCAATCTCCTCCTTTATGTGTCCTTGCCTCGTGTCTCTCATATGGTCAGACACACGTGTAAACTCTCGCCCCTCTTTTCATCGATCTCACAACCGCACACTCCTCCCCCTATCTAGCTAGTAGTTGGGCCTCTCGCACCACCTCCTAGCTCCATTCTCTCTGTCTATCCGTCTCGCTGGGCCTTATTTGCCTCTAACAAATGGACGTACACCGACCGATCTCTCGCTATACATATAGCCAGCTAGGTCCTTATAACTCGTTTTTACCCACACATCGATCGATCTACCTCATTAGTTGTGTCTCTCCCTTCCTCCGACAAACAACAATTGATCTACCGATCTAGTTAGGTTTGCTTACCAAACACATGGTTCCCCTTCATCATCCATGGATGCGTCCCGACAGATCTATCACACACAGGCACACACAGAAACACATCCCCACTCTTATTGATAACATTGCAGTTCCACCCTCAGTTTGTCTAGTAGGCCTCTCCCAACATCTCCGAGAAGCAACTCCATCACCCATCCAGCACTCTACCCTTCTCCCTGCCTCTCCCTCCCTCTCTCTCTCTCCTCTCTCTCTCTCTCCCATCATATTTCCGTCCTTGATTATGTATGGATGTCGACCGATCTCCCTCATGACATAGCTGGGTCTCTCCTTCTCAACACATATACGAGTCGTTCTACCTCTATAGTTAGGCCTCTGCCTACCCCTCCCCCCACCCCCTCCCCCACACACACCGATACATCAAGCGCTCTAGTCATGTCTCCCTGCCACACACAAACTTGACATGTGCCCTCTAACGTTCCGTGAGACCAGTCGCCCTATATCTTTGACTTGCACACACACACACACACACACACACATTTCGGTGGCTCTCTTCATCGATCTCGCACCCACCCACTTGATCCTCTCTTCGACTCTATCGATAGCTATGACCCCTCCCTCTCTTCTCGTGGATTGCCCGACCCTCTATGTATGATATGGATAGGCCTCCATTTCACACACATTGCATGCAAAATTTTGTTTGAGATGTCATCGACACATATTCCCACAAATAATTCATGAAATCAATCCCACCCCACCCCCACCCCCACCACAAAACAAAAAACACTCACGAACGCGGTTTGTATCTCTCACACACACCCACGTAGGTGGGGGACGTGCACGAAGAGAAGAGGTGCATGCACGGCGCACATACTCCCGTCTCTTTCCCAACCACACCCGCGCCGGTACACGGTGGAGCTCATTTCTGTACGAAAAAGGCAGACCACGTGGTAATTTGGCACGTGTACTGGTTGTCCACTTGGTGGAGGGAGGATCGTCTACCACGGGTGAAAAAACAAATTGCAACTTGACGTGTTATGTTAAATTAAAAAAGAGGCAAACCATGTGGGGCCTACCTTAGAGGCAAGGCTCTATACACCGGAGTACTTTTGATGTGTCCGTCAACTCATGAAACAAGGAGAAGCTTGCTTAGTCGCCGTCTCCCCGCCCACGCGCGGTGGCTCGCAGGATGAGGTGAAGCTTGCTCCTCCCTCGCCATGCGCCATGGTGGCTCGCAGGACGAGGAGAAAAATTTACTACTCCTCCGTTTACTCCTCGTCCCTACTACCTTGGTTATAGAGATTATATCATATTGTTTGGAATATATATGTCCTTTAGTAGATTTCAATATGAACTACTTGTACATACTCCAAACACTGATGTATATAGACGTATTTTAGAGTGTACATTCACTCATTTTGCTCCGTATGTAGTAGCACTCTCCCTCGCCCCTCGACCCTTGCCCACGTGGTGGACGTGCAGCAATTCATTCGGTCTCATATAGCCAGAACGATATATACTGCACTACCATTATTGCTCGACTTCCTGAAGAGGCGAAGAGCCAATCGCAAGGTTAATATTTTGGAGATGCCAAGCGCAAGGTTAGTAGGTGCCACGTCATTTATAAATAATTTTTTTTTCTTCAGTGGCACGTACGCAATATGATAGGTTCATATGGAGAGAAAAGGAAACCGCTCCACTATATACATAGTCAGGACGGGCCAGCCTACACAGTTGCTTGCTGGGGTTGCTCTCTTCACACTCTCTCGCACAAAATGACTGTGGCCACATCTCTAACATCCCGGCGGATCACGTCCGCTTGGGGAAGGGGTGGATGCTTAGTGTAGATGTGGTGGCCGTCGCCGATGGCGAAAACCCACTGTCGGCACGTCCCGATCAGGGGTCCCCGCCGTTCTCTCTCACAAAGCCGGTGAGGTTGCCTTCGTCCCTTGCTCACTGCCGCGATGTGGGCAGTTGCCGCCTCCCGCCGCCCTCCTCAAGGTTGAGCTACGTCCCTCAGGTACAACTCCCTTTACAGCCGGCTTGCACCATTGCTCCAGCTGCCCACATCACTCCCTATGGATATTTCTCTACTTCTTTGCCCCGCACATACCGATACCTCTCTGGCTTCTATGTCTCAGTATTTGTGATGAGTTTATGTCTCATCAACTAGTCCTAGTAATCTTATTCTAATCACGCTTCTTCAATTTCTTTGCCACAGGATGCTCATCTCGATTTTGGTGAAACTGCACAAAATGATCCGATGGTCAAAAGGTTGCAAACTTCATTTATTAGGAAGCTCGAACTTGCCACAAATTGAAGCCTGGTCAGGTTCACGGTTCAAGGGCTAGGGACTGCATGGATCATTTTTTCTTTAGCTGCCTCTGTTCCAAAATAAGTGTCAACTTTAGTAGTAGTACAACTTTGTACTAAAGTTTGCACAAAGTTGAGACACTTATTTTGGAGCGGAGGAGTACATATTTGCTATGATCATCAATCATTGAGATGCAATAGCATGCATGTTAGTCTCCTTTGTATTTGATGAAATGTTGCAACAGGCAACCTTGGATGCAAGATACATGTAACAGGAGCTGGAAGCTTCATAGCATTGTACAAATTTATCTCGCTGATAAATTATAGTACGCACTAGTACTATACTAGTACTTCCTCCGTTCCTAAATATAAGTCTTTGTAGAGATTTCAGCACTAACCACATGCGGATGTCTATAGATGCATTTTAAGTGTAGATTGATTCATTTTGTTCCGTATGTAGTTCACCTAGTGGAATCTCTACAAAGACTTATCTACTAGTAATAGCTAGCCCCCACTACTAGGAATTCTTTATCGTCTCCTTGAGCCACATCATCAAAATTGACGTAGCCGTTAGATGAAGTAAATCCGTCATAATAGCCGTCTGATCTAGACGTTGAGAGGCTCCGCACTAAGCCACATGCAAGCATGCAGAAATACCATGGCACATGCATGTGAGTGGGTTTTAAATCACATCAACATGTTCGCATGCAAGCATGCACCGTAGCATGCATGTAAGTGAGCTTTTAAGTCCCATTAACATGTCAAAAAGAAAATATAATCCCATTATGCAAGAGGAGTTGGCTGATCTTTTTTCCTTACGGGATGATCTAAATGATGATGGGAGTTTATTTAGTTTGGCTACCACATTTGTCATGCGGTTATATTTTTTAGTTCTATGAAATCGATAATTTTGCAGAGAGAGATATATCGCTGTTCCATGCAACACGCTGGGACTCATCTAGTAATATTTAGGAACGGAGGGAGTACTATGTAAAGAGTTAGGTGTCACGGTGATAGTGTGAGGTGGGCCATGTAATCACTGAGCCTGCGTGTTTTCACTGCTCTTGCACTCCTCTGCTGTAAGAATGGAGAAAATTGTAATCTACTACCTCCTTTCGCGGCGTGGGACATCCAAAGCAGTCCTACCACCTCAAGAATAAAGACCAATGAGCCGTCAAATCACATAGACCCAGCAGTAAGTTGGACGGACAAAGAAACCATCACTCTTGCGCCTGTGAGAGGTCGCGTCCGCTCTTCCCGGGCATGAATGCGGCACCGATTCTTTGGAGCGGCGCTGACCGTTTCGGGCAGGAAGCGCGCATGGGCGATGGAGGGGCTTTGGGTGGGCCAGGCTGGTCAGGAGCGGGCGTGGCAGCTGTCCGCATGTCCCTACCGGACACGCCTAGAAACGAGAGGATGCACCGACTCTCGCGGCTAAAATCGTACACTACACACCATAGCTCTGTAGGAGTTGGTCGATCTGTCGCACTCTCTAACACACACATGTTGTTAAACACACACACGCACACGCATGCACCTTGGTCCCGTTGCACCTTCTAACGTGACTTATTACACCTAGACGGAGGGAGTAGTAAGTATACGAGATACGGTGGCACACTGACTTAAGTCGAATACAAGTGCCCAAAATTTGTGTGCATGTTATAATAAGGATTCACTTAAAATAGTAAGTGAGCGAACAGAGGGACCAATTGGACAGTGTTCCCGAGCAGTAGCGAGATGTGTGAGGTAGTAAGATACACCGCTGGCGCTTTTAATTTTTCTTATTAATTTGTTTGTTTCACCCTCTGACTGGTGGGACCCAACGTACTACGTGGAGAGAGGTAAGGTGACTAAGGCTGCATTATTTCTACACCACTGTGGATAGTCTTACCACCAAAGCCACATGACACGATTATGATTGAAATCCTAATGAATCCCACACACAAAAAAAAAACACGGCATGCCTGTCACACGAATGCAGAAATGTATAAAAGGTTATTTTCCTCTCGTTGAACATAACGGGAGGGTTGTGTAGCTGGTTAGCATGTTCGCTCATCAAACTTGAGGTCTCGGGTTCGATAACTACACTTGAGCATAATTTTTGCCAGGAGGATTCTTTGACTGGTCAAAATGTTTTCTAGGGTTTGCACGCTTCACACTCTCTCTCCAGTATATATATACACGTTGGAGCCTCAGCGCTTGTAGTTGCTCTCTTCACACTCTCTCGCCCTCTCCGGTTGAGCCTCAAAGACTTGTAGTTGCTCTCTTCACACTCTCTCGCCTCTCCAGATCTAAACAAGACTTCGCTGGCCTCTCTCTCCCCTCACTTGCTGCTCAAAGAGCGGCAGGATCCGTCCGTCGGGAAGGGAAGGAGGCTTAACGCTGTCGCCGTCGTGAGGAGGAATCCACTATCAAGCGCTGCTATTCACTTTCCACCCAGCGGAGGCGGGGGAGGGCCTCCGACCCATTCTTCTTTGCAGCCGTCCCGTCGCCCACCGAACCACGCCCCATGAACCTTAAGGTATATTTTACTTACTCCACATGCATTGCTCTAGCGACATGTATACCATGAATCTAGGACGTGGTTCAAAGAGGAAAGGAGTGGGGGAAAGTAGCGGGAAAAGTTGTATATAGCATGAATCTAGGACGTGGTTCAAAGAGGAAATGGAGGGGGAAAGTTGTATAGCATGAATCTAGGACGTGGTTCAAAGAGGAAAGGAATGGAGGAAAGTAGTGGCGAAAATTGTATCGCATAAATCTAGGACGTGGTTCAAAGAGGAAAGGAAGGGGCGAAAGTACTAGTTCAAAAAGGAAAGGACTAGATTTGCTGCGCTCACATAGGGAAAGGTGTCTAAAGATAACAAAACTGGGACCAACACAAATATGCTCCTTGGTTGTTTGTTCTTTGTTGCAACAGACTGTGCATGACCACAAGACATCGGTAGATGCACATGGTGCTGGTAAAAGTCCCACCGTCCCGTGCAACTCATTAGCTGTTGTTAATCTAAGGCCCTGTTTGGTTAAAAACTCCCTAGTCCCTACCTGCTTGGTTCCAGGGACTAAACATGGACTAGAGGTTATTAAATGACATGATAAAAGACCATGTTACCCCTAGTAATGAACTAATAGAAACAAGGTGCGATGCGTGGCAGGGCAACTGTTTGAAAAGTCCCAAAAAGACTCCCTCGGGTCTTCTTTCTTTAGTCCCAAATGCCCACTTTTAGTCCCGAAAAGTCCCTCCTGTTTGGTTTAGATGTGACTGACACGGAGTTTTTTTAGTCCCTACACCAAAATGTCCCTGTAAACAAACACCCTCTAATAATGCCGCTGGAAAATTGATGTAATGCCACAGTTAAAAGCAAATTACATGTTTAACGAATTTTATTGTTAATATAATCTCTATGTTAATATTAATCAATGCCACCGTTTGAGAAATGCTACTGTCTTGCTTTCTTTCCCATTTAGATAAGGTAGATGCTTCTTTTGTTGGCTTCGTGTCATCCACCGTTATTGACCACTAATTATTTCCTTTGCACCTCTGTGTAAATAGGGTTATCTACTTCACCTCGTTGCCATTGTGACCTTTTGTTGCACTGCACAAAACACTTTTGTTTTAAAAGTGTTTTGTGCAGTTCAACCAAAATGTCACACCGACAACGTTGCTTGATTGCTTGATCTTAGTGGAACTGCACAAGAGGTGATCTTACTTCCTGTCGGTTAAGGCGAATTTGGTTCAGATCTTCTTCTTGTGAGTTGTTTGAATTCCACATCATGAGAGGTCAGTACTAGCCTTCTTTCACATGATTCTGCAGTGTGCTTTCATATGTTGTGCTACTTCTACGACAATGTTGCTTGATTTTAGTGAACTACACAAATGGAGACAAGACTTCTAATCTGTATGTGCACCGTAATATCCCATTGAGGTAAGATAAGGATATTTCACAACTGCTGGCCTGTATTTTGCCACTTCCATTAGAAAATTAAGTTTAGTACTATACTTTTGCTCCCTAATTGACATGCCAAATCTTACATTGAAGGCGAAGCTTTTCTGTTATTGAACCAAGTGATGAAGGGGAAGAACAAGCGGAAGAAAAACAAAAATCAACTCCCGGTGCTGTAATGAAGCACTGGAACTGTGATGACACAAGTAATGATATAGTTTTGCATCTTAATTTATTGCTATGGCTGGAATGAGCAATTTTTTTGCCACTGATTTGATGCCATACGTAATTATCTCTACTTGTGCAAACAGGGATCTTCTTTGAAGATACCATATATTTTAGTGGAACTGCACAAGAAGATGTTGGAAACATTAAACTAATCGAGGAGTATATAGTAAGCATGGCCACCCCCTTAGATAGTAACAGATGGTTCCGGAGAAGTGCTTCATCTGTATGCTCTACACAATCAGCCTCCTGACAAATGTTTGTACTCACCCACTGATTTCATCCATATGATTGAGCTTTGTCATCTCTATTGGTGTTGTGCTACTGTTTAGATACTGTCATGAAAAAGTGGTATTGTCCTTGAGAAGTGCTTCATCTGTGCTGTTTTAAATATTTCCTTTCCTTTTTTCGAGCAAACAGGGATCATCTTCCTCTCAAGAAGAATATGGAGTACGTGAAGTGACTAGTTCCGATTATGCCAGATGAAGAAGCCTGTCTATCTTCTCATCGGAAGGAGCAGTTGAAGGATGGTTACATTACTCCCCACAAGACCAAACTAACTTCAGCTCGGAAGGACCGACAAATCTCCATTTTTTGCTGTGATGCGCGAGTACAATGTTGTTCTAGGATTCTTTCTGGTGAGTTCCATTTTTCTAAAAGTGTGCTCTACATGGACCATGTATGTGCCTGTTGAAACTGTCAATTCATAGTACAGTTTGCTTTATACTAATAACTTTTTTGTATTTGTGCAAACAGGGGTGCTCAGCTTGATTTCAACGGGAACTGCTCACAATGTTTATGAATACATTGAATCATTCATTTCCACCACAAGAAAGGAGGTGCCCATAAGTTCAAGGCGTTGCAACATATAAGGGCGAAATCATACAAGCTACGCGCGAATTTGGTTGATTTTGGTGGAATTGCACAAAAAGAACAGCTGGTTTATTTAGCACGAGGTGCCATGTCAATGTCCGAACTGATGGCAAACCCTGCCCATTCCACAATCGTAGGCATTTGATATTTTGGAATGGGACAACCTTGTCAAATTTTTCTCATTGATTTTAGCAAGATATCGCTTGATATTTTGAATGGGACGCCTTTTTCTGTCAAAGAGGCGATTAATTTTTCTTTATTCTTTAGTTGTGAAGTAAATATTGCCTCGACATGTGAGTCGCGAGATGCATAATCATCGATTGTTTTGAATGTTCTCTATGAATTGCCGTGCTGTGTGTTTGATTGCAATGTACGTAATCGCTAAAAGCTGCTCAAACTCTTTGTACTCCTTCTTCCTTTTTACTCCGCACATTGTGAAAGTGCATACTTTTTGTATAAGATTGGTCAAAGTAGAGATACTTTGACTGCAGATAAAACTTGTATACAGACTAGAAAGGACCGGAGGGAGTACATGTGAAACTGCTGCAAACGTGGTGATCACCCTGGGAATAATGCTAGTAAGTATTGTTTTGCATGTTCATCGAATGCCAGTGATACAGGAATTCGAACTAATCGAAATAAATTCATTCATACACGGTCGGATTTCATTACATTTCATACATTCTTCAACTAAAAAGGGGTGTTTGTGGCCGCATGCATCTCCCAGATGCAGAGGCCGGGGGTCATCCTCCTTTTCGAAAAAAGTAAAAAGGGGTGCGCTGGACGTATAATTAATTAACCGAAGCTACCCACCTGTGTCCCACTGAGTCGAATAGAAGCTTCAGTGACTTAACTACATGTGCAGTTGCGTAACTCACATGTGGCCTGTTGGGCCCACGTGTCAGTCAGCCAACTGCACCAGCAGTTAAGTAGAAGCAACGTTCTTCTCCAGCGCAGTTCTCCGACTCCACTTCGCCGCCAAGAAGCTAACCGGCCGTCAATGGTCAACCCGCCTAGCTTGGCTTCAACCGCAGGGTAGCAGCGGTGGCCTTACTTGGACCTGAGCGGCGGCGACCTACCGTGTTCTACTCTTCCTTGTTTTCTGTGTGGCGTGACCTCGTTGGCAGCGGGGCGAGGCCTCGATGGAGCCGGCGATGTCCTCTGTCTCGTTGCCGGCGGGCGGCGCCTCAGCGGAGTGGTGGATTTTCTCCCCCACGTTGATGGTAGGGTGGGGCCTTGGCTGAGCCGGCGATGTCCTCTGCCTCGTTGTTGGCGGGGCGGGGCCTCGGCGGAGCCGGCGGTGTCCTCTGCCTCGTTGTTGGTGCCGCGGGGCCTCAGCGGAGCAGGGCGTCGTCGACGCCAGCAGAGCGGGGACTCGTCGGAGCCGACATTGTCCTCTGCCTCGTCCTCGATCTCGCCAAACAGCGCCTCGCCCGCTTCATCGCCCTCTTTGCTAGCCTTTTTGTAGGCGGCCACAGCCTCCGCCACCCGCATGCGGTACCGCCAGCCGAGGAGGCCCTTGCGGCGGAGCGGTACGAGTCGAGCAGCGCCTCTGCCCGCCCGCTCACGCGGCGATCTACTCCTCCGCTGCAGTGCTCCCGGAGGAGATGGTGGTTGTAGACGGCGCCGGCTGCGCCTCCGAACTGCTCCTCACGCACGCCCTCACCCTGTCCATATATTGGGCACGGGCCTCGCCGATGGTCATGGTGCAATGCACCGGCGAGGATGGCACGGAGGAGGGGGTTGGCGCTGGATCGTCGACTACCATGTTCTCCCTTAGGACGTCGTCGTCCTCCGGCTGCCTGCCGGCCAGCCGGTCGGCAGCAATGGCTGCCATCTCCTTGTGGTCTGTCGTCCGCCCGTCCCGAAGAGCGCTGGAGCGCGAGGCAGCCATGGTGGGCAATAGTGATGTGGACAGGAGAAAGGGAACGGATGCGGATGACTGCGGCTATGGCCGGCGCAACAGTTTATATAGCAATGGTGGGCGGCCAGAGGGACGGACGTGTGGCGCCGGAGTAGCCGCCTCGGCAACCGCGTATCATTAATGTGTGCGGAAGATGGATGGACGGACGACACTTGTGTCGTTTGAAGGCGGAGCAATCGCCTGCATCGGGAAGCGGGGCGGCCAGCGCTGACTGTTTCGGGCGGAAAGTGCGCGCGGGCGAGGAGATGACTTTACTTGGATAGGATGACAATGGGGACCCACCAGGTCCATAGCCTCACGTACGCAAGTGCCTCCTTATTATATTTATTTTCCTTCCTCCTGGTTTATTTTGCTTCCTCCTGGTTTCCTGACATCACGGTCCCACACCATTGTCAACTTATGTACTCTAGTCAATAAACGAGAGAATTGCACAAGAAGCAGCCGACAGCTAGGACCAAGGAGCTCGAGCAGTATTTGTGTTTTTGAGGTGTGAGCACTGCAGATTTTTTTCGATGTTTACCCCAGATATTAATTTTTCTCCGCTGAACAACAATGAAAACATCGCTGCAGGTATTAATCGGCTGTGGCCTGCCTAGCCTGTGCCGATATCCAGCCCAGATATTATTTTTTCAAGCTGAAAATGGCTAGCCCAGCTATACTTTTTTAGGAATACCTGGCAAGGTCAAGTTGTTATTCACCGCCCGCCGGCTGCAAATCTTTCCTAGGAGGGATGCATTAGGCTTGACAAGAAAATGGGCTTTAAGAAATAATAAATGGGATGTAATTATAAAAATTGGGTAGTAACTATTAAAAAATGCACCAAACAGTGATTACTTTACAAAATGTTATTTTTGGAATATTGAAAATTTTAATTTCATTAATTGTTGCGAGCGCAATATTTCGTTGGATTTTTACGTAATATAAATTTATATCGAAATTGTATTTAATCCGACTAGAAATTTCGGGATAAAAATATTCGGATCCCATCAAAATGTGGGAAATTTTATTGAATTATGTTTTGAACGGTTGGTTGAAATGGGCTGCAGTTTTAACAAACTGTAAATGGGCTGTAGTAAATTCCATTAGAATTCAAAAATGGGCTACACATTCTTACAAATCTCAAATGGGCTATAAGTTCTCTGCCACACACTTCTGGCCTTACTAAGTTGACGCGTCCCCTAAAAAAACAGAGTTGACGCGTATGCAAGGCTTTGTCAACTTATAGTCAACACACGGTTCTAGCAGAAGTGGCCGTTGGATGTCCATCCAACGGATGCCGTGCTTCTTCTTCAATCTCGGATATTCTAGCTTCACCCGCCAAAAAAACGATTCCTCCCCCTGACATCTGGGCCGCACCATTTCGGAAGCTGACCTGTGGGCCTACTAAGTTGACGTACCAAGGGCTTTGTCAACGTTAGTCAATAATAAATGATTCTAGCTGCAGTGACCGTACGACGTCCATCCAATGGCCGTCGTGCTTCTTCAACCTCTGGTCTTCTTGCTCCAGCCGCCCAAAGCAGCGCCGGTCGTGCCACCTGCTCCTGCCTCCCGTGGCCAGCTGTGCTGCCGCGGAGGCCTCACTGCCTCCTACTACTCCCACCGCTGGCCAGGCCATCCCTCCACTCACCCACACCCCCTGTTATTCTGCGGTGACGGTAGCGCAGCCGAACCAGTGAACCCTCGTACTCCTCTCTGTGTGTGCATCCATTGCCGCGTCTTCCCTGGCTCCGTGTCGTCCCCTTCCTAGGCCTCGCCGTCATCCACCGCCGTGGTGCTCTCGGCGCGGCCTGGTCAACGTTGTCAAGGAACGACTTCCATCGGACGTGGACTGTACGTGGAGAGGCTGACAGCTGGGTCAACGGCAGCCGCAAGGAAGTGCCTCCTTATTACATGCAAAATAATTATTCCTCCACCTGACAGCGGGGACCCACCGGACGGGCCACCGATTTCGCGAAAAATGATTCGCCCCACCGCCGGGACCCACGAGCTACATCTTCGCACGCAAGGAAGTGCGCCCAAAAAACAATCGCCCCTCGATCGCTGGGACCCACTAGCTACATCTTCGCACGCAAGGAAGTGCGTCCAAAAACGATTCGCCACCCGATCGCTGGGACCCACTAGCTACACCTTCGCACGCAAGGAAGTGCGTCGGGCAAAAAATGATTCACCCCGACCGCTTGGACCCGCAGCTACACCTTCGCACGCAAGGAAGTGCGTCCAAAAAAACGATTCGCTTCTCGACCGCTGGGACCCAGCAGTTACACCTTCGCACGCAAGGAAGTGCGTCCGGCAAAAATAACAAAATGATTCGCCGACCGCTAGGACCCACCAGCTACATCTTCGCAGCAAGGAAGTGCTCGACGGTCGGGACCCACCTGGTCGAAGCGTCGTGGCGTTGTCATCCCGGTCGCGAACGTATGTACATACCGGTCGATGTAGAGGCGCGCACGTGTCGTGGTAGAGGCGCGCACGTGTCGTAGTAGAGGCGCGCACGTAGCATGTACACGTACGTACAACGGACAGGGTGCAAGAAAGAAAATACGGCCACGTATGTGTACATACGGGCGGGGTCTCGAACGCCTAGTCGCGCATACGTACGGCGAGGGCTCGTGTTCATGGGGAGGCAACGGAATGCGTCGTGTTCATGGGGAGGCAACGGAATGCGTCGTGTTCATGGGGAGGCAATGGAATGCGTTGTGTTCATCGGGAGGCAACGGAATGCGTGGGAGCCAACCGGCTTGGACGGAACAGGTGATGGAAACGAGGCCTGGCGTACCGTAGAACGGAGGAAACGGCCTTGTGTTCGACCAGCCATGTTCGAAACGGGGTCCTGTTGATCGGGAGGGGTGTGGCGTACCGCAAAACGGAGGAAACGGACCTCCTACGGTCGAACCGGGGGTCCTGTTGATCGGGAGGGGTGTGGCGTACCGCAAAACGGAGGAAACGGACCTCCTACGGTCGAAACGGGGTCCTGTTGATCGGGAGGGGTGTGGCGTACCGCAAAACGGAGGAAACGGACCTCCTACGGTCGAAACGGGGGTCCTGTTGATCGGGAGGGGTGTGGCGTACCGCAAAATGGAGGAAACGGACCTCCTACGGTCGAAACGGGGTCCTGTTGATCGGGAGGGGTGTGGCGTACCGCAAAACGGAGGAAACGGACCTCCTACGGTCGAAATGGGGGTCCTGTTCATCGGGAGGGGTGTGGCGTACCGCAAAACGGGACTCCACGGGATACTGTTCATCTCCACCGTCAACCTCCTCCAGCCTCCACGGGCTACCGTCGACCTCCTTCAGCCTCCACGGGCTCCTGTTCATCCAGCCTCCACCGCGCGCTACTCCACCGCCATCGCTCAACCACCCTCCACGGGCACCCTCCATCGCTCACTGCTCATCCAGCCCTCCACACCACGGGTCTTGTTCAACCACCCTCCACCGCTCATCGCTCATCCAGCCCTCCACACCACGGGTCCTGTTCATCCAGAGGCAATGCCACCGCCACCGCTCATCCAACCCCCCGCAACGCCATCGCTCATCCAATCGATCGGCTTCGCTAGCAGCGCAGAGCGGCAATCGCCCATCGGGTTCGATTAACAGCCATCGATCGATCGCCGGGTTCAAGAACGCGAGTTCGCAGTCAATCGCCGGGTTCGCTTAGAGCCCAACGCCTTGCTCGGGTTCAATTAGAGCTAACGCCGCACACACGCCAGCGTACGTGTACGAGAGAAACGCGCATCGCTCGGCCCCCGACCTCCCACCGTAACCGGCAACTCCCCGAAATTTTCCTACCCCTCGCTTCTACCACGGTTTTTTCGTAGACAGACCAAAGAATGTCATGCAGCTGCGTCTCCGGCCCGCCCAGGACGAAAAGCCCATTTTCTGTCATGATTTTTTGTCATAGAAGTAGGAGCCCACCACATCTATGATGATACCGGGTTCTGTCACAATTATCGTCACAGAAGTGTCATATGTATGACAAAAAATTTCGTTCGGCCCAAAATGTCATGGATGTGTCTTTTTTTTTGTAGTGATCACCCTTTCCTCTTCAAGGGAAAACCAACGCAGTGCTCAAGAGGTAACAGGGAGCACCCCATAGTGATACGTCTCCAACGTATCTATAATTTTTTATTGTTCCATGCTATTATATTATCCGTTTTGGATGTTTAATGGGCTTTACCATACACTTATATATTATTTTTGGGACTAACCTATTAACCCAAGGCCCAGTGCAAATTGCTGTTTTTTTGCCTATTTCAGTGTTTCGCAGGAAAGGAATATCAAACGAATTCCAAACGGAATGAAACCTCCGGGAATGTGATTTTTGGAACAAACGTGATCCAGAGGACTTGGAATGGACGTCAAGAAACAACCGAGGAGGCCACGAGGCAGGGAGGCGCGCCTGCCCCCTGGGCGCGCCCCCCACCCTCGTGGCTCTCCTGACCGACTTACTTCGTATATATATATATATACTCATATACCCTGAAAACATCCAGGAGCACCACGAAACCCTATTTCCACCGCCGTAACCTTATGTACCCGTGAGATCCCATCTTTGGGCCTTTTTCGGCGCTCCGCCGGAGGGGGAATCGATCACGGAGGGCTTCTACATCAAGACCATAGCCTCTCTGATGATGTGTGAGTAGTTTACCTAAGACCTTCGGGTCCATAGTTATTAGCTAGATGGCTTCTTCTCTCTCTTTGGATCTCAATACAATCTTCTCCTCGATCTTCTTGGAGATCTATTCAATGTAACTCTTTTTGCGGTGTGTTTGTCGATGAGATCCGATGAATTGTGGGTTTATGATCAAGATTATATATGAAAAATATTTGAATCTCCTCTTAATTCTTTTATGTATGATTGGTTATCTTTGCAAGTCTCTTCGTATTATCAGTTTGGTTTGGCCTACTAGATTGATCTTTCTTGCAATGGGAGAAGTGCTTAGCTTTGGGTTCAATCTTGCGTTGCTCGATCCCAGTGACAGAAGGGGAAATGACATGTATTGTATTGTTGCCATCGAGGATAAAAAGATGGGGTTTATATCATATTGCTTGAGTTTATCCCTCTACATCATGTCATCTTACCTAATGCGTTACTCTGTTCTTATGAACTTAGTACTCTAGATGCATGCTGGATAGCGGTTGATGTGTGGAGTAATAGTAGTAGATGCAGGCAGGAGTCGGTCCACTTGTCACGGACGTGATGCCTATATACATGATCATGCCTAGATATTCTCATAACTATCCACTTTTCTATCAATTGCTCGACAGTAATTTGTTCACCCACCATAATACTTATGCTATCTTGCGAGAAGCCACTAGTGAAACCTATGGCCCCTGGGTCTATTTTCCATCATATAAGTTTCCAATCTATTATTACTTTGCAATCTTTACTTTCAATCTTTATCATAAAAATACCAAAAATATTATCATCTCTATTAGATCTCACTTTTGCAAGTGGCTGTGAAGGGATTGACAACCCCTTTATCGCGTTGGTTGCAAGGTTCTTATTTGTTTGTGCAGGACAAGGCGACTTGCGTGTAACCTCCTACTGGATTGATACCTTGGTTCTAAAAAACAGAGGGAAATACTTACGCTACTTTGCTACATCACCCTTTCCTCTTCAAGGGAAAAACCAACGCATGCTCAAGAGGTAGCAAGAAGGATTTCTGGCGCCATTGTCGGGGAGGCTTACGCCAAGTCAAGTCAAGATTTGATCTCGCAGCAACTAGCAATTTCTGGCGCCAAGTCAAGACATACCAAGTACCCATCACAAACTCTTATCTCTCGCATTACATTATTTGCCATTTGCCTCTCGTTTCCTCTCCCCCACTTCACCCTTGCCATTTTATTCGCCCTCGTTTTCCGTTCACCTCTTTTCTCGCTTGCTTCGTCGTTATGGCTAGTCCTTTATCTACTCCTTTGTCTCCCGAGAATGAATTTCTTAATTTTAAACAAACGGAGGGAGAAAATCTAAAAGATGCTTGGTTTAGAATTTGCAATGCTCAAAATAGATCTATTAGGAAGCAATCTACTTCTGTTCTTCTTTGCAATTTTTATGTAGGCATTACCCCTTGGTATAGATACATTCTTGATACCATTACCGGAGGGAATTTCTTGGGTAGCCATACTTTTGATTCTTATAATGCTATGATAGATTTGTTTGGCCCACCGCCTCTTCTGGTTAATGGAACTATGTTAACTTTGGAACATGCGATGTCAAAGGCTTGAAATTATTGAAAATAAAGTTGCCACCGTGGAATTAATTGATAATTTGGATAAAAAGATCCACAACCAAGTTACCCAATATGGATCTAAGGTAGGAGTTACTCTGAAAAGTTTTAAAGGAAAAGAACCCATAATTAATGAAAGAATAGATCAAGATTCCACTAGAATTGATAAACTTGAGGGTATTATTACCAACTTAGGATCCGCTTTTTCTTCCGTTAGAAATAATCCAAATCCTCCTACCACCAAAGTTGTCAAAGTTATGTATGTTCCTAAAATAAGGGTGAATCTTCTAGTAAGAAAACCGCGGATCTCAAATCAATAAGTGTTCACCCCAACTTTTTTGCTATCATTAAGGAACCATTTGCTACAAATGAACTTCTTGATTTCTTGACTAGGAGTTTGATTATCAATAAGAAGAAGGAAACTCCTAAGGGGTATAAGTGTTATATTGAAGAATTACCAACCAAAGATGATAATACCTAGATCTATTCTCGCTTTTATGCCTAGCTAGGGGCGTTAAACGATAGCGCTTGTTGGGAGGCAACCCAATTTTATTTTTGTTCCTTGCTTTTTGTTCCTGTTTAGCAATATATATTTGATCTAGCCTCTGGTTAGATTTGTTTTTATGTTTTAATTAGTGTTTGTGCCAAGTGAAACCTATAGGATATTCTTGGGTGATAATTATTTGATCTTGCTGAAAAACAGAAAAATTTCTGTTCACGAAAACAATTGTTGAAAATCACCAGAACGTGATAAATACTGATTCCAATTTCAGTAGATCAATAAACAAATTATCTAGGATTTCCTATTTTGGTAGAATTTTTGGAGTTCCAGAAGTATACATTTGATACAGATTACTACAGACTGTTCTGTTTTTGACAGATTGTGTTTTTCGTGGTTGTTTGCTTATTTGATGAATCTATGGCTAGTAATGGAGTTTATGAACCATAGATAAGTTGGAATACAGTAGGTTTAACGCCAATATAAATAAAGAATGAGTTCATTACAGTACCTTGAAGTGGTGTTTTGTTTTCTTTCGCTAATGGAGCTCATGAGATTTTCTGTTAAGTTTTGTGTTGTGAAGTTTTCAAGTTTTGGGTAAAGATTTGATGGATTATGAAACAAGGAGTGGCAAGAGCCTAAACTTGGGGATGCCCAAGGCACCCCAAGGTAAAATCCGAGGACAACCAAAATACTAAGCTTGGGGATGCCCCGGAAGGCATCCCCTCTTTCGTCTTCGTCCATCGGTAACTTTACTTGGAGCTATATTTTTATTCACCACATGATATGTGTTTTGCTTGGAGCGTCTTGTATGATTTGAGTCTTTGCTTTTTAGTTTACCACAATCATCCTTGCTGTACACACCTTTTGAGAGAGACACAAATGATTCGGAGTTTATTAGAATACTCTATGTGCTTCACTTATATCTTTTGAGCTAAACAATTTTGCTCTAGTGCTTCACTTATATCTTTTAGAGCACGGTGGTGGTTTTATTTTGTAGAAATTATTGATCTCTCGTGCTTCACTTATATTATTTTGAGAGTCCCTTAGAACAGCATGGTAATTTGCATTGGTTATAAAATTTGTCCTAATATGATGAACATGCAAGATGGATATAATAAAAACTATCATAAAAAGTGCGTTGAATACTATGAGAAGTTTGATACTTGATGATTGTTTTGAGATATAGAGATGGTCATATTATAGTCATGCTAGTTGAGTAGTTGTGAATTTGAGAAATACTTGTTCTAAAGTTTGTGATTCCCGTAGCATGCACGTATGGTGAACCGTTATGTGACGAAGTCAGAGCATGATTTATTTATTGATTGTCTTCCTTATGAGTGGCGGTCGAGGACGAGCGATGGTATTTTCCTACCAATCTATCCCCCTAGGAGCATGCGCATAGTACTTTTGTTGTAGGGTGGAACCCTATATGGATATGTTTCACGAATTGGAGGGGAAATCCCCAAGAACACGAAGAACATGAAGAACACAAGAGAGGGAAAACACTCAAATTGACTAGATCCAATCACACATATGCTAGATCCAATCACACATAGAGAGATACAATGATTCAAATACAACAAAGTAAAGATACAAGGTACTAGTTCATCCCAATCCTATGAGGGATGAGGTCTAGAAGGGGGCCACCCATGAGGGGGTCTTGAGGTTGGTCACTCCAAGAGGAGGTCTTGATCTCCTAGTGGAGTGGATCCGTGGAGCAAAGCTCACATATGTCTATCATATACTTTGCTATCCTATAAATGAGCTAGGTGGGAGGTATTTATAGTATAGGGACGAAATAGAGGGAGAGGGGGATACAAAGGTCCAGAATGACCCTGAAAACGCACACACGCTTGGAGGGGTCCGGGCACCCGGAGTGCGAAGGACCGGGCACCCGGTCCGGTCAGGGAGTTGCGCCCTAGGCGCTGTAGAGGGGAGGCCGGGCACCCGGGGGTCCAAGGCCCGGGCACCCGGGGTAGCACCAGGTGGGCGGCGATGGGGGGTCGGGCACCCGGGGTTGGTGGCCTGGCAGCCAAGCGGGCTGGGCTGCTCTCTCAGAGCGGCGCCGGGCACCCTGGGCCATTTGGCGGGCACCCGAAGGGCTACAGCCGGCGCCAGTGAGCTGGGCACCGGGCCTTCTGTATGGCACCGGGCTGCTTGGTGCGGCTCCCAGCCGGTTGGCCGGGCACCCGCGGGCAGAGGTGGCCGGGCACCCGGGGTGTCCAGTGCCTCCGCGACTTCGTGCACCCGCGTCCTCCATACTCCTCCTTCATGGGTCTCCATGTGTACTTGGTGATCCCTCCATGTTTCCTCGCTATCATCTCCGAAGTACATGAGAATGCATAACGTTTCCATTTGAGGTAGAATCCTACTCTCGTGTGAATTCGAATGGAGTTTGAGAGGAAGGAGTCAACCTCGGTTTCGGTGACACGGGCGTGTGCTCTTGCCATCGGTCTTGTCTGTCCTTGCGGTGGTGGTGCGACATCCATGGTGATGGTCGAGGGATTCTCCGCATCATCTCCCCCCCCCTTGGGAGAGATCCGTCCACGGGTCATGATCTTCATCACCATGTGAAAGAGAGGGCGTCGCCGTGTAGAAATGGACAACCACCAAGTACTCATCATCGTCAAGCTTGAAATGGGCACTCTCCAATGTCGCACCGTCTAGTGATTCCTTCAAAAGGAGCAAAGATAACAATCACTTGGAAAAACAAATGTGGTTGGCATTAAAGCAAAACCAAGCATTCAAGAGGTGATTCACCCAACAAGTGTTGTCATCAACAATAGCATATGGTTTGACAAATAGGTGTGTCATGGCATGTAAGCACATAAATTGAGTACAATCAAGGACATCATGGAAACAAGCATGTAAATGTGAGGTAGAGATGCACATATGCGTGACAAGAGAATAAGCATCTTCCTCAAGCTCATAGAAATCATGCATAAGACTCTTAATGAACGGTCTATGGTAGGCATAAGAGTCATTCACAACACCAAGATAAATGAAATGTCTAAACACATGGGGCAAGTGCAAGACAATCCAAGAATAATGTGCATATGGTGTGGTGAAGAAAGTGAGGCACTCAACACAAATGATATAGCAATTTTGCAACATGTGCGAGGCAATCAAGTCAGCAGAGCAAATAGTAGGCATAGGCATATGTGAAGTAATGACACTGTTGCAACCAAACATGTGATAGTAGGAAGTAATCCAAGAATTGGATGCAACATGAGAAAGCATAGCAATAAAGTCGTGCAAAATAGTGGAGCGAAGATGCAACACACTAGAGGAGATGATGGAAACCATGTCATGTGAGAGAATAGTGGATATAGGTAATGCACATGACATATCGCAAGCACGAGCACAAAGCAAGATCATAGTATCATCATAGGAATGCATCACAAAGGAAACTTGGCAAGAACAAGCAATATCTCCACCAAGCTTGCAAATGCACATACAAGTAGTAGAATCAATCATCATGTGTAATGCAAAGCATGGGTCAAAAATGCATGACAAAGGAATAGGAATGTGCATATCATGCAAAGTGAACATGGAAAGATGGGCATAGAATATGTAATAGACAATAACCCATAACCATTGGAGGGCCATGTAGAAGAAATGCACGAAGTCTTTGCACGAAGAGAGCGGTGGAAAATTCAATCCATGGGATCCCAAGTCATCATTGCTCTCTAGAGCTCGTTTTGTCAACTCATGGGATTGTGAGGTTGACAAGTATTCATGGGTACCTACACAAAAGAGACACAAACCAAAGAAATTGTGCGCGTGGTAAATGTACACATCATCCATCATGATGTGTATGTGCATGTGTGAGTTAGCACAAGATAAGCATCGCTCAAAGAAATTTGATGCATGATATAGAAACATGTCATCCATCATGAAGGAATAGTTGTTATGTATGACACGATGGGGACACAAATTGAGAAAGAAAGTATATCGCACATCACTAGCATGTTTATTCATGCGAAGCATATGGTGCACACAAGTATTGGGATCATGCAATGGATAGGATGAACCAAAATCTCCTAACATGTATGAGGAAACTATGGGGGTCTCCTCATGAGCAATATTGGAAACATCATATGGAGAATATGAACAACATCCAAAACAATGCATATCCGAAGCTAGGTGGTCATGGCATGGCATGTGAGATGAATGATGCAAAGGGAGCATATCTATATCATCACAAGAGAAACAAATGCCAATAACCAAGGGCGTGTCATCTATGTCGTAAGTGCAAATTGGGTTAATTTTAATGGCATATGCATAGTCACTATCAAGAGATTGCAAATATGACATATGGTTGATCTCATGCATAGCATATGATAAGTCAAGCGGATTGTCAAACATGATGTGACTGAGAGAACTATCACAAGAAATCCTATGTAACATGGCATCACAACTAATAGACTTCACATGGCAATCATCAAACTCATCATAAATGAGTAAATCATCACATGGGGAAGTCGAACTAGCATGAAGCATGAAAATAGGTGGATCAACATCATGCACGCAATCAATGTCCAGAATGTCCACTAGTGGGACTAGATCATCACCTTCACCTATTTTTCCTTGTTCATTCCACTCAAGCGGTGTAGGCGAGGTGGCAAAGACCAAATGGTGGTCATCATCTTCATCTTGATGGAACCATGTGGGGGGTGCATCATATTCCACCATGGCCATCGTCTTGTCCAAAGGGAGGACCAAGTCATCGAGGATCGGGACGTCATCATAGATGGGACCTAGCACCAAATGAGAAGACACAATAGAGGTAGAGGTTAAGTCGTTAGAAATCATAGTGGCCTCACATGCCCTATCAACTACCTCACTCTCTCTATGTGGTGGTGTCTCACTCACTCCCTCAAGGTAGGTGCACTCAATGTCGCATATGGTGGAGTCACTCAAATCACTCAAGTGGTGGTGTTGGTGGCTCTCCTCACATGGGAACTGGGGCAGCTCATCATATATGGGGCTAGTGGTGATGTCACTCTCACTCTCAATATGGTGGCGCAAGTCACTCAAGTCATCATACGTCGCCGTGGTCGAAGGGAAAATCCCATGCTCAACCATCTCGTCGTCATCGCCGTGGATGAAGGCCGAATATGGCACATCATCACTCTCGTCGTGGATGAAGGCTGAAGATGGCACATCATCACTCTCCTCCATGACCGAAGGGAAAATCCCATGCTCGATCATCTTCCTTGAGGGGCTTCCGAAGATGGAAGTGTCACCCTCGCGTGTACATGGTCGCCTTGGACTTGATGAGCTCGATGTGGGCGTAATCGTGGGAGGTAGGCGAAGATGCCGTACGTCCGAAGGCGAAGATTCCGCGATAACACTTGGCGAAGATGCCGAAGTGGTGGTAGTAGTCTTAGCTCCGTGTTGTTGGTGCTTCTCTCGCGGTCTTCTCTTTTGCTCATGAAGGTTTTCTTGACGGTGTCGCGTGGTACTTGCATCGTGTGAGCACTCGGAAGATGATCGACTTGCTCGCCGCCGCCTTGAAGATGACGAAGGGGAAGTAGACTTGACCAAGGCCCGAATCTCCTCCATCCTTGCATCATTCACCTCCTTTTGTGCGAAAAGCTTGTTGTCGAAGTAGTCTCTTGTACGGAGCTCGGTGTGTCGTATGTCGAAGGCGAGGTTGTCGATGCGCTCTCGCAATCTTGATTGTGCGCCTTGCATTTGTCGTTGTAGATCAAAGATTGAAGATTTGGTGATGTAGTTGTTCGCGCCATCGTTGTTGTCAAAGACCGGAGATGAAATGTCGTGCCTATCCATCACAAGACTCGAGCAAATGTGAGTGGAAGAAAGGAAAGAACTAGACCAATGTAACTTATCCAATATTGAAGATGGATCAATGATCACTCAATAATGTATCAAGGAAATAGCAAAATTGGTACCAGATCTTGTCAATTCTCACACCTACACAAGTAAGGCTTATGGTGGAGCTCGGTGAGGATAGTGGCACAAAAATTTGATGCAAAATGTTAGCAAGAGTCAATAATGTTGGAAAAGATTCACAAATTCGCAAGTGAAACAAGTAGACCAATAGCAATATGTGGCACACGGAAACACACACACGGATAGATAAATGGGGTCGTGCAACCAAGGAATGAGCACAAAATGTGGAATCCACGGAAAACGCTCATGTTGCACAACTCTAGAGAGAAGCTAGCACGATTGCTCAATAGGCGGATACGACACTTGTGCATAACCTATAAGATGAAAAATGTATGAGCTTTCTATCCCAAGTATTCTATATATGTATGATGTTCCGGTGTTTCGCACATGATGATCCAAGATGATCAATATGGTAGTATGGTATACAATGTGGCGATGCTATGCTCTTGCTTACAAGCTCTTTGCTCTCTTTTCCTTTTTGCTTAAAGGCTTATTCCCTTTTTTTTGATATGGCCACTATGCGAAATGCACAAACAAAGATAGCAATTTTGTATATGCGGGAACAATCTTGTGACACAAGTGATGATATGATGATACCAATATGATATGGTATGTATGCTATGGAAGGTGCGGATCACTAATGTGCACAAGTAACGTTGCCGGCAATACTCAATGGCTAGTCTCGATAGGCAAGTAACACAAAATGGGCTAAGGGGTTAACAATGTAATGGCAAGAATGTACAAAGATGGGATACCACGATACCAAGATGATATAGAGGTTACCGTTCTTGCTTACTGTCGGTGTCAAAACCGGCGGATCTCGGGTAGGGGGTCCAGAACTGTGCGTCTAGGCAGATGGTAACAGGAGACAAGGGACACGATGTTTTTACCCAGGTTCGGCCCCTCTCGATGGAGGTAAAAACCTACTCCTACTTGATTAATATTGATGATATGGGTAGTACAAGAGTAGATCTACCACGAGATCAGAGAGGCTAAACCTAGAAGCTAGCCTATGGTATGATTGTTGTTCGTCCCACGGACTAAAACCCTCCGGTTTATATAGGCACCGAAGAGGGTTAGGGTTACACGAGTCGGTTACAATGGTAGGAAATCTACATATCCGTGACGCCAAGCTTGCCTTCCACGCCAAGGAAAGTACCATCCGGACACGGGATGAAGTCTTCAATCTTGTATCTTCATAGTCCAGAGTCCGCCAAAGGCTATAGTCCGCTATCCGGACACCCCTAATCCAGACTCCTCAAGAGCCCTGAACCAGGCTTCAATGACGACGAGTCCGGTAGCGATATTGTCTTCGGCATTGCAAGGCGGGTTCCTCCTCGAATACTTCATAGAAGGTTTTGAACACAAGGATAGTGTCCGCTCTGCAAAATAAGTTCCACATACCACCGTAGAGAGAATACTATTTACAAAACTCAATCTGCCGCGTATTCATGCAGCGACATCACACCACGGCCAAGACTTTATTCAATCGCTTTCACCGTCCCACCTTAGCGCGTTTGGCGGCGGTTTCCTTGGCACGCCTTGTCAAAGCAGAGATCGTGTCCCTTATTCCGGATTCTCATCAATACGGGCGTGGGTAACCCAGATCGTGCCGTTGGCACGCCTCCTCTATCGGCGAGTCCCGAACGGTCACGGGAGGGCTCCTGGTATTCAACCTCTTTATAAAGAGACCAAGGCCCTGCTCCTTTTTCTCAATCTCCATCGAATCCGCCCCTCGCTTCGAGTTCCAACACCCAAAGCTTCAGATTCAGGCGCTTCGGACCATCGATGATGTCCGGCTCCGACCTTCAAGGCCGGTTGATGCCTTCCTCCATCACGGAAGAAGATGTCCTAAAGCTAAGAGATGCCAGGTATCTAACCGACGAAATCCCGCATAGGCTGCCTGCCCAAAGGCAGGTTATTCCCACTCCCAAGCCTGGTGAAAGCGTGGTGTTCGCGTCTCACTTCCTTCGGGGGCTAGGCTTCTCGACGGACCCCTTCGTGAGGGGGCTCATGTTTTATTACGGGCTGGAATTTCACGACTTGGATCCGGAGTCCATCCTCCACATCTCATCGTTCATCGTCGTATGCGAAGCCTTCCTCCACATTACCCCTCACTTCGGATTGTAGCTCAAGACCTTCAAGGTGGAGCCAAAGATGATCAAGGGGCAACAGGAAGAGTGCGGAGGGGCTGTTATAAGCAAGAATGCTGACGCTTCATGGCCCGAGGGCTCTTTTCAAGAGGAGCTCAGTCTATGGCAACAAGAGTGGTTTTATATCACAGCTCCCAGGGGCACCAAATGGGTGGCGCCACCTGCCTTTCGCTCGGGTCCTCCACCGCGGCTGGCGTCGTGGGTCAATAAAGGGCTTGACTGGGGGCCGTCCAAGGACGTGCCCTTGTTGCAGGGCCGTATTCGAGACCTCCTAGAGAGAGAGATCAATATGATCGTAGTAGCGCAGGTCATGCTGATTCATCGCATCCTGCCCTGCAAACGTCGCCCCCTCCGCCTGTGGGAGTTCAATCCGGAGGGACCATGAGCTCTCCAACATTTTATGGGCGCAACGCCCGTGGAGATGTACAAACTGTTCTTCGGATCACAAGCAATGTGTCCGGACTTGACCGAGGACACAGGACTGAGCTGCAATCGCCCGGATGCTCAAGTAAGTAGTCCCATACCCGGACACGCTATTTGTATATTTATCATAAACTCGCCCTTAAAAGAGCTGTCCTTAAACAGGAGTGGATAGAGAAAGCAAAACTGATCAGGTGTCCGGCCCCCCTCCCTGAGACCACGCCGGATCCCGTGTTAACCAAGATGCTGGAGGCTGCGCCTTTCGAAGAAGCCGAAGGGGGGAACAAGGAAGCTACTACCTCCGTGAAGGAGGTTATCAAGAAAGGAGGGATCGAGAATCCCTCCATCCAAGGGGAGAAGAGGACCGCCTCTGAAGATCCGGAGACCAAGGCCTCAAAGTGGGGGAAGAAATCTTCGCCAGAGGGTCCTGCGCCGGGAGATGCCCCGACCGCATTATTTCCCCAAGGAGATCAGCCCTCCACCAAGCCGTAAGTAGAGCGGGGAGTTTTAAAATAAGAGACATCCCTGTTTTATTTCTGAAGATGATCGAAATTTTACCTTGTAGTTCGGATCTCAGCCCTTCTCAGCAGAGCTCGTCTTCAGGGGATCTTCGTCCGGAGATGATGGATGTCACATCCTAGCTAGTCCATGCATTAGTGTGTTGCATCATGTTTAACTTTCATCAAAAATTTGAAATGGGGAAGACAGAACCCCCAGAACCCCTTTTGAATCCAACTAGGGCTTACTAAAATTATTTTCAATGAACCTGAAATGCCCTTCTAAAATGCTCATCACCTTTGCTTTGGTTCAGAACCTCTGCCAAAAGTGGTGCACAATTTTCTAGGTCATCCTAAGGTTTTTGAATTAAATCATAAGTATTTGAGTTTGGGCATTTAAATTATATAAAATATTTCAAATGCCCAAATATTCCCAAACTAAAATGTTCCATGCTGGAAATATTCCAACTAAGGACCAGGTGAAGCTTGGTGAATTTTGGAGTTGTTTAGGTATTTTTAGAAAATCCACAAAGTTATAGAAAATAGAAAAAGGAAACAGAAATGAAAAACATTACCTGGCGCCACCCAACCGGCCCACCTGCCGGCCCAGCCCAGCATGCATGTGGCCAATGAGCTGCTTGGCTTGGCCAGCAGTGAGTAGTGCTCGACGGCGAGCACAAGATGCGTGCACGCAGCTGGCCGCCGCCTGCTTCCCTCATCGAGCTGCCGACGCGAACGCCACTCTCTCTTCCCCGAGCCCTCGACACCTCTCCTCCTCCCGGCTCCTCCCCTCGCTCTCCCACGCCATGGCCGACGCCACCAGCAGCCGCACCGTCGCCGTAGTCGCGCTCTCCGTCGTCCTTGCGCCATTCCTTCGTGTCTAGGAGCTCCGCCGCCCTCCTCTTCCTCGAGCTAGCCGAGCCCTGAGCGCTCTTGTGGCCCGAGTCCTCTACACCGACCTCGCCCGACTCCGCCGTCGCTGGAGATCCCCTTCGACGTCACCGCCGCACCAGCTCGTCCCCGACCGCACCGCTTGCTTCCTCGAGTTCTCCGTGAGCCTAGCTACCTCCCCCTCCTTTCCTTTCTCGCTCCTGAGCCTCGTAGCGACTGCACGGAGCTCACCCGCACGCGCCGCCGTGGAGCTCGTCGCCGACGTGCTCCCGGCCATCCACCGGTCACCCCTCGGTGTCTAACATGCTCACCGCATCGAGTAGAGTCTAACCCACCACTTCACGCACCTCACCGCACCCCGAAGCCACGAGTTTGTCATCACCCGAACTCCGGCGACCGCCAAGGTCGTCGCCGGCGCCGTTTCCGGCCACCCCGAGCTCAGCCAACGCCAACAAGAGCTGCGGATTGCTCCCAGCCACACGTAGACGCCCTCCGCGGCTCATTTGGTTGCCGGAACGGCCAAAACCACTCCCGCCACCGCGTCTGGCTCGCCGGCGGCTAAACTCCGGCGTAGTTGACCCTGACTTTGACCAGGGCGGGCCCTGGTTGACTCTCCTGAGCCTATGACAGGTGGGCCACCCCCCTACTAATTAACCTAGTTAGTTTAAACTAATTTTAATTAGTTAAATTAATTGCAGACATGCGGGACCCACTGGTCAGTTTGACCTAGACGTCCCCGTTGACCTCTGACGTCACCCTGATGCATTGCTGACGCAGTAAATAAATTACCGGAATTATTCTGTTATAGGAAATTCCAGAAAATAGTTCAAACTTCAAAAATTCATAGAAATTAATTTGTAACTCCAAATGCAAATATTTATATATGAAAAATGATCAGAAAAATCCATTCTATCCATTGGTAAAGGTTTCATGCATGATAAAACAAGTTAACCTTGCTGTTTAAGCAGATTAAGATAATGCACCTTTATGGCTATGTTAAATGAGCTAACATTTGAATCTTTGATTCAAATGAGTTCATCCCTTTTTGTTCCAGCGTGCATTAGTCCAACACACATTCATATTGCCATGTCATAGCATGCATCATATTGTTGCATATTGTCATGTGTTGTTTATTTTCGGTGTGTCTTTCATGATAGGTTCTGCCTCCGAGGATAATCCCGAATATCCGTCTGAAGGGCAGTATCCTACCACCACTACATCAGGCAAGCAACCCATTGATCATTCCGATACAAACCCATGTTCTCGCTTCTGCTCTTGTTTACTGCATTAAGACAACGCGATTCAAACTGTTGTGTGCTGCGGTAGCTGAACCCACTTCCTTTGCATGACCTGTCGTTGCCACAGTAACTAGATGAAACCCACTAGTATGTGTAGGAGTTGATTGAGCCATGTTTGTGATTCCTACCATGCTATGCTTAGAGTTGTGTCAGGTCTGGCTCATCGGGATGATGAACTGGAGTGAAAGGTTGTGTCGGGTTCGAGAGTGAAAGTGTTGAACACGTTTTGGTAAAGGTATCGATGAGAGGCCATGTAGGAGTACATGGTGGGTTGTTTCATTGAAGCCGTCCCTAAGAACTGAGTTATGTGTGTGTGATTTAAGACTTAGCTACTACCACACATTGGGATCCTTAATTGACCCTCTCGACTTATTAACCACTCTTGTCCTCATCCGGAGTTGCAAGTAGTTTCGTGTTTGTAGCATCTTTGGGGGCGACGCAGCACATGACCTTAGGGGTGGGCTATGTTGCGGTAGGCACGTGGCCAGTGTACCGATTCGCCCGTTTGGTGTCTCGGGAACCCTGCACACATCGTTCGGGGCCGTTAGTGGAAACCTCGGCCGGACTCCCTACGGATGGAACCCGAATAGGCGAAAAACCTGGACTCGGGACTCGTGTGTTTAGTCAGGTCGTGGCCGACACCCACGTTGGGCTTCCGCTGAAGGTTGCCGAGTACATGTCGTGTAAACGACGGTAAGTGGTGAGCGTGTGAAGAAGTACACCCTGCAGGGTATAAAACTATTGAATAGCGCGTCATGATAAAGGACTACTTGGTCACCTATACAGTTCATAAACAAGCAAATGGATACTACTAAAAGCCTCAAGATAAGTGTGAGTGCCGCGGATGGCCCTCTCGTGGGTTGACGAGAGAGGATCCACGGTGGAGTATTGTGTTGGTGATAGTGGACTCGTGTGCGACAAATGCTTTTCAGGTGGTGTCACGTAGGATAGCTTAGCCAAGAGTCAAAGCTGGTGTGACGCCCCGAGACCGACGCTCCAGAAGACTTCCAGCTATTCCGAGTTTCTCCGTGTGTTTCATTTGTGCCTGCCCTTTTATTTTTGCATTGCATCATGTCATCATGCCAACATGTCATTAATTTTAAAAAACTCTTCCAAATAAATGGCATGGATCTTTGATCCATTTAAATCGACGGAAATCACTTGTGATTTCTCTTTATAACATATACTCCCAATATTATTAGGGAGCTATAATAAATATTCCATTAGCTGGAAATCACCAATAACACATTTGCATTATTCGTCAACTCTACTTTTATCCGACTCAACTTTCTATCCTTCCTTTTCGACCTTTTAGTAAAATTGAGTTGCAATTTTACTTCTCCATAAATGTTCCAAATCTGCCCATAAATCACATCTGGTGTGTAGGGTCACCCCCTATAATTTCAACCCATTTGGAGTTCATTCGAAGGGGTTTTGAAATTCAAACTTGTCTGAGTTAAATCCAACAAGTGTGGATTTTACTCCCTCTAAAAATCCTCAATCTATTTTTGTCAAATTCCTCACATTTTTATGAGTCCGGAAAAATTAACCCCATGCTCAAATTATTTCTCCAACCCTTTCTTTATCTCACTTTTCTTTCTTTGCTATTTACTGCTTTTGGTAAATAAAAGAGAAGTGGGGGATTAGTGAGAGAGAGAGAGGTAGCCTGCACCCGTCGGCCTCTTGGGCCTGACCAACCAGGTCGGCACATCCCGCAGGCCCAGCCGCGGCCTCCCGCAACCCACCACCCAGGCCTAGGCCCAGTCGGTGCCCGCTGCTAACCCTAGCCGCACCCAGCGCTCTCTCCCGATCCCCATCTCTCCCTCTCCTCCTCCGCACCTTCCCTCGTCGCTCCTCCCTCCTCTCGCTCCGGTGACCCATCGCCACCCGCCGCCGTCGACGACCACCAGGAGGGCCACCATGCCGGCGACCCCTCCGACCGCCTTGCCGCCTTCCCCGCACCCCTTCTCCACCCGAGCTGCTCCTCCTCACCTCGTCTCCCTCGTCGTGGTTGCCCACGAGGCTCCTGCCGCCGGCGCCTCTTCCTGGCCGGATCCGCCGCCGTCTCGGCCTCCTTCGAGCGCCTCGCCGCTGCCTCCCCGCGCTCCTCGCTCCCCTTGCTAGCCAGGAGCTCGTCCCCGAGCTCGGCCAACTCCGGCGGCTCCCGTCGCCTCTGCGCGCGAGCACCGCGCGCCCAACCGCCTCGTCCCGTCCCCGCGGCCCCCCTCCTCGTCGCCTCCGCGCCACCAACCAGCCACCGGAGTCGCCGCCGCCGGGATCTGGCTGTGCCTCGCCAGGTCCTCCCTGCCGGCTCCCGTCGCCCCTGCAGCCCCTTTGCAGGGCAGCCCCTTGGCCCGTCCCCGCATCTCCGACCTCGTCACCATCGACCCGGCAGGAGCTCCGCCTCCCTCCTTTACGTCAAGGCCGAAGACACCATGGACGCCAAGACCATACCAGGACCGATCGCCAAGCATCTTCTTTGTGATTTTTGCCAAGTACCACAACGACGCGTCAAGTACCTCTACCGTCGTCTCCGGAAACGCCAAGTATCCCTACGCACGAAGACGCCAAGTCCGTTTCGGGATTCATCAAGTACCGCTACCGATGGCTCGAACGTCTTCAAAACGTGTACCACTACCGTCGACCCGCGAAGACCCCGTGGACGTCAAGTTCCTTGTCGTGACCCCGAACATCTACGGAACATGAACAATTACTTCCTCTTCGTAACGTGAACCACTACCGTCGCGAGAACGACTACTTCCCCTCCGAACCGATTCGCTTCGAAAATGCATGCTTCAAAGGTATAATCCCGAGATGACGATCAACCGTGGACCGAATGAATGTGTGTTGTATGAGATGCTTGTATGTGCACCGCGTCCAAATTGTCGCTCTTTGCCATGCCACCGTTCCGTGGGAACCCGGTAATTGGGATCACCCCACCATCTTGCATGACTCGCTCACGTCCACACTTTCCTTTGCACCGGTATCTCAATCGAGTTATCGGAACCGGAATGTTGCCATGGCACCATTTCCGTTGTCGTTGCCGTGGCACTCTTTTTCGTTTCCGCCACGACGACAAATGCTTCATAACATGCTCTTGTCAACATTTTCATAAAAATTGCATAAAACTTGCACATGTCATCCGCATCATGATAACAACATTAAAATGTTTAAAATGTTGTTTGTTTAAATTTGCTTAAATGCCATGCTAAAATGATTTATTTCATAACTAAATAACCGTAGCTCGGTTTTAATTAAACTTTATATGTAAATGGGGTGGAAAAATGCCTAGTTTAACATGGTAGCATTACTTTGCATGTTTAACAACTCTAAAATATGCTTTAGGTCAGAACAGTACCAAATTCGAAATATGCACATGAGGATTTTCCGGAATTGTTGTTTGTTATTTCCGGCCTCATTTAAATTTGCCTAAATAGTTAGTTTACTTATGCCTCACCTCTTGCCATGTTTAACAACATTTAATATTGTTGAGTACCTAATCAAGAGAGAACTAAATATTTGAATGTGGTGTTCCGTCAATATGCAACTCGTTGCATATTGAGCTCCATTTAACTTGTAGCTTTGTTTGTGCATATTGCCATGACATGCTATTTAAACCGGACATGCATCATACTTGGTTGTGCATCATGCCATGTTTATGTGATGGTTGTTTACTATGTTGTTTTTTTCTTTCCGGGTTGCTTCTCTCGTTAGCTTCGGTTTCGTTCCGGAGTTGTGAGGATTCGTTCGACTTCGTCCGTTTGTCTTCTTCATGGATTCGTTCTTCTTCCTTGCGGGATTTCAGGCAAGATGACCATACCCTCGAAATCACTTCTATCTTTGCTTGCTAGTTGCTCGCTCTTTTGCTATGCCTATGCTATGATGCCTACCACTTGCTATATCATGCCTCCCATGTTGCCATGTCAAGCCTCTAACCATCCTTTCCTAGCAAACCGTTGCTTGGCTATGTTATCGCTTTGCTCAGCCCCTCTTATAGCGTTGTTAGTTGCAGGTGAAGATGAAGTTTGTTCCTTGTTGGAACATGGAGATGTTGTTCCTTGTTGGAACATGTTTACTTGTTGGGATATCACAATATATCTTATTTAATTAATGCACCTATATACTTGGTAAAGGGTGGAAGGCTCGGCCTTATGCAGTGTTTTGTTCCACTCTTGCCGCCCTAGTTTCCGTCATATCGGTATTATGTTCCCGGATTTTGCGTTCCTTACGGTTGGGTGATTTATGGGACCCCTTGACAGTTCCTTTGAATAAGACTCCTCCAAAGAAGGCCCAACATTGGTTTTACCATTTGCCACCTAAGCCTTTTTCCCTTGGGTTCTGCAGACTCAAGGGTCATCTTTATTTTAACCCCCGGACCAGTGCTCCTTCGAGTGCTGGCCCAAACCAGCGATGTCCGGCGCCCCCTGGGCAATCAGGGTCTATGCCAACCCGACGTCTTGCTCATCCGGTGTGCCCTGAGAACGAGATATGTGCATCTCCTATCGGGATTTGTCGGCACATCCGGGCGGCTTTGCTGGTCTTGTTTTATTGCTGTCGAAATGTCTTGTAGTCCGGATTCGAGATCGATCGGGTCTTCGGTAGAAGGAATATCCTTCGTTGACCGTGAGAGCTTATCATGGGCTAAGTTGGGACACCCCTGCAGGGTATTATCTTTCGAAATCCGTGCCCGCGGTTATGAGGCAGATGGGAATTTGTTAATGTCCGGTTGTAGAAACTCGAAGTTGATCTTAACTAAAATACATCAACCGCGTGTGTAACCGTGATGGTCTCTTCTCGGCGGAGTCCGGGAAGTGAACACGGTGTTGGAGTTATGCTTGACGTAGGTTGTTCTAGGATCACTTCTTGATCATAGTTGTTCGACCGTGCTTTTGCTTTCTCTTCTCGCTCTCTTTTGCGAATGTAGCCACCAGATATGCTAGTCGCTTGCTGCAGCTCCACCTCACTACCCTGTCCTACCTTTAAGCTTAAATAGTCTTGATCTCGCGGGTGTGAGATTGCTGAGTCCCCTTGACTCACAGATACTTCCAAACCAGTTTGCAGGTGCCGATGAAACCGTGCAGGTGACGCACCCGAGCTCAAGGAGGAGCTCAATGAAGATCTTGTTCATTGTGTTGTTTCATTTCAGTTGATCAGTAGTGGAGCCCAGTTGGGACGATCGGGGATCTGTGTAGCATTTGGGGTAGTCTTCTTTTATTTTGGTTCCGTAGTCGGACCTTGATTGTATCTGTATGATGTAATGCTTTACTCATGTATTGTGTGAAGTGGCGATTGTAAGCCAACTATGTATCTCTTTCCCTTATGTATTACATGGGTTGTGTGAAGATTACCTCACTTGCGACATTGCTTTCAATGCGGTTATGCCTCTAAGTCGTGCTTCGACACGTGGGAGATATAGCCGCATCGAGGGCGTTACAAGTTGGTAATCAGGGCCTTCCCCGACTTAGGAGCCCCTCTGCTTGATTGAATCGCTGATTTTGTTGAGTCTAGAAAAAATGTTTTGAGTCTTAGGATTTTATATATCGGAGAGTAGGATTCTTTTTACTCCTCAGTCCCTTCGTCGCTCTGGTGAGGCCTCCTGACGGTGAAGTTTTGACTTTCCTCTCCTCAAATTTCACTAAATTTTTTTTAGGATCACGCGGGTATCTTGGAATCGTTCCGATGGTTTTGTGACGAGAACATTGTTCTTGGTGCCTCCTGACATTTAGGGGTTGTGGCGGTGTCCCGGGAGTTGAGCTCCGAGGTGTTGTCGTCACAATTTTATCGTTGCAGTTCTGGAATACGAGTTTTTGCCGACATCGAAAATCTCTTTTTGCGCTTGTTGGTGAGATAACCTCGATAACCCGATCTTGGGCGAGCTCGAGAGTATTGCCATGACTCGTATAACGGATGCTTTTCAAAGGTCGAGGTAAACGATTTCCGAAGGTTTCTTGGTTATGTGTTGAAGGATGGATACAGCTGGATCTAGGTATTGTTAGTTTGGGTGATATATTTTGTGTCCCCTGTATCCCGAACACCAGATTGCATAACCAGAAAGTTTCGGGAGTTTATAGGTGGGAATTCAAGTAGCTCCTAGAATATCTTTTCGACAGATGCATGATATGAGACTGGGTAAATCTCTATCATATGTATTTGTTCCGGCTTATTCTGCAAGCCAAATCCTTTGTTTTTGTTTTGTTTTGTGGTATTCAAGTTGCTTCAATGTCAAATGTGGATTCCATACCTTATTCGAAACGGTGTTCTCATATTGCTATGTGAATACTAATCCTTCTTGATCATCGAGGTCGTCATGTTAATTCTTTTCTCAACCGGCGTGCTTCTCTTCAAGTGGATTCGATCATTTCAACATTTGCGAGATCAATTCTAAGTTTTCTCAACGGTGTTTGTTTCATCCGTCCCTAGTTGTCTTTGTTTTCCCACCCTCCCACCCTTTTTCTTCAAGGACTCAGATTTCTTAATCAAGTATCCATTTTATTGAGTGAAGTTTCTTCATTCTTTTCCTTTAATGTTTTATCCGGTGATTTCTCATGAAGACGCTAAGGAAGCTTCAACCTTATCATTGTTCCATTCTAATTTTCTTCTCCGGTGGACTCAATTCAAGATTTCTGTGTTGATCTTATCCCTTTTTCCTCTTTTCACAATGCTTTCCCATTCCGATGCACCAATTAATCATTCACCTCTCGCTATTCATTTGTTCCGGAGTGTTGAAGATATCTCTGAAGATTCAAGTTTCCATTCTCAATTCACTCAAGTTCTTTTGAGGATGCTATCTCATTCAACCCATTTAATTCAACCGGTGCAATCTTTATTACAAGCAATCGTTCAACGGTGTTTCTTTTGAGTGGGCCCTAACCCATAGGTCTTTTCCCAGGATCTTACCTGACTCTTCTAATTTTCCCGGAGCTTCTAAAATTCTTTTCAAAGTTTGACGTAAGAATGAGTTATCATCAGTCAAATGTCTTTCTCCAAGATATTCCAAATTCTTTTCATTGTTGGTTCAACCGTTCTAATTTTCATTCCGGAGTGCCTCAACAATTCATGGTGGTGTTTCTCGTCGTCATTCTCAACATTTGAAGACTGAAGAAGAGTTTCTCTTAAATCTTGCTCCATTCTCTTTAAGATTCATGGTTCTAGCTTGGTGCCATCCTCTCATAATTGTTTCCGATTGTGAGAATTCTTTTCACCCATCCGGAGCAATTCAGGAGTCTTTTCAGTTTGATTCTTCTGAGCCCATCATCTCAGAATTATTCATTCAAGCGTTCAACTCTTGTTTTCCAAATCTTACTGGTGCATCATTCAAGTATTATCTAATCAGCTCTTGATCTCTGCGTTCACTTGTATCTAAATTCTCTCAAGTATCTTCGTTCATTTCTAATTCTTCCTGGTGTTTCTTTATCTTTTCTTCGTTCATTTTCAATTCTTTCGGTGGTTCGTTCAAGATTTCACTTCCTTCTTTATCATATCAATTCATTTGTTGTTTCCAAATCCCACCGGTGGTTCCATCAATACCTTCTCAAGTTTGCGTATATCTCTATCTGTAATCATTTTTCAATGAGAATAAGTAGTATGCCAAATCCATTGCTTGCCATCAATTTAATTGGTGAAGGATCAGCATAATGTAATTCTTATTCTTGTTTCATCGAGTAAGTTCAATTCCTTATTCCGGAGGTTCATCAAAATTCTTGATTTCATTTGTTCATCTTTCTTTCCGGAGTTCAAAGTTTTTCTCGGTTATATCATTTCAAAGCTTCATCTTGTCACTGCAAGGCTTCACCTTGTGTTGTCAACTTATCTTTCTTTCTATCATCCTTTTGTTTACCGGAGTTCTTCATGGAGGCTCTACATGATGGTTCGTCAAGGATTCTTTTCATTCTTCAATTGTTCTTCAAGATTTTTCTCTCGGAGTTAAGATCCGCCAAGCTATACTCTAAAATAAGCATGGTGTTCAACACATGTTTTGTTTGGAGGAGATCAAGCATTCTTCATCTTGCATTCTGAAGTGCAATTCTTTCTACCTTATCTCTTGAGATGGTGTTATGTCACTCTTGGCAATTTCCCTTCGTGTTTCTTGATTCACAAGTTGTCAGGAATGAGATATTTAAATCCATCATTTCTCTTCGTTCACGAGATCTTTTCAACCCAACAATTTATTCGTTGGTGTTATCTTGGTATAGATTTCACTTAAAGCCTTCCCTAAGGAATGTTGCTATTATGGTGCTTATCAATGATCCAAGTTTTCCTCCTATCCTCTCAATGAAAGAAGTTTTCATCTTCTTGTTGATCTTAATCCAATCAACTGTTTCCGCTAGTGGCGAGTTGTCACCTCATAATTTTGAGATGTGTTCCATAAGCCCACTACAAGCTTGTTCCTTTCGTTGTTGATAATCCAACAACTCCGTTCTAGCATTTCTTGTAAGCGTGCTCTTTCAAGATCTTGTTTCCCTTCGTCCATTCCATTCCACTCTTTCATTTGTCCCGAAGGCATTGTGATGTTTTCTTCGACCCATCATCTCGTTTTGGAGATCATGTTATTTTCCTTGCTTATCCATTTAACCGGAGTGCCGTGTCCTCCATTCAAGTTCTTTCATATATCAAGTTTTGCCTCTCTTTTCAACCTAAGTGCTGTCTGAAATCCTTCTTACCCCTTGTGCCATTCTTTCAATAGTTCCGGACGTAGTGTGTTGTTGATTTCATCAAGTATCATCCCATCTTTTCAAGTTCATGATTCTAATTCCTTCCATTTACAGTCGGAGTGCTGCCCAAATTATATCATTCTTACTCCTTCTCTATCTTGTTTTAACCGGAGTGGCTTCAAAATCTATCTTGTCCCCTAAGCTCTTGGTTCTCATCATGTTCTTTGTTCTTCTCTGCTAACGCAGTGTTTGCAATCTCGTTCACCTCCATTGTATTCTTTCTTTCGATTTGATCAACCTCTCAAGGTTCGTTGGTTTCACTCTTTTGTCAAAGAAGCAACTTAGTTTTACCTCTTATCTTCCTCCTTCTTTTCCCTCCGGTACCATCCTAGATCTCGGGACGAGATCCTCTCGTAGTGGTGGAGTGTTGTGACGCCCCGAGACCGACGCTCCAGAAGACTTCCAGCTATTCCGAGTTTCGCCGTGTGTTTCATTTGTGCCTGCCCTTTTATTTTTGCATTGCATCATGTCATCATGCCAACATGTCATTAATTTTAAAAAACTCTTCCAAATAAATGGCATGGATCTTTGATCCATTTAAATCGAGGGAATTCACTTGTGATTTCTCTTTATAACATATACTCCCAATATTATTAGGGAGCTATAATAAATATTCCATTAGCTGGAAATCACCCATAACACATTTGCATTATTCAATCAACTCTACTTTTATCCGACTCAACTTTCTATCCTTCCTTTTCGACCTTTTAGTAAAATTGAGTTGCAATTTTACTTCTCCATAAATGTTCCAAATCTGCCCATAAATCACATCTGGTGTGTAGGGTCACCCCCTATAATTTCAACCCATTTGGAGTTCATTCGAAGGGGTTTTGAAATTCAAACTTGTCTGAGTTAAATCCAACAAGTGTGGATTTTACTCCTCTAAAATCCTCAATCTATTTTTGTCAAATTCCTCACATTTTATGAGTCCGAAAAATTAACCCCATGCTCAAATTATTTCTCCAACCCTTTCTTTATCTCACTTTTCTTTCTTTGCTATTTACTGCTTTTGGTAAATAAAAGAGAAGTGGGGGATTAGTGAGAGAGAGAGAGAGGTAGCCTGCAACCGTCGGCCTCTTGGGCCTGACCAACCAGGTCGGCACATCCCGCAGGCCCAGCCGCGGCCTCCCGCAACCCACCACCCAGGCCTAGGCCCAGTCGGTGCCCGCTGCTAACCCTAGCCGCACCCAGCGCTCTCTCCCGATCCCCATCTCTCCCTCTCCTCCTCCGCACCTTCCCTCGTCGCTCCTCCCTCCTATCGCTCAGGGACCCATCGCCACCCGCCGCCGTCGACGACCACCAGGAGGGCCACCATGCCGGCGACCCCTCCGACCGCCTTGCCGCCTTCCCCGCACCCCTTCTCCACCCGAGCTGCTCCTCCTCACCTCGTCTCCCTCGTCGTGGTTGCCCACGAGGCTCCTGCCGCCGGCGCCTCTTCCTGGCCGGATCCGCCGCCGTCTCGGCCTCCTTCGAGCGCCTCGCCGCTGCCTCCCCGCGCTCCTCGCTCCCCTTGCTAGCCAGGAGCTCGTCCCCGAGCTCGGCCAACTCCGGCGGCTCCCGTCGCCTCTGCGCGCGAGCACCGCGCGCCCAACCGCCTCGTCCCGTCCCCCCCCCTCCTCGTCGCCTCCGCGCCACCAACCAGCCACCGGAGTCGCCGCCGCCGCCGGATCTGGCTGTGCCTCGCCAGGGTCCTCCCCTGCCGGCTCCCGTCGCCCCTGCAGCCCCTTTGCAGGGCAGCCCCTTGGCCCGTCCTCGCATCTCCGACCTCGTCACCATCGACCCGGCAGGAGCTCCGCCTCCCTGCTTTACGTCAAGGCCGAAGACACCATGGACGCCAAGACCATACCAGGACCGACCGCCAAGCATCTTCTTTGTGATTTTTGCCAAGTACCACAACGACGCGTCAAGTACCTCTACCGTCGTCTCCGGAAACGCCAAGTATCCCTACGCACGAAGACGCCAAGTCCGTTTGAGATTCATCAAGTACCGCTACCGATGGCTCGAGCGTCTTCGAAACGTGTACCACTACCGTCGACCCGCGAAGACCCCGTGGATGTCAAGTTCCTTGTCGTGACCCCGAACATCTACGGAACATGAACAATTACTTCCTCTTTGTAACGTGAACCACTACCGTCGCGAGAACGACTACTTCCCCTCCGAACCGATTCGCTTCGAAAATGCATGCTTCAAAGGTATAATCCCGAGATGACGATCAACCGTGGACCGAATGAATGTGTGTTGTATGAGATGCTTGTATGTGCACCGCGTCCAAATTGTCGCTCTTTGCCATGCCACCGTTCCGTGGGAACCCGGTAATTGGGATCACCCCACCATCTTGCATGACTCGGTCACGTCCACACTTTCCTTTGCACCGGTATCTCAATCGAGTTATCGGAACCGGAATGTTGCCATGGCACCATTTCCGTTGTCGTTGCCGTGGCACCCTTTTTCGTTTCCGCCACGACGACAAATGCTTCATAACATGCTCTTGTCAACATTTTCATAAAAATTGCATAAAACTTGCACATGTCATCCGCATCGTGATAACAACATTAAAATGTTTAAAATGTTGTTTGTTTAAATTTGCTTAAATGCCATGCTAAAATGATTTATTTCATAACTAAATAACCGTAGCTCGGTTTTAATTAAACTTTATATGTAAATGGGGTGGAAAAATGCCTAGTTTAACATGGTAGCATTACTTTGCATGTTTAACAACTCTAAAATATGCTTTAGGTCAGAACAGTACCAAATTCGAAATATGCACATGAGGATTTTCCGGAATTGTTGTTTGTTATTTCCGGCCTCATTTAAATTTGCCTAAATAGTTAGTTTACTTATGCCTCACCTCTTGCCATGTTTAACAACATTTAATATTGTTGAGTACCTAATCAAGAGAGAACTAAATATTTGAATGTGGTGTTCCGTCAATATGCAACTCGTTGCATATTGAGCTCCATTTAACGTGTAGCTTTGTTTGTGCATATTGCCATGACATGCTATTTAAACCGGACATGCATCATACTTGGTTGTGCATCATGCCATGTTTATGTGATGGTTGTTTACTATGTTGTTTGTTTCTTTCCGGGTTGCTTCTCTCGTTAGCTTCGGTTTCGTTGCGGAGTTGTGAGGATTCGTTCGACTTCGTCCGTTTGTCTTCTTCATGGATTCGTTCTTCTTCCTTGCGGGATTTCATGCAAGATGACCATACCCTCGAAATCACTTCTATCTTTGCTTGCTAGTTGCTCGCTCTTTTGCTATGCCTATGCTACGATGCCTACCACTTGCTATATCATGCCTCCCATGTTGCCATGTCAAGCCTCTAACCATCCTTTCCTAGCAAACCGTTGCTTGGCTATGTTACCGCTTTGCTCAGCCCCTCTTATAGCGTTGTTAGTTGCAGGTGAAGATGAAGTTTGTTCCTTGTTGGAACATGGAGATGTTGTTCCTTGTTGGAACATGTTTACTTGTTGGGATATCACAATATATCTTATTTAATTAATGCACCTATATACTTGGTAAAGGGTGGAAGGCTCGGCCTTATGCCTGGTGTTTTGTTCCACTCTTGCCGCCCTAGTTTCCGTCATATCGGTATTATGTTCCCGGATTTTGCGTTCCTTACACGGTTGGGTGATTTATGGGACCCCTTGACAGTTCGCTTTGAATAAGACTCCTCCAAAGAAGGCCCAACATTGGTTTTACCATTTGCCACCTAAGCCTTTTTCCCTTGGGTTCTGCAGACTCAAGGGTCATCTTTATTTTAACCCCGGACGGTGCTCCTTGAGTGCTGGCCCAAACCAGCGATGTCCGCGCCCCACAGGCAATCGGGGTCTATGCCAACCCGACGTCTTGCTCATCCGGTGTGCCCTAAGAGCGAGATATGTGCAGCTCCTATCGGATTTGTCGGCACATCCGGGCGGCTTTGCTGGTCTTGTTTTATTCTGTCGAAATGTCTTGTAGTCCGGGATTCGAGACTGATCGGTTCTTCCCGTAGAAGGAATATCCTTCGTTGACCGTGAGAGCTTATCATGGGCTAAGTTGGGACACCCTGCAGGTATTATCTTTCAAAGCCGTGCCCGCGGTTATGAGGCAGATGGGAATTTGTTAATGTCGGTTGTAGAAACCGAAGTTGATCTTAATTAAAATACATCAACGCGTGTGTAACCGTGATGGTCTCTTCTCGGCGGTCCGGAAGTGAACACGGTGTTGGAGTTATGCTTGACGTAGGTTGTTCTAGGATCACTTCTTGATCATAGTTGTTCGACCGTGCTTTTGCTTTCTCTTCTCGCTCTCTTTTGCGAATGTAGCCACCAGATATGCTAGTCGCTTGCTGCAGCTCCACCTCACAACCCTGTCCTACCTTTAAGCTTAAATAGTCTTGATCTCGGGTGTGAGATTGCTGAGTCCCGTGACTCACGAGATACTTCAAACCAGTTTGCAGGTGCCGATGAAACCGTGCAGGTGGCGCACCCGAGCTCAAGGAGGAGCTCAATGAAGATCTTGTTCATTGTGTTGTTTCATTTCAGTTGATCGATAGTGGAGCCAGTTGGGACGATCGGGGATCTGTGTAGCATTTGGGGTAGTCTTCTTTTATTTTGGTTCCGTAGTCGGACCTTGATTGTATCTGTATGATGTAATGCTTTACTCATGTATTGTGTGAAGTGGCGATTGTAAGCCAACTATGTATCTCTTTCCCTTATGTATTACATGGGTTGTGTGAAGATTACCTCACTTGCGACATTGCTTTCAATGCGGTTATGCCTCTAAGTCGTGCTTCGACACGTGGGAGATATAGCCGCATCGAGGGCGTTACAGCTGGCTTGCTGCAATAACTCCACCACCTTCTTGAGAATGTGCATGTATAATAGGATTCTGTTGTAAGACTTGCTGAGTAGCTCCGTACTCATGTTTGCTTAATTAATGTTTTCAGACGACAACACTGCCCCCTCCGATGGGTTTTATGTAGACCTTGACATCGACAGAGTGAACTAGCCACCTGTGGTGATCCAAGGCTTGTGAAGGGCCATCTTTGTAGATAGAAGGGCTTCAACAAGCTTTCTTCCTTTTTAGAGTCTGTACTCGAGACTAGTTTGCTTCGCATGTGCTTGTATGTTTGTATGACTTGAGTGTTGGGTCATGTGACCCCTATCTGTATGCATATGTTATGTATGGCTCCTCGGAGCCTCTTAAATAAAGTACTTTGAGTTGTAGAGTTTTGTTGTGATGCCATGTTGTATGTACTCATATCGGGCATATTATGTATGATTGAAATGCTTGGTATGAGTGGGATCCGACAAACTAGTTGTTTATCCTTGGCAGCCTCTCATATGGGGAAATGTAGTCTCGTGCTTCGGCGATAGTAGTCCGCTTCTGCTTCGGTTCACGAGTCTGCTAGCCCAAAGACTACTGCTTGGGCACGTGGATCGCCGGCATGTGTTTCACCGTTCCTATGTCTGTCCTTCGGGAAATGTCACGCGGTGATATTCGAGTCCCGCCTAGCCTGCTATAGCCGGTTCACGGAGTCCTGTTAGCCAGTGCTACAGCCCGAATTAAATGCGTTGTTGACCGACATGCTCAATGTGATTCATGTATGCCTGTCCCCATGGGTTAGCGCTGCTTTGGGTTCACGACTAGCCATGTCGCCCCGGGTTCTTTGTCATATGGATGCTAGCGACACTATCATATACGTGAGCCAAAAGGCGCAAACGGTCCCGGGCCATGGTAAGGCGACACCTGTGGGAATACCGTGCGTGAGGCCTCAAAGTGATATGACGTGTTACCGGCTAGGTCGATGTGACTTGGAATCGGGGTCCTGACAATGGAGAGCGGAAAGCCTCCCCCTGCCGTACCGCCTAGCGAGGCGGACGATCCTGAGGTGTCGTCGCGAGGGTTTCTCTGAATCCGACAGGGGCGGAGGGCCGTCGTAGGGCCCCCCAGAGACCTCCATGTCCGGCCTTCGAAAAAGGCCATCAGACGAGTCCGACACCTCCTGGTGCACGGTCGGAGGAGTTGAAGGATCTGCTCGGGCGAGTGTCTATCTCAGAGGATCATCGTGCATTGATGGGTACGATGATTGAAAAAATTTCATCCGCGGAAAGCAGGTTGTACGAGGCCGCCCGAGTTCTTGGACGGGTTTTGAGGTGCGTGCAATGATGTACCTTTTGGCGGTCCCGCATATATAAAATCGCCTGCGTGAATAGTAGCCCCGAGACTCGGTGCATTGTCAAAAATGACAGCGTGCCGAGGATCATAATCCCAGCTATAATATGTCACCCTTCCTATGTAGGTGGCGGAGCGTCCGGTGGCTAGCCGGACTGATGAATTTGCCGAACTAAAGCGGCAACTTTACGTGGCAGATGCCGACATCGCGCTTGTCAATAAGCGGCTTGACGAGTCACAAGGTATGCGGTTTCTCCGCGGACACCTGGTAAGGGAGCTTGATGCCCGTGCCTTACAACATGTATACTTGATGCAGATGGTGCCGCTGCCATGGAGAACCTTTGGGCGGAGCTTGGCCAAGCCAAGGAGCAGGCCAGAAAAAGTGATGCGGCTGCCTTAAATGCGGCTGAAGTGCTAAAAGCCGAACAGGCTGCTCAGTGCTGAAGCAAGAAGGAAATGGCCGAGATGGCCGTGAAGTTGAAGAATGCTACCGACCACTGCGAGCTTCTAGAAAAAGAAGGTCGAGCGGAGCAAGAGGACCTGAAGAAGGCCACCACCGAGGCCAAGGATGCTCGTTCTGCGATGAGAGCTATGAAGGAGGAGCTACGTCAGGCTGGAGATATAGCGGCTGGAAAGCCCTTTCTGCTGTGGAGGAAGTTCACGGATCCTAGATATGCTCAGTTGGACCGGCTGTGGAGTAGTGAGGATGCTCATCTGGACTTGGTGGCAAGTGTCGCGGACGCAGCCGAACACTTCGGAGATCAAAAGGATCACGAGATGGAAGAGCTTTTTTGGTCGCAGTTCCGTAACCCAGAGCGTCCACTTCCATTAACCGACCGTTTGGCCGAATGGGCGGAGCTGAATAGGTTGTCCGAACTTGCCATGAAGAATGTCGTGACTCATTTGTGGCCGAAAAGGCCCGAGCCGAAGAGTTATTTTGGCTTGGTGCAGCAGTTCCTTGGTGCGGTGCCGCATATCAAAGCAATGAGGCGGTCGGCATGCATAGAGGTGCGCGGATGGCTCTTGCCGTGTCAAGACATCTTTGGCGGAGATGAAGGCCACCGATGTTGCATCCCAAGATTGAGACGGAAGCCGAGTACACATCGAGCACTATTTTCGTGAAGTTCTGCAGGCGCTCGTTTAATAGAGGCGCGGTGCTCGAAGGATATTATGTTCGAATAACATGTACTATTGTGAAACAATGTTTCGATGGAATATAAAAGCTTTTTATACTTGTGCCTTCAAGAATTAAAATACCTCCTGTGCGGCCGTTAATGTATATGTGTATATAACCTGAAAGATGGACGTCTTTGGCTTCAGTCCCCACGCATATAATGCGGGGGTGTTTGCAGAAAGTGCCTTTTCACACTTGATCCAACGTCTTGGTCCTACAAAGGAGGTGATAGCGCAACAAACTAGGCAACCGGACTATAATGCTTTATCACTTTCGCTTAGCCATATGAGTTCGATAGTGGGGCTACTATATAGCCCCTAGGGGCACCGCGCTCACCCGAATTCGGGGCACGTATGTGCCTGACCGGGAAACGGCCCTTTGTCAATGCGGAGGAATTCTAAAGATTCCAGCGGGTCATCGAGTGGTTGACCAGTCTCACGCTATATCATGACAGTCAGTTTTCGGCTTTCTCTACTGAGGTGCTCGCCTGGCCGAACCGGGGGCACAACCGCAGTAGTTCTCCTGGTGACACATTAGCCGATAGAGCGCAACGTAAGGCAGCAAAACACAGGAGTTGGGCAAACCCAACATTTGACCAAAGACATGATTCGGAGCTGATGCATATAAGGCCTAACTCGAGACGCCGAACACTCCCTAAGGTATTCGGTCTTTATGAAAATGGGTCGAACAATCGCCCTTGGTAATAAGCCCCTGGTGTCCAGGTACACGCGAAATTCTGACGTGGCCTATGCCAAAACGCCAGCCTCCTATTCGGTTATAGCAAGAAACCGGGGGATGTGTATGAACAAGAGACAGTGAAAAAGGTTTACGCAGGGTCTTAATCTAAAAAGAATCCTTGCAACGGGTTCGTACTGCACGTCTGCGCATGTGTCTCCGTTGTGCCGTATCCTGGACGGGTGTAGCACGGTGTTCATCTGTAAAAGAGAGGAACTTAGTTAAAAAAGGTTGTGCAAAAATGTATGTTATATTAAATAAATGAAGTACAATTAAAAAAATGAATAAAATTGAGCTTTATTGTCTCTTGTTGTGCATGTGCGGAGCCCCTTGTACTGGGGTATGCGTCTAGTAAGCCCTTGTATGTTTACGCCGGACTCGTCCAGCCGTGTCCGGTGCAGACGACCTGTCTAAGTGCTTTTATTGGTAAAGCCGGTTTATTGTGTGGCTGTCAAGGCAACATACGATTTTCCAAACTCGAGCAACCCTCGATGTTTCCTTTTAACGAGATGATGCCGCGTGGACGGGCATTTTAAGTGTAAGAGATGCATAATGCGGTATTGCATTAAAGCGGTAAGCTTAGCGTCCCAATAGTGCTTGATAGCTACTTGTAAATGGGGCGAGGTGGAGCGTTAACTTTTCATGGCGGAAGTTGTCGGGTGAGCGAACACAACTTCTAGCGATGAGAGCCCGTACAATGGGCATATGGGCTGGCAATACCCTTGAAAGGAAGTGTTGCTATGTCGAAATTTGGTTGGGTCTATCCCATTTTGCGGATTGTGTCCTCGATATAGCAGGTTTAGATCACTGCCACCGTCCATTAGGACTTGTGTAAATTGGAGTCCGCCAATTATCGGATCTAATATCAAGGCAGTCAACCTGCATTCCGTATACTTCTAGAGTAATCCCGATGGTGAAGGTGATTGGTTTTAACAACCAGGTGGCGGGACTCCTCCAGGATAGGCCGTATGGCGCGTACCTCTATGGGCGCCACTCTATTTTTCCCTTTTGTCACGTGAAGTGAGTTTACCGTTTTGATTTCTTGTGGGAAATTCTTTTGTTTTCCGGTGCTCTGCTTTTGGGGTTCGTCATCGTCCTCGCTTGGTGTGTCGAGCCCCTTGTGTTCGGCGTTGAGTTTTCCGGACTGCTTGAAGACCCAACAATCTCTGTGGGTATGGTTTGCAGGCTTCTCGGGAGTACTGTGGATTTGGCATATCTTGTCCAAGATTTTGTTTAAGTTAGATAGCTCATCCCTGTTATCCTTAAGGGGCTGCTTTTTATGATTCTGCCGAGAACTATTGAATCCGGCGTTGACTGCCGTGCTCTTCGGGCTGTTTCCCTTGGTCCGACGCTAGTCCTTGCTGCGTCGTGGTTTCCCGTTTCCATCCCTGACTTCGGATGTACTTGGGTCGCTGGTACTGCATCTTGCCAGCCAGCTATCCTCTCCCGCGCAAAAGCGGGTCATGAGGCTTGTTAATGCGGCCATTGTTCTTGGCTTTTCTTGGCCAAGGTGTCTGGCGAGCCATTCGTCTCGGACGTTGTGTTTGAAAGCTGCTAAGGCTTCGGCGTCCGGACAGTCGACTATTTGGTTCTTTTTAGTAAGGAATCTGTTCCAAAATTTCTGGGTTGACTCTCTGAGTTGTTGAGTTATGCGACTTAAATCGTCGGCGTCCGGAGGTCGGACATAGGTCCCTTGAAAATTTGCCTGAAAAGCATCCTTGAGCTCCTCCCAACTTCCAATGGTGTTTTCGGGAAGGCTTTTAAGCCAATGCCGGGCTAGCCCTTTGAGCTTGAGGGGTAAGTATTTTATGGCGTGGAGATCATCTCCTCTAGCCATGTGTATGTGGAGGATGTAATCCTCAATCCAGACTCCAGGGTCTGTTGTTCCGTCGTATGCCTCTATGTTTACGGGCTTGAATCCCACTGAAATTGTAATCCAGCACCTCATCGATGAAACATAGGGGTGTCGGCACCCCTATATTTAGGTGTACCGTGGTGTTCGGATACTTGATGTGTTGCATTGCTTACTAGAGCTTGCTTTCTTGGCCCGTAGATAGATCTAACTAGGCCATCTTTTTGATGCGATTCCCTGTGTGGATCGCGTGCCAGCTTGTGTGCGGCGCCGCTTGCCGCTCTCTGTTTTCCATGGGGTCGTCCATCCGACTGGGTGGCCTCTTTGTTTTTTGATTGCGGGGGCTCTACGGCCTCCTCATCAAATTCGGGCAGTAGTTTTCGCTTTGGGTAGCTCTTTGTTCGGCGAATGTCGCCGTATTTGTCTGCGGTGTTGAGTACTTTGCTCCGTCTGATTCTGAGTGCATATTCCGCTGTTTTGAGCTTCCGCTTCTGCTTTTTCAGGTTACGTGCAGTGGCGACAAGCGTTTTGTGGAGGTTCTTCTTCTCCAGCAACTTGTCCGGCGTGAGATTGTCCGGACTGTTATCTTCGCCGGGGACGGGTTGTCTATCCAGGTTGTCCTGTTCGGACGGTTGCTCAATAGCATGTTAAATCGTCCACGGTTAAATCTGCTCTATGGCTGGGTGCTGTATGGCTGTTGTCTTTGTCGGCGGGACTTTGGCGGCGCTTACGTCGCTATTTTGACTACTTTCGAGGAATGATCGCCGTGGCGTCCGTTGTTCCTCGTCGTCGCTTCCTTTAGGTGTGTCCACCATGTATACATCATGAGATGAGGTGGTTTTCCAGTGCCCTATACGTGCTGGTTCATGTTCCTCCCCTACAACGTCGTCCATACCGTCGATGTCTTCGGAGTCGAAGTCAAGCATGTCGGTTAAATCATCGGCAGTGGCTCTGAAGTGGGTGGTGGGTGGGCTTTGAATTTCTTCGTCGTCCGCATCCCAACCTTCGACCATAATCCGGCAGGGCTCTCCTAATAAAGAGAGACTTTAGTGAGTTCAGGGCGTCGCCAAAGGGCGAGTCTTTGAAAGATGTCCGCGCAGTGAATTCCATGATCGGCGCCCAATCAGATCGATTAGGCGGCGCGCGAAGGCTCGAGTCGGAGAGAGTCCAGCACCTTGGAGTCACGAGCCGCAAAGGGCGGGGTAGGTATATGGCTCAATCGCCGTAGAAATCGCAGCCCAGGAGGTGTCCAGCCACCATCCTCGATCGGCGCGATCGGCTCGAGCTAAAGGTCGGGCGCGAAACTGATGCGGCCTCGGGACCTTTGTTTGGCGGCAGAGCTAGATCATGCCCCTCGTGACAGTGCGGCGTGCTTGGCTGTGGCTCGAACCCGTCGAAGATTAAGTCCCCGCGGATGTCAGCCATGTAGTTCAAACTTCCAAATCTGACCTGGCGGTCAGGGGCGAAGCTTTCATTCTGCTCCATATGGCCAAGCGAATTAGCCCGCGGTGCAAAGCCGCCGAATACGAAGATCTGTCCGGGGAGAAAAGTCTCACCTGGAGTGCATCGTTGTTGATGATCGGAGGAGCCATCGGGCCTAAAGATGACGACACAGAGGAACTCTCAATGAAAGCACCAATGTTGGTGTCAAAACCGGCGGATCTCGGGTATGGGGTCCCGAACTGTGCGTCTAGGCGGATGGTAACAGGAGACAAGGGACACGATGTTTTTACCCAGGTTCGGGCCCTCTCGATGGAGGTAAAACCCTACTCCTGCTTGATTAATATTGATGATATGGGTAGTACAAGAGTAGATCTACCACAAGATCAGAGAGGCTAAACCCTAGAAGCTAGCCTATGGTATGATTGTTGTTCGTCCTACGGACTAAAACCCTCCGGTTTATATGGGCACCGAAGAGGGTTAGGGTTACACAGAGTCGGTTACAATGATAGGAAATCTACATATCCGTATCGCCAAGCTTGCCTTCCACGCCAAGGAAAGTCCCATCCGGACACGGGACGAAGTCTTCAATCTTGTATCTTCATAGTCCAGGAGTCCGGCCAAAGGCTATAGTCCGGCTATCCGGACACCTCCTAATCCAGGACTCCCTCACTTACGGTTAGGGTGTCAAATTGGTGAAGTGGTCGATGTCGAAGACGAGCTCGTGGCGATGATGAGTGATGGTGTTCTTGATGTAGATACCAAGATGATGTAGACCCGTCCCTAAGTAGCCGAAACAACTTAGGAAATTTTAAAAACCGCAAACTCAAAATCTCCAAAGGCTAATGTCAAATGGTGGTGGCGGAATGCGTTGGTGGTTCCGGAGTTAGCAATGCGGAAGTGGTGGTGGTGGTTGATGACTAAGCGACCGTCCCTAAGTAGCCGAAACACCTTAGGAGACTCAAGTCACCCCTCAAGTAACCACAAATGCTATACGAAACTAAATTGGGTTAGGTTGCGGAAAGCTATGGTGGTTTGGCGGATGATGTGGTGGATGGCACTATGTAAAGATGCCAAAATGCCAAAAAATTTCTGGAGTCAAATGGTGGTAAAACCAAGATGAGAAGCTCGGACACGTCGCTAGCTTTTCAACGAGCCAAAGAACACCCAAATCGGAGTTCGGGAGTGAAAGTTATGAGTGAAAACGTAAAGTGCACGCGGCTGATTCTGGGGGGTGCGGGTGCCCGGGGTTTGGGGTTTGGGGGTGCAGGCACCCGGGGTGGGCAGGGAGTTTGGGAGGAAAAATGGCCCGGGGGTCCGGGTGCCCGGGGGTCCGGGTGCCCGGGGGTAAGGGGTGCGGGCACCCGGGGTGGTCAGCGGGGTTGCACGGGGGGTCCGGGTGCCCGGGGTTTGAGGTCCGGGTGCCTGGGGGTCACGGATTTGGGCGGAAAATCATTGAGAAATGGATGAAATTGGTGAATTTTGTGGATGGAAAGGTGGAGATGGATGGGCGAATTCTAGATCCACTTGAAACCAAGCAAATCCATGGATCAAATCCTACAAAACCTCATCAAACCAAAAAATAACAAAAAAAATTGGGGCTATTTTTGGTGGGGAATTTTCGAAATTGGGGAAGAACACAACAAAATTAGGCTAAATAACAAGAAGGGTGGCTCCAATTTCATGAGAAACCATGGCTCATGATACCAAGATGTTGTAGGGTGGAACCCTAGATGGAGATCTTTCACGAATTGGAGGGGAAATCCCCGAGAACACGAAGAACATGAAGAACACAAGAGAGGGAAAACACTCAAATTGACTAGATCCAATCACACATATGCTAGATCCAATCACACAAAGAGAGATACAATGATTCAAATAGAACAAAGGAAAGATACAAGGTACTAGTTCATCCCAATCCTATGAGGGATGAGGTCTTGAAGGGGGCCACCCATGAGGGGGTCTTGAGGTTGGTCACTCCAAGAGGAGGTCTTGATCTCCTAGTGGAGTGGATCCATGGAGCAAAGCCGACATATGTCTATCATATACTTTGCAATCCTCTAAATGAGCTAGGTGGGAGGTACTTATAGTCTAGGGACGAAATAGAGGGAGAGGGGTATACAAACGTCCAAAATGACCTTGAAAACACACACCCGCTCGAAGGGGTCCGGGCACCCGGAGGGCGAAGGACCGAGCTGTGACGCCCGGATAATTAAGCTACAATGATCCCTCGCTAATGATGCCACATCACCTCGGTTACTGTTGTAAACAAATTCAAAATTTAATTAAAGGAAAACAATAAAATTTATCAAACATTAAAATAAAAATGTTCGGTTTGTACTAAATATTACATAGATAATTATGTTGTAGAGGACACAGTTTTATAAAATGCATAAATATTTTGAATAGAATTAAAACAGAAGAGAAAATAAATAAAAGAAAGAAAATACAAAAGAGAAAAACAAAAGAAATGGAAAAGAAACACCCCCGGGGCTCCGGCCCAGCAGCCCACCGGCCCAACTGGGCCACGACCTGCCAGGCCGGCCCACTCCCTCCCCTGGCCTATACACCCCCTCGGGTCACCCAACCCTAACCCGAACCCCATCCCCCCCTCGCACTCCTCCCTCTCCCTCCTCTGCCCAATCTGGATCGGGGCAAACCCCGATCCGATCGCCTCGACGCCGCCGTGCGCCGCCGCCTCGCCCTTGTTCCGCCTGGACCCCACCGGCACCGAGCACCGCCATCACCGACCTCCTGCCGCAACATCGCCGTCTCCTCCTCGCTTCCCCATTTCTGGATCGGGCGTCGGCGCCCCTCCCCCGCACTCGTCGCCGTCGGCGACATGGTCCCCGTTGGCGCCCCCCCGCCTCACCGCCTCGCCTCCTCCCCGACGCGCCCCGACGTTGCTCGCCGTCCCCGGCTCCACCTCGTCGACACCGCATCGCCTTCCCCTGGAGAACGACCTCGCCGGACCTCCCCGCCGGCCTGCCTCCTCCTCCCCACCGGCCTGCTTCCTTCTCCGCCATCGTCTCCGACTTCCACCTCATGCACCGTTGCCCCGTTCCCTACGACACCCAGTGAGGCCCCCCTCCTCTCTCTCCCTCGCCCTGTACTCGTCCCCTCCCCTGCTCGCCGCTCGAGGCCACGCCCCGTGCCCCATCCTGTCCCTGCATCAACGCGCCCCACCCCGCCCGTCGTGCCCCAGCGCTGCCTTGAGCCTTGTCTCGCTCTGCCGCCCTTCTCGCCGCCTCGTTCCGCCGCCCGTGCAGCCATGCCCCCTCGCCCGCGCCACTCGGCCCTGCGATCATATCCCCCCCCCTCATGACCGTTCCGACTCCACCCTTGCCGCCTTGCCATGCCACTTCCTGGTTGGCCGCGTTTCATCAAGGCGTCGCCCTGGCAGTGGCGCCCGTCGCCCTCTATGCCCGCCCGACCCGCATAGGCCCCCTTGGGTCAATGACGGGAGGGCCCCGCCTCTAGAACTGTAAAAAAAGAAATTTCTTTAAAAAATAAATAAATAAGTAAAAAATATATAAATAATACTAATAAAACTAATAATTAATTAATTAGTGAATTAATTAAGTTAATTAATCATATTTAATTAATCTGATTAACTTGTTAGTTTAATTAAACAGTAATTAGTTTAACTAAACTCTAATTAACCTAAACAGAGTATGACAGGTGGGTCCCACTGGACCCACATGTCAGTTTGACCAGTCAACACCTCTGTTGACTGCTGACGTCATGCTGATGTCATGATGATGTCAGCATGCACTATTCTGGATAATGTTGAATTAAAATAATTGAACAAATTCTAAAAATGATTAAATATTTTAAAATTAGTATAAAATAAATCGTAGCTCGGATGGAAAAACTCTGTACATGAAAGTTGCTCAGAATGACGAGACAAATCCGGATATGCAGCATGTTCGTCCACCACACATCCCTAACCTATCGAACCTGCAACATTTCACCTCCGGTTAATCTGTCCGAAAATGCGAAAACACCGGGGATACTTTCCCGGATGTTTCCCCCCTTCGCCGGTACCACCTCCTACCGCGTTAGGGCACACCTAGCACCGCGCATTGTCATGTCTTCCATCGTCATGCTTATGTTTGCATTATATTTATTGTTACTTCCCCCCTCTTCTCTCATTAGACACCGAGACCGACGCCTCTGCTACCTAGTACGACTACGGTGTTGACGACCCCTCCTTCTTGCCAGAGCAACCAGGAAAGCCCCCCCCCCTTGATCACCAGATATCGCCTATTCTTCTCTATACTGCTTGCATTAGAGTAGTGTAGCATGTTACTGTTTTCCGTTAATCCTATCCTGATGCATAGCATGTCCTTGCTACTAGTGTTGTTACCTTTACCTGCAATCCTACTTGCTTAGTATTGGATGCCAGTATTCCATCAGTGGCCCTACACTCTTGTCCGTCTGCCATGCTATACTACTGGGCCGTAATCACTTCGGGAGGTGATCACGGGCACATGCTATATACTTGATACTGTTACATTACTTATGATATTGTTCGGAGATGGGGGCTGAAGGGGCAGGTGGTTCCATCCAGGTAGAGGTAGGCCTAGGTTCCCGACGGCCCCCGACTGTTACTTTGTGGTGGAGCGACATGGTTGGTTGAGACCACCTAGGAGAGAGGTGAGCCTGGCCCTGCTCGACATTCGCGGTTACTTCAAAATAACACGCTTAATGAGATCTTGGTATTTGATCTGAGTCTGGCTACTGGCCTATACGCACTAACCAACTACGCGGGAAAGATATGGGCACTCGACGTCGTGGTATCAGCCGAAGCCTTCATGACGTCAGCGACTGAGCGGCACGCACCGGGTTGGACCGCGTAACGCAACTTCCTTTGTAATGGAGGTTGCTAGGTCTGCTTCCGGCCGCCCTCGCAACATGCAGGTCTGCAATGGGCGATGGGCCTAGACCCCTGCGCACATAGGATTTAGACCGGCGTGCTGACCTCTCCATTGTGCCTAGGTGGGGCTGCGACGTGTTGATCTTCCGAGGCCGGGCATGACCCAGAAAAGTGTGTCCGGCCAAATGGCATCGAGCGTGTTGGGAAATGTGGTGCACCCCTACAGGGAAGTTAATCTATTCGAATAGCCGTGATCTTCAGTAACAGGACGACTTGGAGTTGTACCTTGACCTTATGACAACTAGAACCGGATACTTAATAAAACACACCCTTCCAAGTGCCAGATACAACTCGGTGGTCGCTCTCTAACAGCGCGACGAGGAGAGGATCGCCGGGTAGGAGTATGCTATGCGATGCTACTTGGAGGACTTAAATCTACTCTCTTCTACATGCTGCAAGACGGAGGCTGCCAGAAGCGTAGTCTTCGATAGGACTAGCTATCCCCCTCTTATTCTGGCATTCTGCAGTTCAGTCCACCAATATTGCCTCTTTACACATATACCCATGCATATGTAGTGTAGATCCTTGCTTGCGAGTACTATGGATGAGTACTCATGGTTGCTTCCCCCCCTTTTTCCCCCATTTTCCTTTCTTTCTGGTTGTCGCAACCAGATGTTGGAGCCAAGGAGCCAGACGCCACCGTCGAAGACGACTACTACACTGGAGGTGCCTACTACTACGTGCAGGCTGCTGACGACGACCAGGAGTAGACTAGGAGGATCCCAGGCAGGAGGCCTGCGCCTCTTTCGATCTGTATCTCAGTTTGTGCTAGCCTTCTTAAGGCAAACTTGTTTAACTTATGTCTGTACTAAGATGTTGTTGCTTCTGCTGACTCGTCTATGATCGAGCACTTGTATTCGAGCCCTCGAGGCCCCTGGCTTGTATTACGATGCTTGTATGACTTTTTTTATTTTTAGAGTTGTGTTGTGATATCTTCCCGTGAGTCCCTGATCTTGATCATACACGTTTGCGTGTATGATTAGTGTACGATCTGAATCGGGGGCGTCACAAGTTGGTATCAGAGCCGACTTCCTGTAGGAATCCCCCTTCCACACTCCTTGGCCGAAGTTGAGTCTAGTCACTACAAAACTTTTACTAACATGGCTGTGTGCCTTACGGGCCCACGTCGCCATTGGGTGGTATTAGGATCTTTTACTCCTCGACCTTTACTCTGGGACTCTGATCTCTCCTCTATTCGGGTTAAATGATTTTGCTAACTCTAACTCTAGGTTCTCGTAACTGTTTCTCCCGGAGAGCCCTGATTCCGGAACCTGCTTCATCAGAAGATTCTGAGGATATCCCTCGATATTTTCCCGAGACCCTTGTGCTCATTGCCTTTGCAATTCACTGCCACCGTTATATCCCTATGGATATCTGCTTGCACTTGTCATTCTCATGTTCATTCCTCGTCGCTCTTGTTGCTACAAGATGCCTCGAGATATTCTCCGTTGTCCCGAGAATCCTTTGAGTTTACTGTCTTGCAGTTTTATTTTGCTTGAAAACCCTTGGGTTTTTTCTCTCACATTTATCGAGGACCCATTCTTCTCAATTGTTCATGTGTCTCACAAAATTCTTCGGAATAATTTTTGATCTTTTGAAAATCCTCTGCAACCTGTTATTCTTGAAATTCTTGCCTGCTTGCATTATGGTTAATTCCATGTGACTAGTAGACCTCGATAACACCCCTTGTCTTATTCATTTTGAGCATGTTGATTCAATATGTGCGTACGCACGTAGTCATCAGGTTATCCTTCTTAGAATTATCTTTCCGACTCAGACGTCATCCCGGACATGAGTTGTTTCTCGACAATTCAAACCTTTATCGATTGTGCCCCTAAATCTATTCAACTTATCCATCCTTGATCAGAGCATCTGCTTCTGATCCTTCGATTTGGAATCATAACTCCTTTGCAATTAAGCTTCAAGTTATTCATATGATTCCATAACCTGTTGCATTTGCGTTCTTTCCTCTTCTGGTTGAGTACCGATACTCACATCAAATCCTTTGTGGACCATCAAGTCCTTTGTTGGATTGTTATCCGACAGTGTCCTTCATATTTAATCATCTTGTGAGTTATTTCCCTGATACATAATACCTTTGGTAAATCGTATCATCTCCCTTTGTCAACCATGCTCTGCTGGCGAGCTTGAGTCAATTACTTCTGAAGTTTGTGGTATATGTTCCTAAGATGCCCCGACAGGTTGAATCTATGCCTTCCTTAATCTGTGTGAACCAGAAGAGTTTTCACGAGTCATACTATTCTGGTGTTTTGCCAGATATAATTTCAACACTTCAACTTCATCGAAAGCGAGAAGTGAATCAAAGGTTATACATTGCAGAAGTGGGAGTCGACCTTGAACTTTGTGTTCATGCCCGTGGAAACGATATTGAGCTTATCATGATAGCTTCTCGTAACAATAATTATTCACTTGGCATAATTTGATATTGTATCTGTGATTTTGTCCTTGGCAATCGTGGTTCCGACCGTGATTGTTCTTCTTTGATCCCATTCTCGGACAAGTTAACATTACTTGCCTTCTGCAGATCATTACGTCTGCCCTACCTCTATTTTGATCTACCTTCGAGTATTACCCCCTGGTATCTCGAGGATATCAACCCATTACACTACATCTTATGAATTTCTGATGAAGTAGTACCTTTCCCCGTCATAGTTACTCCACGGGTTCTGCGTTGTCGTCAACCGAGAACACCGATTTGTGAATCAAATCAACACTGTGATTCAGTACTTCCAGTACTTTGTTGTTGAGAAGTCTAATACTCCATCACGTCATTCCTAGCCTGATCGGCTACATCATTATCATGCTAATTTTAAAAGTGCTACCTGGTCCTTTCGGGAGCAAAAATTTCGACGGTGAGCTAATCCTACATCGATCTTCCTCCTGATATCATTTCTCCTTGAACAACAAACTTGATTTCAAGTTTGTGTCGTACCCATGGTTCCAATAACCTTCATCATTCCTTTAACTTGATGTCATCATCGATCGATTACTCTTCATGAAATCTCTCGACAATTTTGTTGTGATCATCATCAACATTCTGAGCTCTTATAGGATATCAATCGAATCCGTGATGAGAAATACCATCCTTGCCCCTCGATGATTTGTGTTATCATCGACAACATTCTTGCCTTCCCCAACGCAAATTTGTTCATTTTTTGTGTTGTACCTTGAATTCCTTGCTATCTGGCTTAGGTTATGTTCTACCTTGTAGTATTATTGTCTTCTGTATCAAGAATGTTTTGAGGATTGCTCCACCTCTTAAGAATTCTTGATATAATAATAATTTTCACCATCTCTGTTCATTCCTTGGTCCCCATATTGTTTTTAACCGGAATATCGACAATCGAGCTATGACGTGTGAATTCAAAACTTCTATCAACCCTATTGCTTTGAAGTGAATGGGCGATAGTTTCATTCTAAGTCTTTCGATAATTGAATCCCCATTCTAACATTAGTCGTGCAACCCAGCCCATATTTCGGCTGCACCATTCAACCAATGTTTAATTATGTATGTTTTCCTTTAGCATACCTCACTATATCATTTGATCTGACAAAGGTTATCTCCTTGTTCAGATAACCATGGAAATCCATCTTTTGAAATCTCAATGGAATGTCGCTGAGTCCATCAGCCACCTCCACACCCTCTCCTTGGTTTAATGATGGACTCTTGTTTTGGAACTCGCTTCCATAGTTCATTTCCCCGAGAATCTTACAATGTCATCTCGTCAATTTGCATTGCACCTTTTCTTCTCAGGTATCCTAAGTCTGAGGTATCCCAACACCAATCAGATCTGAATATCAGTCGGATATGATGGTTGAGACATTTTCCTAGAGTCATAACGTTGGTCTTTAAATGACCCGGTAAGATGATGTCATGCCTAAAACACCTGGCCGGAGGACCTAATATTATAGTTTCCTTTTTAGCAAGGTTAACCATTCTTCCATGAGGATATGAAATGACTTGCTCTATAAGTTGTTCCTGATGAATCCTTTGTGTATCCAAAGTCTGACCTTTGCTTGAAGACCATGCAATGCTATCTCGAAGCATGTTTGTGGTACTTCGATTTTCCATAAGAGCATTTGAAGAACAATGCTAAATTTTCTTTTTCCATTATACAAACACCGTTGTTTGGGTTATGTCATGAAATTCCTCTCCCCTTACCTAAATGGTTTTCTACTTTGTATCCTGTCATGGATATCATGCTCTGCTTGTCGTTGGGAAGGATATATCCCTGAAACATGTGTTTAAACACATTTTCCTTTCCATTGTTCTGTTTAATCTTATAATCGTATTTCCTTTCCATTGTTTTGTTTGACCATTCTTGTAATAGAAATTAAGTGAGCAGTGATAGTTCCCTGCTTATGTAAATACCTCGTTGTACAATTCTGTCAGGAAGACCCTATTACTATTGTTGATGACATTCTGGTAGCCACCGATGGACGAGAACTTTGCCTATTGGTCTGCCTCGTTCAACGAGCAGGAAAATGGTTCTTTTCATCCCTCGCCCTTGGTACCAACGTGTTGCCAACATAATTGACAGTCTCTTCTCTGACCTGCCTTGCTATCATGACCATGCAAACTGTCAACACCTTCCTACTTTTAACCCACATGGTGGGCCCATAACCCACAGTTCCAGGATCGAAACCTGACTCTCCTATACACTCCCTGTTCTTAAGGTTATTCCTCGCGCGTGGCCTCGTACGTAATTCATGAGCCACCTTCCGAAAGATCACCAATTCTGGTATCAGACAAAATACTTATTCCCATCGCTATGAACCCTATCACGTTTTGTTTCAGGCAATGAACGATTGCCTATCCTCTCGAAACTTCTTATTGCACCGTCTTACTTGCTCTCGGTGTTTTCTTAAGTTCCAATTCGAGAGTTACTTTCCGCCACCTTCCCCGATGTTATTGACCAGATAGTCAACCTTGTGGAGGTCCATTCTCCTGGAATACCCTTCCCTTTATTCTTTTGTAAGTACGATGGAGTTCCCGAAGAAAGGACGCCGACTTCATCATGATGACCTAAAGCAGAGAAATGAAGACATCAATATATTGGACCGGCCTCTTCGAGAAGAGCAAGCCAGGATGAGAAGACCCGATAGATTCGTTACCAAACCTTCCCCCCTTTCATTACCTCTTAAATCTCGGGACGAGATTTCTTGTAGTGGAGGAGAATTGTGACGCCTGCATAATTAAGCTACAGTGATCCCCCACTAATGATGCCACGTCACCTCGGTTACTATTGATAAACTCTAGATAATTCAAAATCGAAACAAATTCAAAATTTAATTAAAGGAAAACAATAAAAGTTTTCAAACATTAAAATAAACATGTTTGGTTGTACTAAATATTACATAGATAATTATGGTGTAGAGGACACAGTTTTATAAAATGCATAAATATTTTGAATTGAATTAAAACAGAAGAGAAAATAAATAAAATATAAAAGAGAAAAACAAACAAACAAAAAGGAAAAGAAACCCCCCCGGGGCTCCGGCCCAGCAGGCCACCGGCCCAACTGGGCCACGACCAGCCAGGCCGACGCACTCCCTCCCCTGGCCTATACACCCCCTCGGGGCACCGAACCCTAACCCGAACCCCATTCCCCCCTCGCACTCCTCCCTCTTCCTCCTCTCCCCGATCTGGATCAGGGCAAACCCCGATCTCATCGCCTCGACGCCGCTTTGCGCCGCCGCCTCGCCCTCGTTCCGCCTGGACCCCACCGGCGCCGAGCACCGCCATCCCCAACCTCCTGCCGCACCATCGCTGTCTCCTCCTCGCTTCCCCATTTCTGGATCGGGCGCCGGCGCCCCTCCCCCGCGCTCGTCGCTGTCGCCGACATGGTCCCCGTTGGCGCCGCCCCCCCGCCTCGCCTCCTCCCCGAAACGCCCCGACGCTGCTCTCCATCCCCGGCTCCACCTCGTCGACGCCGCATCGCCATCCCCTAGAGGACGACCTTGCCGGACCTCCCTGCCGGCCTGCCTCCTCCTCCCCACCGGCCTACTTCCTTCTTCGCCGTCGTCTCCGACTTCCTCCTCACGCACCGTTGTCCCGTTCCCTACGACACCTAGCGAGGCCCCCCTCCTCTCTCTCCCTCGCCCTGTGCTCGTCCCCTCCCCTGCTCGCCGCTCGGGGACGCGCCTCGCGCCCCGCCCTGTCCCTGCATCACCACGCCCCGCCCTGCCCGCCGTGCCCCCTCGCTCTGCCGCTCCACCCGAGCCTTGTCTCGCTCTGCCGCTCCACTCGCCGCGCCTCGTTCCGCCGCCAGTGTTGGCCGCCCCTCGCCACGCCACTCGGCGCCTGCATGCCGCGCCCCCCCTCTCACGACCGTTCAGACTCCACCCTTGCCTGCGCCGCCCCTGCCACTTCAGTTGGCCACGCCTGTCACTGCCATAGCGTCGCCCTGGCGGCGGCGCCCATCGCCTCACGCCCGCCCGACGCATAGGCCCCTTGGGTCAATGACAGGAGGGCCCCGCCTCCAGAACGATTTAAAAAAACAGAAACTTCTTTAAAAAATTAATAAATAAGTAAAATATATAAAAATAATACTAATAAAATTAATAATTAATTAATTAATCCTATTTAATTAATCTGATTAACTTGTTAGTTTAATTAAACACTAATTAGTTTAACTAAACCCTAATTAACCTAAACAGAGTATGACAGGTGGGTCCCACTGGACCCACACCTCAGTTTGACCAGTCAACACCTCTGTTGACTACTGACGTCATGCTAACGTCATGATGATGTCAGCATGCACTATTCTGGATAATGTTGAATTAAAATAATTGAACAAATTCAAAAAATGATTAAATCTTTTAAAATTAATATAAAATAAACCGTAGCTCGGATGGTAAAACTCTGTACATGAAAGTTGCTCAGAATGACGAGACGAATCCGGATAAGCAGCCTGTTTGTCCGCCACACATCCCTAACCTATCGAACCTGCAACATTTCACCTCTGGTTCATTTGTCCGAAAATGCGAAAGCGCCGGGGATAATTTCTCGGATGTTTCCCCCCTTCGCCGGTACCACCTCCTACCATGTTAGGGCACACCTGGCACCGCGCATTGTCATGTCTTCCATCGTCATGCTTATGTTTGCATTATATTTATTGTTTCTTCCCCCCTCTTCTCTCGTTAGACACCGAGACCGACGCCTCTGCTACCTAGTACGACTACGGTGTTGACGACCCATCCTTCTTGCCAGAGCAACCAGGCAAGCCCCCCCCCCCTTGATCACCAGATATCACCTATTCTTCTCTATACTGCTTGCATTAGAGTAGTGTAGCATGTTACTATTTTTTGGTAATCCTATCCTAATGCATAGCATGTCCTTGCTACTACTGTTATTACCTTTACCTGCAATCCTACCTGCTTAGTATAGGATGCTAGTATTCCATCAGTGGCCCTACACTCTTGTCCGTCTGCCATGCTATACTACTGGGTCGTAATCACTTCGGGAGGAGATCACGGGCACTTGTTATATACTTGATACTGTTACATTACTTATGATACTGTTCGGAGATGGGGGTTGAAGGGGCAGGTGGTTCCATCCAGGCAAAGGTGGGCCTAGGTTCCCGACGGCGCCCGACTGTTACTTTGTGGCGGAGCGACAGGGCAGGTTGAGACCACCTAGGAGAGAGGTGGGCCTGGCCCTGGTCGGCGTTCGCGGTTACTTTAAAATAACACGCTTAACGAGATCTTGGTATTTGATCTGAGTCTGGCTACTGGCCTATACGCACTAACCAACTACGCGGGAAAGATATGGGCACTCGATGTCGTGGTATCAGCCGAAGCCTTCGTGATGTCAGCGACTTAGCGGCGCGCGGCGGGTTGGACCGCGTAACGCAACTTCCTTTGTAATGGAGGTTGCTAGGTCTGCTTCCGGCCGTCCTCGCAACATTTAGGTGTGCAATGGGCGATGGGCCCAGACCCCTGCGCATAGGATTTAGACCGGTGTGCTGACCTCTCTGTTGTGCCTACGTGGGGCTGCGACGTGTTGATCTTCCGAGGCCGGGCATGACCCAGAAAAGTGTGTCCGGCCAAATGGGATCGAGCGTGTTGGGAAATGTGGTGCACCCCTGCAGGGAAGTTAACCTATTCGAATAGCCGTGATCTTCGGTAACAGGATGACTTGAAGTTGTACCTTGACCTTATGACAACTAGAGCCGGATACTTAATAAAACACACCCTTCCAAGTGCCAGATACAACTCGGTGGTTGCTCTCTAACAGGGCGACGAGGAGAGGATCGCCGGGTAGGAGTATGCTATACGATGCTACTTGGATGACTTCAATCTACTCTCTTCTACATGCTACAAGACGGAGGCTGCCAGAAGCGTAGTCTTCGATAGGACTAGCTATCCCCCTCTTATTCTGGCATTCTGCAGTTCATTCCATCGGTATTGCCTCTTTACACATATACCCATGCATATGTAGTGTAGATCCTTGCTTGCGAGTACTTTGGATGAGTACTCACGGTTGCTTTCTCCCCCTCCCCCCCCCCCTTTTCTTTTCTTTCTGGTTGTCGCAACCAGATGTGTGAGCCCAGGAGCCAGACGCCACCGTCGACGACGACTACTACACTGGAGGTTCCTACTACTACGTGCAGGCCACTGACGACGACCAGGAGTAGACTAGGAGGACCCCAGGCAGGAGGCCTGCGCCTCTTTCGATATGTATCTCAGTTTGTGCTAGCCTTCTTAAGGCAAACTTGTTTAACTTATGTATGTACTCAAATGTTGTTGCTTCCGCTGACTCTACTATGATCGAGCACTTGTATTCGAGCCCTCGAGGCCCCTGGCTTTTATTATGATGCTTGTATGACTTCTTTTATTTTTAGAGTTGTGTTGTGATATCTTCCCGCGAGTCCCTGATCTTGATCGTACACATTTGCGTGTGTGATTAGTGTACGATCTGAATTGGGGGCGTCACACGAGCTCCCGGTCCGGTCAGGGGGCTGCGCCCTAGGCGCTGTAGAGGGGAGGCCGGGCACCCGGGGGTCCAAGGCCCGGGCACCCGGGGGTCCAAGGCCTGGGCACCTGGGGTAGCACCAGGCGGGCTGTGATGGGTGGCCAGACACCCGAGGTTGGTGGCCCGGAAGCTGTGCGGGGCTGGGCTGCTCCCAGCAGGGGGCCGGGCACCCAGGGCCATTTGGCCGGGCACCCGGGCGGCTACAGCCGGCGCCAGGTGAGGGCCAGGCACCCGGGGCCTTCCAGGGCGGGCACCCGGGCTGCTCAGGTGCGGCTCCCAGCCGGTTGGCCGGACACCCAGGGGCAGAGGTGGCCGGGCACCCGGGGTGTCCAGTGCCTCCGTGACATCGTGCACCCGCGTCCTCCATCCTCCTCCTTCATGGGTCTCCATGTGTACTTGGTGATCCCTCCATGTTTCCTCGCAATCATCTCCGAAGTACCTGAGAATGCATAACGTTTCCATTTGAGGTAGAATCCGACTCTAGTGTGAATTCGAATGGGGTTTGAAGAGGAAGGAGGTTTCGGTGACACGGGCGTGTGCTCTTGCCATCGGTCTTCTCCGTCCTTGCGGTGGTGGTGCGACATCGATGATGGTCGAGGGATGCTCCGCATCAAATTTGTTTTGATAACTAATAAATTTTTGCAATAAGTATGTGAGTTCTTTATGACTAATGTTGAGTCCATGGATTATACGCACTCTCACCCTTCCACCATTGCAAGCCTATCTAATACCGCGCACCTTTGCCGGTATCATACACCCACCATATACCTTCCTCAAAACAGCCACCATACATACCTATTATGGCATTTCCATAGCCATTCCGAGATATATTGCCATGCAACTTACCACCGTTTCATTTATTATGACACGCTTCATCATAGTCATATTGCTTTGCATGATCATGTAGTGGACATCGTATTAGTGGCAAAGCCACCTTTATAATTCTTTCATACATGTTACTCTTGATTCGTTGCATATCCCGGTACACCGCCGGAGGCATTCACACAGAGTCATATTTTGTTCTAAGTATTGAGTTGTAATATTTGAGTTGTAAGTAAATAAAAGTGAGATGATCATCATTATTAGACCATTGTCCCAAGTGAGGAAAGGATGATGGAGACTATGATTCCCCCACAAGTGGGGATGAAATTCCAGACGAAAAAAAAGAAAAAAAAGAAAAGAGGGCATAAAAAAGAGAAAAGGCCCAAATAAAAAGACAGAAAAAAGAAAAAAAAAGATGAGAGAAGAAGAGAGAAGGGACAATGTTACTATCCTTTTTCCACACTTGTGCTTCAAAGTAGCACCATGATATTCATGATAGAGAGAGTCTCCTATGTTGTCACTTTTGTATACTAGTGGGAATTTTACATTATAGAACTTGGCTTGTATATTCTAATGATGGACTTCCTCAAAATGCCCTAGGTCTTCGTGAGCAAGCGAGTTGGATGCACACCCACTTAGTTTCTTTTGTTGAGCTTTCATACACTTATAGCTCTAGTGCATCCGTTGCATGGCAATCCCTACTCACTCACACTGATATCTATTAATGGGCATCTCCATAGCCCGTTGATACGCCTAGTTGATGTGAGACTATATTCTTCTTTTTGGCTTCTCCACAACCACCATTCTATTCCACATATAGTGATATGTCCATGGCTCAGGCTCTTGTATTGCGTGAATATTGAAAAAGTTTGAGAACATCAAAAGTATGAAACAATTGCTTGGCTTGTCATCGGGGTTGTGCATGATTAAATACTTTGTGTGATGAAGATAGAGCATAGCCAGACTATATGATTTTGTAGGGATAACTTTTTTCGGCCATGTTATTTTGAGAAGACATGATTGCTTTGTTAGTATGCTTGAAGTATTATTATTTTTATGTCAATATTAAACTTTTATCTTGAATCTTTCAGATCTGAACATTCATGCCACAATAAAGAAAATTACATTGAGAAATATGCTAGGTAGCATTCCACATCAAAAATTCTGTTTTTATCATTTACCTACTCGAGGATAAGCAGGAATATAGCTTGGGGACGCTTGATATGTCTCCAACATATCTTTAATTTTTTTATTGTTCCATGCTATATATTATCCGTTTTGGATGTTTAATGGGCTTTACCATACACTTTTATATTATTTTTGGGACTAACCTATTAACCCAAGGCCCAATGCAAATTGTTGTTTTTGTGCCTATTTCAGTGTTTCGCATAAAAGGAATATCAAATAGAATCCAAACGGAATGAAACCTTCGGGAACGTGATCCGGAGGACTTGGAGTGGGCGTCAAGAAACAACCGAGGAGGCCACGAGGCAGGAAGGCGCGTCTGCCCCCTGGGCGCGCCCCCACCCTCGTGGGCTCCTCGTGGCTCTCCTGACCAACTTCCTTCACCTATATATACTCATATACCCTGAAAACATCCAGGAGCACCACGAAACCCTATTTCCACCGCCGCAACCTTCTGTACCTGTGAGATCCCATCTTGGGGCCTTTTCCGGCACTCCGCCGGAGGAGGAATCGATCACGGAGGGCTTCTACATCAACACCATAGCCTCTCCGATGATGTGTGAGTAGTTTACCTCGGACCTTCGGGTCCATAGTTATTAGCTAGATGGCTTCTTCTCTCTCTTTGGATCTCAATACAAAGTTCTACTCGATCTTCTTGGAGATCTTTCGATGTAACTCTTTTTGCGGTGTGTTTGTCGAGATCCAATGAATTTTGGGTTTATGATCAAGATTATCTATGAACAATATTTGAATCTCCTCTGAATTCTTTTATGTATGATTGGTTATCTTTGCAAGTCTCTTAGAATTATCAGTTTGGTTTGGCCTACTAGATTGATCTTTCTTGCAATGGGAGAAGTGCTTAGCTTTGGGTTCAATCTTGCGTTGCTTGACCCCGATGACAGAAGGGGAAATGACACGTATTGTATTGTTGCCATCAAGGATAAAAAGATGGGGTTTATATCATATTGCTTGAGTTTATCCCTCTACATCATGTCATCTTACCTAATGCGTTACTCTGTTCTTATGAACTTAATACTCTAGATGCATGCTGGATAGCGGTCGATGTGTGGAGTAATAGTAGTAGATGCAGGCAGGAGTCGGTCTACTTGTCACGTACGTGATACCTATATACATGATCATGCCTAGATATTCTCATAACTATCCACTTTTCTATCAATTGCTCGACAGTAATTTGTTCACCCACCGTAATACTTATGCTATCTTGAGAGAAGCCACTAGTGAAACCTGTGGCCCCCGGGTCTATTTTCCATCATATAAGTTTCCAATCTATTATTACTTTGCAATCTGTACTTTCAATCTTTATCATGAAAATACCAAAAATATTATCATCTCTATCAGATCTCACTTTTGCAAGTGGTCGTGAAGGGATTGACAATTCCTTTATCGCGTTGGTTGCAAGGTTCCTATTAGTTTGTGCAGGTACAAGGCGACTTGCGTGTAACCTCCTACTGGATTGATACCTTGGTTCTCAAAAACCGAGGGAAATACTTATGCTACTTTGCTGCATCACCCTTTCCTCTTCAAGGGAAAAACCAACGCATGCTCATGAGGTAGCACATAGACACACAAGTTGATCATTGATCTTTTAGCCGTGTGCGGTGCCCCCCTCCACCATAATCCACCTCGGTCATATCATCGTAGTGCTTAGGCGAAGCCCTGTACCGGTAGCTTCATCATCACCGTCATCACGCCATCGTGCTGACGAAGCTCTCCCTCGAATCTCTACTGGATCGTGAGTTCGTGGGACGTCACTGAGCTGAACGTGTGTAGATCGCGGAGGTGTCGTACGTTCGGTACTAGGATCGGTCGATCGTGAAGATGTACGACTACATCAACCGCATTGTCATAACGCTTCCGCTTACAGTCTACGAGGGTACATGGACAACACTCTCCCCTCTCGTTGCTATGCATCACCATGATCTTGCATGTGCGTAGGATTTTTTTTGAAATTACTTCGTTCCCCACAGTGGCATCCGAGCCAGGTTTATGCGTAGATGTTATATGCACGAGTAGAACACAAGTGAGTTGTGGGCGATAATAGTCATACTGCTTACCAGCATGTCATACTTTGATTCGGCGGTATTGTTGGATGAAGTGGCCCGGACCGACATTACGCGTATGCTGACGCACTGGTTCTACCGACGTGCTTCGCACACAGGTGGCTGGCGGGTGTTAGTTTCTCCAACTTTAGTTGAATCGAGTGTGGCTACGCCCGGTCCTTGTTTAAGGTTAAAACAACACATACTTGACGAAAAATCGTTGTGGTTTTTGATGCGTAGGTAAGAACGGTTCTTGCTAAGCCCGTAGCAGCCACGTAAAACTTGCAACAACAAAGTAGAGGACGTCTAACTTGTTTTTGCAGGGCATGTTGTGATGTGATATGGTCCAGACGTGATGAGATATAAATTGTTGTATGAAATGATCATGTTTTGTTAAAGTAATCGGCAACTGGCAGTAGCCTTATGGTTGTCTTTTTATTGCATAAGATGCAAGCACCATATAATTGCTTTACTTTATCGCTATGCGATAGCAATAGTTGCAAAAGCAACAGTTGGCAAGACGACCATGTGATGACACATTGATAGAGATCAAGATGATGGAGATCATGGTGTCATGCCGGTGATGATAGAGATCATGACAGTACTTTGGAGATGGAGATCAAAGGCACAAGATGATCAAGGCCATATCATGTCACATATTTTGATTGCATATGATGTTTACCTTTTATGCATCTTATTTTGCTTAGTACGACAGTAGCATTATGAGATGATCCCTTACTGAAATTTCAAGGTATAAGTGTTCTCCCTGAGTATGCATCGTTGCGAAAGTTCTTCGTGCTGAGACACCACATGATGATCGGGTGTGATAAGCTCTACGTTCACATACAACGGGCACGCTATAGAGAGGGTCGGCCCCTTCCCTCCTCCACTCCTTTATATATGGGGAGGGGGGCACCCCATAGACACACAAGTTAATCATTGATCTTTTAGCCATGTGCGGTGCCCGCCTCCACCATAATCCACCTCGGTCATATCGTCGTAGTGCTTAGGCGAAGCCCTGCGCCGGTAGCTTCATCATCACCGTCATCACGCCGTTGTACTGACGAAGCTCTCCCTTGAAGCTCTACTGGATCGTGAGTTCGTGGGACGTCACCGAGCTGAACGTGTGCAGATTGCGGAGGTGCCGTACGTTCGGTACTAGGATCGGTCGATCGTGAAGACGTACGACTACATTAACCGCGTTGTCATAACGCTTCTGCTTACGGTCTACGAGTGTACGTGGACAACACTCTCCCTTCTCATTGCTATGCATCACCATGATCTTGCCTGTGCGTAGGATTTTTTTTGAAATTACTACTTCCCCACAGCATTGTGCCTCCACACCGCTCCAACAGAGACGTACTTCCCTTCAAAAGGAAGGAACTTCGGTAACACATCCTCGTCTTCACCGGCTCCACTCTTGGTTATCTCGTGGCTTTACTTGTGCAAGCTTATTTGTGTTATATCCCTTGCTTGCTTGCGTGCTTGTTGTTGTTGCATCATATAGGTTGCTCACCTAGTTGCATATCTAGACAACCTAGTTAGATGCAAAGTTTAAATTGGTAAAGAAAAGCTAAAAAAAATTAGTTGCCTATTCACCCCCTCTAGTCAACTATATCGATCCTTTCAATTGGTATCAGAGCCTCGTCTCTTTATTAAGGACTTTTCCGTACGAAGAGTATGCTTGACTCCGTAGACGGTGAAGAGGAGCACCCCGGTGTGATTCCGTCCTTGTCTACGGGCGATGGGGAAACCTCGGTCTCACATGAAGAGTTCAATGTGGCTTTGGACACATTGAAAACTTCCATGACGGCCGAGGTCAAAAGGCATGCTCAAGAACTTTCTTGATGGTCTCAAATTATCCACCACACCGTTGGAAGTGGTCGATCCCACAAACAAGGTGACGGATGCTAACTCCAACAAGGGGGAAGCTACTAGTGAGAAAGTTCCTTTGTCTAGTGGTAGAAATGGTAGTGGCATCTTTGCCCATGTGGAACCTCCTCTTACTTATGGAGGACCCATTCCCTCCACTCATCTAAATCATGCCGGCCCTCCTCCTAAGATTATGAAAAATGAGGATTTTGACGCTTGGGTTTATCACTTTAAACGTCATTTAAATGATGTTAATACTAATATTTGGAGAATCATTGCGCAAGGTTTCTATCTACATGACCCAAGCAACTTCGCCCCTAGAGAAGCCGCGGATCATCAATTCAACGGAATGCTCTCTTCATCATCCAAGATGCAATTCCTTCCGAAGATCTTGCACATCTCCGACCTTTCACCATGGCCAAGGATGCATGGCACCATGTTGTCTCCCTTTACAGGGGAAGCGCAAGCATTCAACGCTCCAAATATGAAGTGGTGCAAGATGAAGCCGATGAGTTCGCAATGAATGAAGATGAAGAACCTCGTGAGCTTTACCGGAGGCTAACCACTCTTGCGGTCTCACTACGAGATCATGGGAGCAAGGATACAGATGAAAATTGGATCAAGCGCAAGTTCCTCAAGGCCATGATGCCTTACCAGAAGGCCATGTCCTCCGGCATCCGTCAAAGGCCGGTCTTCCACACCTTGTCCTCAAGTGAAGTGTTGGATGAGTTTGTGGCAATGAGGATCTTGGACAAGGCCGCCGATAATGCGGTGTTGCATTTTGAGAGAGCTAAGAAGCCCAACCTTGCTTAGAAGGCCAAAGTTAGTGTGGAAGAAGAGGAGAGCAACCCCGAAAATACAAAGTATGCTTATCATGAGCACATGGCTCTCGCATCAAGGCAATTTTGGAGCAAGAAGAACACAAGGCCCAACTTCAACAAGAGCAACTCAAGTGGCATGAATGGCAAGCAACGAGTGAGGACTTGCTATAATTGTGGCAATGTGAGCCACTTTGTTGCGGAATTCCCATATGAGAAGAGGGAAGACAATGGTGGCGAGCTCTTCCGAAAAGACAAGGCCAAGTCTTTCCCCAATAAGAGCAACTTCACCAAGAAGACTCCTTCCAAGGGGTTGGTGGCACAAGAAGAGTACAATGAGGATGATGATGATGAAGACGATGAGTCGGTTGCCATGGCCTCCGTTGCCATTGCGACAACTCCTAGGGTGTCTCTCTTCGACTCACCCAATGAGAACATCACCGCCAAGTGCCTCATGGCCAAAGCCACAAATAAGGTAACCCCCAACATCGAAACTACCATCATTACTAATCCTTCTTTGACGGATTGCATTGATGAAAATGAGGGGTCCAATGGGGAGTAAAATGAATTTGAGTCATTTATGAGTAAGCTCAAGGGTAAATCCAAGAAGCACTTTGTTGCTCTCTTGGAACAACTTGGTGAAGCCAATGACATGATTGAGGCTCGCGAAGAAACCATCTCTAAGATGGAGGGTGTCGGTGTCAAAACTGGCGGATCTCGGGTAGGGGATCCCGAACTGTGCGTCTAAGGCGGATGGTAACAGGAGGCGGGGGACACGATGTTTACCCAGGTTCGGGCCCTCTCGATGGAGGTAATACCTACTTCCTGCTTGATTGATCTTGATGATATGAGTATTACAAGAGTTGATCTACCACGAGATCGTAGAGGCTAAACCCTAGAAGCTAGCCTATGGTATGATTGTTCTTGTCGTGATGGACTAAACCCTCCGGTTTATATAAACACCGGAGGGGCTAGGGTTACAGAGTCGATTACAAGGAGGAGATCTACATATCTGTATTGCCAAGCTTGCCTTCCACGCCAAGGAGAGTCCCATCCGGACACGGGACGAAGTCTTCGATCTTGTATCTTCGTAGTCCAACAGTCCGGCCAAAGTATATAGTCCGGCTGTCCGAGGACTCCCTAATCCAGGACTCCCTCAGTAGCCCCTGAACTAGGCTTCAATGCCGATGAGTCCGGCACGCAGATTGTCTTCGGCATTGCAAGGCGGGTTCCTTCTCCGAATACTCCATAGAATATTTTGAACACGAGGATCGTGTCCGGCTGTACAAAACAAATTCTACATACCATCGTAGAGAGAATAATATTTCCACAAATATAATCTGCCGACACATTCTGCAGCATGACATCACACCATGGCCCAGTCATTATTCGAACCGTTTTTCTCAACCAGCCACTGCACACATTGCAAGGCGGTTTTCTTGGCACATCTTGTCGAAGCAGAGATCGTGTCCCCTAATCATGGGATTCTCATCAATACGGGTGTGTAACCCAACCGCGCCATCAATCACGGCGCTTGGGGAATAAGCGAGTTTACCAGGCAGGTGGGGAGGCGCATAGTTTCTTCCGCCCTTATAAAGGGACAAGGATTCATGTTTTTCACTCACGCCCTCTTCCTCCTTGCTCATCTATTCTTGCGCACTCGAGCTCCAGCACCCAAGTTCGCATTTTCTCCTCAAACCACTCCAAGCATGTCCGGAGCGGGAGGCAAGTGGATGGTCTCCTCCGTTACGGAGGAGGACATCACAAAGCTACGGGGAGCCGGATATCTGGCCGCGGATATCGCACACCGGCTGCCAGATGCAGGGCAGATCATCCCTACTCCAGAACCTCATGAGAGGGTGGTATTTCTTACCCACTTCGTCCGCGGACTGGGATTTCCCCTCCACCCGTTTGTCCGCGGGCTCATGTTCTAATACGGGCTGGACTTTCACGATCTGGCCTCCAATTTCATCCTCAACATCTCGGCGTTTATCGTCGTGTGCGAGGCCTTCCTTCGCATCAAGCCCCACTTTGGCCTGTGGCTGAAGACCTTCAACGTTAAACCAAAGGTGGTGGTCGGCAGCAAGCGGAGTGCGGAGGCGCCATGGTGGGCAAAATGCCCAACGTCACCAGGCTCGAAGGCTCCTATGTGGAGACCGTAAGGGGTGGCAATCGGGGTGGTTCTACATCACCGAGCCGCGCGACACCAACTGGTTGGCGGCCCCTGAATTTCGATCCGGAATCCCCATGCGGCTCACCTCCTGGAAAGAGAAGGGCCTATCCTGGGGTTCATCGGTGGAGCTGACCGGACTCCAGAACTGCGTCAAAAATATGATAGGCAAGAAAATCAAGCTTGTCAACGTAGTCTAGGTCATGCTCTTCCGTCGGATCCTCCCATGTCAAAGACGGGCATTCGATATGTGGGAGTTCGACCCGGCCAAGCACCAGACGCTGCGAGAGCTTTTCAACACGACACACAAAGACGTCTGGAAGGTGTTGTTCAAGGCCGCCGAGGTACCTCCTCCCCTTACCGAGGATCGCGGACTCAGCGCAAAGCGCCCTGCCAATCCGGTAAGCTCTTTATATCTCACAAGATGTTCCTTTCCCCGGTATAATCGTGTGAGGGATCTAAGCCTCCACACCATTTTAACAGGACTGGGTAGCGACAGCGGAGCGGATTGATTGTCCGGCTCCATTGCACGAAGATACAGCAATAGCTCTCTTAACGGAGATGCTGGTTCCAGCGCCCTATGAGGCGCCGGAGAAGAAGGCCAAGAAGAAGGCAGCGGGGACCAGAAAAGGTCTCCGGCGCAAGGTTGTATCAGACTCATCGTCCGAACACACCGAGGTGCTCTCCTCCAACAAAAACGAGGAGGAGGAAGAGGAAAGTTCTCCCCCCCCCCCCCAACCGGGGGAGACAAGAAAAGGATGGCCGCCCTATCTGGGGAGGCCGAAGGGTCCAAGAAGGGGAGGACCCTCCCTCCGGACCACTCCACAACAGCCGCCTACAGCGACGAGGAGTGGTTGCCCAGGGACAAGCCCCTGGTGAAGTCGTAAGTATCCAGATACTATAATAGTTCTTGTATGTTTTGTTTTATTGCTTCTCATCATGTCAAACATCATCATGCAGTCCGGCCAAGGTCCACATCGACGTATCCTCTTCGGATGGGTCTTTGGGCCAGTCGGCGATGAACAGTGATTCCCTCCCGACAGCCACCTCCCCCGGCCCACGGACGACATCGAGGTGTTGTATCAGAGGATACCGGGCCAAGGGGAGGTAATTCTGGAGACGCCCCAAGGCGACATCCCAGACGCCGGGTGCATAGGGGGGAAGACTGCTGTGGGTTCTGATGACGGGGGCCGCAGCAAGTTTGGCCCCCAGCCGAATACCGCGCCGGAACCTCCAGTGGTTCGGGATTCTGATAGGCAACCCCTTGCTAAGGGGGGCGAGCCGTCTGTGCCGATGACCTCTGTCCATCCAGAGGCATCGGACAACTTGCTGGAAGCGCTTCGCGGCGCTTTCATTGACGAAGAGCACCGCACCATCATGAGTGCGGTGGTCGAGAAGGTTCGGTCCGCCAAAAGCGGATTGACCGAAGCATATGCCAGCCTCCTAACAGGCTTTGAGGTAAGTAAACAAATTATGAGAAAATATCACAACATAGACAGTAGCCCGTGATGCTCTGTTTGGTGTTCGGGAAGAAAGGCCGAACAGAGGATCAAATATCATTCACAGGAGTCTAATCAGAATATGTCTATGTGAATAAGCAGGCTTTGCTGCTGGCCGCTACCGCTCGTACTGCGGAGGTCTATGGACTGAAGCGGGACCTTGAGCGGTTCGAAGAAGAGCTCGGCCTTATCAAGAGACAGCTCGAAGAGAACAAAGGTAAGTGATACCCCATCTGTATATTGATAAAGAAAAAGTAGTTTTAGCTCATAGGATCATCATGAATTTTGATAGGGACCACGGCCGAAGTGGCGGCTCTGAAGAAGGCGTTGTCCGAGGCCGAAGATAGAGCGGCCAAGGAGCGCATCGAGCGCGAGAAGCAAGAGGCCCGAGTCGGCGAGGTCCAGCAAGAGCTCCAGGATTTCGTCAAGAAATACGAGTCCTTGGAGCGTGACTCTAAGAGGCAGGAGTCCCAGCTTGCGAAGGCCCTCTAGAGCGCACAAAATGCCAAGGCCAAAGCCCAAAAGGCCCTCCAGGAGATTCAGGCGGTCAAGAAGATAGTGGCGGGTAAGGAATTCATTATGCAAAGCAAGCATGTGAAGGAAACTTTCCTTTTACTTACCCGAATTCGGAGCTCTCCACGAGCGTTCGCAGATCTGCCGCGCAGCATGTCGGATGCCGCGGAGTTTTACCGGGCCGAAGAAGGGAGCTTGACGGAGAAGTTATTCTGGTCTCAGTATACTGGGACCGAACATCCGATGCCCTTGAGCGACCAGCTGAAGCAACTGGTCGAACTTCACAAGGCGGCCGAACTGGCCATGTGATAAAAACAGAATTTTTGATGTGGAATGCTACCTAACATATTTATCAATATAATCTTATTTATTGTGGCAATAATATTCAGATCCATAAGATTCAAAACAAAAGTTTAATATTGACAAGAAAATACTAATAATTTAAGCATACTAACAAAGCAATCATGTCTTCTCAAAAGAACATGGTCAAAGCAAGCTATCCCTACAAAATCATATAGTCTGACTATGCTCTATCTTCACCACACAAAATATTTAAATCATGCACAACTCCGATGACAAGCCAAGCAATTGTTTCATACTTTTGATGTTCTCAAACTTTTTCAATCTTCACGCAATACATGTGCGTGAGCCATGGACATAGTGTTGGGGAACGTAGCAGAAATCAAAAAAATTCTACGCATCACCAAGATCAATCTATGGAGTTATCTAGCAACGAGGGGAAAATGAGTGCATCTACATACCCTTGTAGATCGCGAGCGGAAGCGTTCAAGAGAACGGGGTTGATGGAGTCGTACTCGTCGTGATCCAAATCACCGATGACCGAGCGCCGAACGGACGGAACCTCCGCGTTCATCACACGTACGGTAGGGGAAGACATCTCCTCCTTCTTGATCCAGCAAGGGGGAAGGAGAGGTTGATGGAGATCCAGTAGCATGACGGCGTGGTGGTGGATGCAGCAGGGATCTCGGCAGGGCTTCGCCAAGCTCTACGGAGAGGAGGAGGTGTTGGAGAGGGAGAGGGAGGCGCCAGGGGCTAGGGTGCGGCTGCCCTCCCTTTCCCCCGCTATATATAGGCCCCCTGGGGGGGCGCTGGCCCTAGGAGATGGGATCTCCAAGGGGGGCGGCCAAGGGGTGGCTTGCCCCCCAAGCCAAGGGGGCGCCCCCACCCCTAGGGTTTCCTGCCCTAGGCGCAGGGGGAGGCCCAAGGGGGGCGCACCAGCCCACCAGGGGCTGGTTCCCCTCCCCACTTCAGCCCATGGGGCCCTCCTGGATAGGTGGCCCCACCCGATGGACCCCCTGGACCCTTCTGGTGGTCCCGGTACAATACCGATTACCCCCGAAACCTTCCCGATGGCCGAAACTTGACTTCCTATATATAAATCTTTACCTCCGGACCATTCCAGAACTCCTCGTGATGTCCGGATCTCATCCGGACTCGAACAACTTTCGGTTACTGCATATTAATATCGCTATAACCCTAGCGCCATCGAACCTTATGTGTAGACCCTACGGTTTGGAGACATGCGACATGACCGAGACGACTCTCCGGTCAATAACCAATAGCGGGATCTGGATACCCATGTTGGCTCCCACATACTCCTCGATGATCTCATCGGATGAACCACGATGTCGAGGATTCAATCAATCCCGTATTCAATTGCCTTTGTCAATCGGTACGTTACTTGCCCGAGACTCGATCGTCGGTATCCCAATACCTCGTTCAATCTCGTTACCGGCAAGTCACTTTACTCGTACTGTAATGCATAATCCCGTGACTAGACACTTGGTCACATTGAGCTCATTATGATGATGCATTACCGAGTGGGCCCAGAGATACCTCTCCGTCATACGGAGTGACAAATCCCAGTCTCGATTCGTGCCAACCCAACAAACACTTTCAGAGATACCCGTAGTGCACCTTTATAGCCACCCATTACGCCAGGACGCTTGGCACACCCAAAGCAGTCCTACGGTATCCGGAGTTGCACAATCTCATGGTCTAAGGAAATGATACTTGACATTTGGAAAAGCTCTAGCAAACGAACTACACGATCTTTGTGCTATGCTTAGGATTGGGTCTTGTCCATCACATCATTCTCCTAATGATGTGATCCCGTTATCAATGACATCCAATGTCCATAGTCAGGAAACCATGACTATCTGTTGATCAACGAGCTAGTCAACTAGAGGCTCACTAGGGACATGTTGTGGTCTATGTATTCACACATGTATTACGATTTCCGGATAACACAATTATAGCATGAATAATAGACAATTATCATGAACAAAGAAATATAGTAATAACCATTTTATTATTGCCTCTAGGGCATATTTACAAAAGTCTCCCACTTGCACTAAAGTCACTAATCTAGTTACATTGTGATGAATCGAACACCCATAGAGTTCTGGTGTTGATCATGTTTTGATCTAGGGAGAGGTTTAGTCAACGGATCTGCGACATTCAGGTCCGTATGTACTTTATAAATATCTATGTCTCCATCTTGAACATTTTCACGAATGGAGTTGAAGCGACGCTTGATGTGCCCGGTCTTCTTGTGAAACCTGGGCTCCTTGGCTAGTGCAATAGCTCCAGTGTTGTCACAGAAGAGTGTGATCGGCCCCGACGCATTGGGTATGACTCCTAGGTCGGTGATTAACTCCATCACCCAGATTGCTTCATGCGCTGCCTCCGAGGCTGCCATGTACTCCACTTCACAAGTAGATCCCGCCACGACGCTTTGCTTGCAACTGCACCAGCTTACTGCCCCACCATTCAAAATAAACACGTATCCGGTTTGTGACTTAGAGTCATCCAGATCTGTGTCGAAGCTAGCGTCGACGTAACCCTTTACTGATTTGTGCTCTTCGTCACCTCCATACACGAGAAACATGTACTTAGTCCTTTTCGGTACTTCAGGATATTCTTGGCGCTGTCCGGTGTTCCATGCGGGATTACTTTGGTACCTTCCTACCAAACTTACGGCAAGGTTTACATCAGGTCCGGTACACAACATGGCATACATAATAGACCCTATGGCTGAGGCATAGGGACGACACTCATCTTTTCTCTATCTTACGCGTGGTCGGGCATTGAGCCGTGCTCAATCGCACACCTTGCAATACAGCAAGAACCCTTCTTGGACTGATCCATATTGAACTTCTTCAATATCTTGTCAAGGTACGTACTTTGTCAAAGACCAATGAGGCGTCTCGATCTATCTCTATAGATCTTGATGCCTAATATATAAGCAGCTTCTCCAAGGTCCTTCATTGAAAAACACTTGTTCAAGTAGGCCTTTATGCTTTCCAAGAATTCTATATCATTTCCCATCAATAGTATGTCATCCACATATAATGTGAGAAATGCTACGGAGCTCCCACTCACATTCTTGTAAACACAGGCTTCTCCATAAGTCTGTGTAAACCCAAACGCTTTGATCATCTCATCAAATCGAATGTTCCAACTCCGAGATGCTTGCACCAGCCCATAGATTGAGCGTTGGAGCTTGCACACCTTGTTAGCATTCTCTGGATCGACAAAACCTTCCGGCTGCATCATATACAGTTCTTCCTTAAGATGGCCGTTAAGGAATGCCGTTTTGACGTCCATTTGCCATATCTCATAATCATAGAATGCGGCAATTGCTAACATGATTCAGACGGACTTTAGCTTCGCTACGGGCGAGAAAGTCTCATCGTAGTCAACCCCTTGAACTTGTTGATAACTCTTAGCGACAAGTCGAGCCTTATAGATGGTCACATTACCATCCGTGTCTGTCTTCTTCTTAAAGATCCATTTATTTTCTATGGCTCGCCGATCATCGGGCAAGTCAGTCAAAGTCCATACTTCGTTTTCATACATGGATCCTATCTCGGATTTCATGGCTTCTAGCCATTTGTCGGAATCTGGGCCCGCCATCGCTTCTTCATAGTTCGAAGGTTCACCGTTGTCTAACAACTTGATTTCCAAGACAGGGTTGCCGTACCACTCTGGTGCGGAACGTGTCCTCATGGACCTACGAAGTTCAGTAGGAGCTTGATCTGAAGCACCTTGATCATCATCATTATCTTCCTCTCTAGTCGGTGGAGGCACCACATGAACATCTTCCTGAGTTGCGCTACTTACCGTTTCAAGAGGTAGTACTTCATCAAGCTCTACTTTCCTCCCACTTACTTCTTTCGAGAGAAACTCTTTCTCCAGAAAGGACCCGTTCTTGGCAACAAAGATCTTGCCTTCGGATCTGAGGTAGAAGGTATACCCAATGGTTTCCTTGGGGTATCCTATGAAGACGCATTTTTCTGACTTGGGGTCGAGCTTTTCAGGTTGAAGTTTCTTGACATAAGCATCGCATCCCCAAACTTTTAGAAACGACAGCTTAGGTTTCTTCCCAAACCATAATTCATACGGTGTCGTCTCAACGGATTTCGACGGAGCCCTATTGAAAGTGAATGCGGCAGTCTCTAAAGCATAGCCCCAAAATGAGAGCGGTAGATCGGTAAGTGTAGGACCTTGAAGTATGTCTAGAGGGGGGTGATTAGACTACTTGACCAATTAAAAACTTAACCTTTTCCCAATTTTAGACTTTGGCAGATTTTAGTTATCTTTGAGCAAGTCAAGCAATCTTCACGCAATTTAAGCAAGCGTGCAAGGAGTATAAAGGCAGCGGAAAATAAAGCATGCAACTTGCAAGAATGTAAAGGGAAGGGTTTGGAGGATTCAAACGCGATTGGAGACACGGATGTTTTTGTCGTGGTTCCGATAGGTGGTGCTATCGTACATCCACGTTGATGGAGACTTCAACCCATGAAGGGTAACGGTCGCGCGAGTCCACGGAGGGCTCCACCCACGAAGGGTCCACGAAGAAGCAACCTTGCCTATCCCACCATGGCCGTCGCCCACGAAGGACTTGCCTCACTAGCGGTAGATCTTCACGAAGTAGGCAATCTCCTTGCCCTTACAAACTCCTTGGTTCAACTCCACAATCTTGTCGGAGGCTCCCAAGTGACACCTAGCCAATCTAGGAGACACCACTCTCCAAGAAGTAACAAATGGTGTGTTGATGATGAACTCCTTGCTCTTGTGCTTCAAATGATAGTCTCCCAACACTCAACTCTCTCTCACAGGATTTGGATTTGGTGGAAAGAAGATTTGAGTGGAAAGCAACTTGGGAAGGCTAGAGATCAAGATTCTTGTGGTTGGAATGGAATATCTTGGTCTCAACACATGAGTAGGTGGTTCTCTCTAACTGGTAAGTTGGAAGTGTAGGTTTGTTCTGATGGCTCTCTCCACGAATGAAGAGGAGGTGGAGGGTATATATAGCCTCCACACAAAATCTAACTCATACACAATTTACCAAACTCGGTGGGACCGAGTCAACAAACTCGGTCGAACCGATTTAGTAAACCTAGTGACCGTTAGGGTTTTGATGGGGGCTGACATGCAACTCGGTAGGACCGATATGGTTAGGGTTAGGGCATAACGTAATCTCTGTGAGACCGATTACAAAACTCGGTGAGACCGAATTTGGTAATTAGCTAACCAGAGAGTTGGTCGTAAACTTCGGTGGGACCGATTCGCTCTTTTGGTGAGACCGAAAAGTTACGAAAGGGAAACAGAGAGTTTACATTGCAATCTTGGTGGGACCGATCGCTCACTTCGGTTAGACCGAAACGTTACGAAGGGAAACAGAGAGATTACGATCCCATCTCGGTGAGACCGAGATCCCTATCGGTGAGACCGATTTGCCTAGGGTTTGTGGCAGTGGCTATGACATTTGAACTCGGTGACGCCGGATAGAAAGAATCGGTAGGGCCGAGTTTGACTTTAGGTTTAGGTCATATGTGGATGTGAGAAAGTAGTGGAGGGTTTTGGAGCATATCACTAAGCACATGAAGCAAGAGGCTCATTAAGCAACACCTCGTCCCTCCTTGATAGTATTGACTTTTCCTATAGACTCAATGTGATCTTGGATCACTAAAATGTAAAATGTAGAGTCTTGAGCTTTTGAGCTTGAGCCAATCCTTTGTCCTTGATATTTTAAGGGATCCACTTTCATCATCCATGCCATGCCATTCATTGAGCTTTCCTAAAATATTTGTCTTGGAATAGCATTAGCTCAATGAGCTATATGTTGTTATGAATTACCAAAACCACCTAGGGATAGTTGCACTTTCAATCTCCCCCTTTTTGATAATTGATGACAACATATAGATCAAAGCTTCGACAAATGATAATAAGATTGAAAAACATCATCGCTTTGAGAAGTATGTGATAAGCAAGAGCTCCCCCTAAATTTGTGCATATTTTAAGATTTGCTTTGGACTGCAAATGCACAAGGAATTAGGCTCATGGGTTACTCTTCCATGTCACATACATCTTGGTGGAGCGCTCAAAATAATAAAGATTGAATACATGCACTCATCACCAAGCACAGTGAATGATCATATAAGGATAAGTAAGATAATATCATAACAAGCATAAGTGTAGCTTATGATCAAACACATGATCATCAATGTCTCACAGGTAAAAGCATAGTATCTCAAGCAATCAAAAGCAAACTAAGTTCAACCAAGAAGACAAGAGAGAACAAAAGAACAAAAGAAAATCTCTCTCTCTCTCTCTCTCTCTCTCTCGAAGCCTATGATCTATAAATTTTTCTCCCCCTTTGGCAACAAGTTACCAAAAAGTTCCTAGAAAATGCATAGGACTATATCGTCTCTCAGGCTTGGTCTTCTGGTGGTGGTGTAGATAGAACTCCAAGGACGAAGGCATCAGTAGATGTGGAAGGAGCTGAAGGAGTTGGTGCTGGAGCTGGTTGCGCTGGAGCTGTAGCTGGAGCTGATGAAGTGACTCTGGTGACTGGCTCTGCAGCTGATCTCTGAGCTCGTGGCACTCTGGCAAATGCATCAGTCGTTGTCCTGCCCTTCCTCTCCTGCATGTCATCCTGTAGCTGCTCCACAGCTGACTGAATCTCAGTTACTTTGACATCAAGATCATAGAATTTTTGTTCCATGATTCTTTCCAGGCTCTCCTGGTTTTGAGTTAGGGTGGCCAACCCCTTCTCAATCCGCAGAGTTGATGCTATCAAGTAACCAAGCTGCTCCTGCTTGTTCTTCAGAAAGTATTTAGATGCCTCTACTTGAGTTGGCATCTTGGCAGCCTTCTCTTTCCTTGCTTTCTCCTTCTTCTCTTGCGCTTGTACTAATGATGGTTCATTCTCACTCATGACAACTTGATTGTCCTCAAAGTCAGGATAGAGAACATTGTGTTCCTTATCCAATAGATACTTTCCTGTGCCCATGTTTGAGTTAATCAACTCCTGAATCTGTGGGGCATATCCACAGCTCCTCTTCTGGTCTCCTGCTGTCCTCTTGATAGTTTCAACTATGAGGCTCATGACTTTGAATTTCTGAGGCACATAAAAAATGTGAAGCAAATTGATTGCATGCCCTCTGATCATGTTGTGGTCACCTGATTTGGGCAACAGAGTGTGCCTTAGGATCCAGTTGACCGTAGGCAACCCTGACAGAAGAAAATGAACTAATCCAAACTTGAAAGACTCAAGTGCATCATCTGGGATCTCCTTGTACATCTGTGACATTGAGTTGTGACCCATCTTCTTGGCATAAATGTCCAAGTCATCTTCATTTTCCTTTGGGGCATTGATCAGACTTGCCCATTCCTCTATGGTTGATTGGTATCTCGTTCCTTCTGACATCCAAACTATCCTGCCATCTGGATAGAAATGTGCTGTGGAGTAGAATTGCGTAATGAGCTCGTCATTCCAGTTTGTGAGCTTCTACCCAACAAAATCCGCAACTCCACAAGCACTGAAGCTGTCATATACTCCAGGATAGTGTTCTGCATTCTCCTGAATGTAGGTCCAGTCGACCCACCTCATATCACAAACTATGGGCTTCTTATCCAATAAGATGGTCTCATAGAAGCCCTGCTGCTCCTTCGTGTGGAACATGTAATCTATAGCAGTCCTACTCCTGGTGGCATATGGATCTGACTCTCTCCATAGCCTCAACCCTAGATCTCTCCTGATCTTCATGTTCTCAGCCACAGGATGAGCATCATTGTGGTCTGGAATCTTGGGCTTGAGCTTCCTTAGGACCTGCCCTTCTTCATCTTCCTCAGCATCAACCTCAGGCATTGGGGCCTTGTTCTTCTCAGCTGCTGGTATACTCCTGGTATTCCTCTTTGGTGCACTCTTGGGCTTGGGGGCAGCTCTGGGCTTTGAAGTTGCAGCCCCTGATTTTATGGCATCACCCATCAGCTTTTGTGCCTTGGGTGCTGGCTCAGCAACCTCTTCTTCTTCCTCTTCCTCCATCATAGAAGGCTTCCCAATCACTCTGGCCATGGTCTTCTTGACCCTTTCCTTCCTTTTCTTTCCTTCAGCAGCAGCAGGTTCTTTGGGTTGGGATTCCAAAGAAGCTTGAGTGGAGACTCTGGCTTTGGACATTGGATGTCTTCCTGCTGGCCTTTTGATCTTCATGCCTGGCTTAACTGCTGTTGAGCTGTACTCCTTCTTGAGCACTTTCTTGTTTGAACTGGCCTCATCCTTAGACTCTGAGGTCTTCTTCTTCCTTGTCCTTGTGGCAGCCTTGGGCAAATTGCTGGGAGTGCTTCTGCTCCCCTCATCTGAGCTGCTAGAGGGACTAGTGCCCTCACTCATGTGAATCTGCTCTTCTGACTTGTTCTGGCTGTCACTTTGGTCTGACATGTTGCTCACGCTAACTGCTGACCCTGTGAATAGTTGTAGATGAGGTAGAGTGGATGAGCATCACAAAATGCAGAGATTTTTGCAAAAGAATGATTCAAAAAACTTAGTTTTAGTTTTCCACGGAAAGCATTTCGGATCTACCGATTTTTAAACTCGGTGTTACCGAAGAAGTTTTGGAACCTAAACTAGTGAACTCGGTCAGACCGAGTCACAGTTCGGTGGCACAGAGACGGCTAGGGTTTCACAAAGTTCTAAAATTGGTCACACCGATTTGTAATTTCGGTCAGACCGAGACTTACTAGTGCAATGGCGTTAGCCAAATCGGTGGGACCGAGTTTTTCAACTCGGTAGGTCCGAGATGGTTTCAGCGGAAAACTAACCCTAAATTTTCGAATCATACCTATTCTAAGGATTGTTTTGACTGGATAGATGTGTTTCAATTGTGGCAAGATGCATTACGAACACAGTGTGCTGAGAATCAGACGAGGATAGCACAGTGATCGAGTTCATACCCTAGTTCGGCGGTGAACTCGCTACGACGGCAACGGCGTAGAAGAATTCCGTTGACGGCGGCGGTGACCAGCGACAGGAGGCGGCAGGTGACGAAGTCGATGATCCGTAGACCTAGTAGGCAGAGCGAGCTATGCGCGGGCGAGGAGTTTCAGAGAAAATTTTTAAAAATTTGCCCGTGTGAATATATAGCCCGACACTGTCGGTATGACCGAGTGGAACAACTCGGTGGCACCGAGATGCATAACTGTTAACAGTTACAGCAACTCGGTGTGACCGAAAAGTTCAAATCAGTTGCACTGAGATTGAAAACCTAGATCGACTTAGTGATCTCGGTATGACCAAAATGGAGGAATCGGTCTGACCGAAAATCACAAAGAAGTTTGGGAAGTTTAAGTCTATGACGAATCGGGGACTCCGAGTGCTCCTCACACTGAGTGGTTCGATTCTGACTTGATCAAATTTTGTGATGTAGCATGAATAGAGTTTGAGACGAGAAAAGCATAGATAGCTAGAGAAGGTCCTTAGGCATTCTTGTCCATCCACTTGGCCAAGGAGAAAGAAACCAATCAATCAAAACAACAAGTGGATGTCCTCGAATGGGTAAAATATGCAACCAACATGCTCACACAACAAAATGACAAATGAAATATGTGCCAAAGCATGCACAACCAATTCTAGCATCTATCAAACAATTGGCAATGACTAGGTCATCTATATATGAGTATATTGACTTAGGAGTCAAATGAGAACATTTGATCATAGGTCATACTCATCGTTTAAGCTCAAGTGGGTTTACCACTTTTACATAAAGCATTTATGTGTTCACATCATTAGAGTTGCTTTGACTCAATCCTTAGAGTTAATATCCCCCTAGATGTGAGATCCCCCCTTAGAGGGATAAACTAACCTTGGGTTTTGTCGATGATGACTTCATGTAGGTGTTGAAGATGTGGATGCTCAATGTTGATGTAGATCTTTTGGAGCAATCCTTTGGAGTGAGTTGCACTTTCAATACCTACACGGGTTAGTCCCACAAGGAACAAACAAGAATATCCATAGACATAGAGTGATGCACACACAAAATGATGTCCATGAAAACTTTAGGTTACCTTGTCCCTTGCCTTACCAACATGAGGGTTTGTGACTCCTTGAACTAGTGCAAGATATGGAAGATGATTGCACTTGTCCTTGCCATAATGATATGAGTGAAAAATGTTGGCGGAGTCACCCTAAAGAACTCTCTAGTTCTTCTTCTTTGGGATCCACATCATCTTGATGGGAATCGTTGGTGTAGTAGTTGTGCTTGATGAAGTAGAACTTGACGTAGTCTTGTTAACCCACTTGACCAAGGCCTTAGGTGCTTATTCAAATGCATCAATCTCTTCTTGAAGCTTGTCCTTGCCTTTGTTCTTGTGGTCTTGTGGTGGAAGATCATCTTGTGCTTGTGTTCCCTTGAAGGAAGTAGGATCATACTTCTCTTGTTGAGGAACAAACTTCGTCTTGGGGTATTGACCTTCTTCCCACTCAACTCCATTGGCATTGAACTTTCGTTCAAAACCAACACCTTGATTCTTCGGTGCCTTCCTTGCTTATGTACAATTTCCTCAAATTGCTTACTCCCGCAAGGCTCTTGTATACACCTTTCTCTATAATTCCCTTCAATAAGCTGTTTTCTTGCTCAAGTGTAACTTTGCTAAGAGAATCATTAGTGGAATCAAGAGAACTACTAGAAGCAACAATATTGGGTTTAGCATTGTTATTGTTACTACTAGAAGAAGAATCTTTCTTGCTCTTGTTACTAGACTTGACTTGAGGCATGTAGGTAGATAAGAGTAAACACTTGGCAATATAAGAAGAACTTTTCTTACGGAGATCATCATTGATTGCTTTTAGGAACTCATGCTCTTGCTCAAGATTGAGCTTTTCAAAGCGTAACTTCTCATGAGCCCTTAAAAGTTCTCGATGATCTTCGAAGATAGTTTCATGAGCTAACTTAAGAGTGTTTAGTTCTTTAGTTAGACGCTCAATTTTCTCCTTATCATTGTCATTCATTTCATCTTGATTAGCATGATTAATTGACGTTTCATCATAGTACTCATCACTAGAGTTGTCAAAAAGTAAATCATCATCACCTAGCAAGTCATATTCATCACTATTAAAATCAACATACTCAGGGTGTGTTACCTTAGGACCTTTGGCCATGAAGCATCTTCCAATTCCTTCATTTGGTGATTCAAATATGTTGTAGGAGTTGGTTGACACAAGTGCTAAACCGGCAACACCTTCATCTTGAGTGTATTCGGAGTCGGAGTGATAGCTTCTCTCGGAGTGATTGTCGGAGTCGGAGCCGGATACCCATTCACCAACATGAGCATGATGTCTTTGTTTTGTGTAGCTCTTCGATGACTTGTCCTTCCTTTCCGAATCCTTGCTTCTCCGTGAGTGTCTTCATTCATAACGATCATCTCTACTCCTTCTCTCTCTTGGTGGTGATTCTTCTCTTCTACTTCTTCTCTTGGGAGAATCTTCTCTTCTTTTGTAGGGTGTCGTACACTCATTGGAATAGTGTCCGGGTCTCCCACAATAGTAGCAATTGCGCTCTCGACTGGAAGATCTTTTGTCATTGTAGGACCTTGACTTAGAGCTTCTTTCTTTGCTTCTACTCTTGTATAATTTGTTGAAGTTCTTCACCATTAAGCTCAATTCTTCATTGAAGGTTTGTTTCTCACTTGATGATGTGGGGACTTCACATGAGGCTTTGTAAGCACCACTTGACTTGTTGTGAAGTTCCTCCTTATCCTTGAGTGACATCTCATGACCAACAATTCTTCCAATGACTTCCGTTGGCTTGAGATCTTTGTAATTTGGCATCATTTGGATCAATGTGCACACAGTATCATATTTTCCATCCCATGCTCTTAGGATCTTCTTGATGATGAATTGTAGCGACCTGACCCAAAATCGGTCAAGTCTCGTATGCATACCATCCCAAGATCATCTTTGGCACTCACAAAGACATTGATGAAATAATCAAAGTTCAATCACACCTGAATTTATTACACGATTCTCATATCGAGTCTTTATTATGTGCCAAAGCATGCACAACCAATTCTAGCATCTATCAAACAATTGGCAATGACTAGGTCATCTATATATGAGTATATTGACTTAGGAGTCAAATGAGAACATTTGATCATAGGTCATACTCATCGTTTAAGCTCAAGTGGGTTTACCACTTTTACATAAAGCATTTATGTGTTCACATCATTAGAGTTGCTTTGACTCAATCCTTAGAGTTAATATCCCCCTAGATGTGAGATCCCCCCTTAGAGGGATAAACTAACCTTGGGTTTTGTCGATGATGACTTCATGTAGGTGTTGAAGATGTGGATGCTCAATGTTGATGTAGATCTTTTGGAGCAATCCTTTGAAGTGAGTTGCACTTTCAATACCTACACGGTTAGTCCCACAAGGAACAAACAAGAATATCCATAGACATAGAGTGATGCACACACAAAATGATGTCCATGAAAACTTTAGGTTACCTTGTCCCTTGCCTTACCAACATGAGGGTTTGTGACTCCTTGAACTAGTGCAAGATATGGAAGATGATTGCACTTGTCCTTGCCATAATGATATGAGTGAAAAATGTTGGCGGAGTCACCCTAAAGAACTCTCTAGTTCTTCTTCTTTGGGATCCACATCATCTTGATGGGAATCGTTGGTGTAGTAGTTGTGCTTGATGAAGTAGAACTTGACGTAGTCTTGTTAACCCACTTGACCAAGGCCTTAGGTGCTTATTCAAATGCATCAATCTCTTCTTGAAGCTTGTCCTTGCCTTTGTTCTTGTGGTCTTGTGGTGGAAGATCATCTTGTGCTTGTGTTCCCTTGAAGGAAGTAGGATCATACTTCTCTTGTTGAGGAACAAACTTCGTCTTGGGGTATTGACCTTCTTCCCACTCAACTCCATTGGCATTGAACTTTCGTTCAAAAACCAACACCTTGATTCTTCTGGTGCCTTCCTTGCTTGCGTACAATTTCCTCAAATTGCTTACTCCCGGCAAGGCTCTTGTATACACCTTTCTCTATAATTCCCTTCAATAAGCTGTTTTCTTGCTCAAGTGTAACTTTGCTAAGAGAATCATTAGTGGAATCAAGAGAACTACTAGAAGCAACAATATTGGGTTTAGCATTGTTATTGTTACTACTAGAAGAAGAATCTTTCTTGCTCTTGTTACTAGACTTGACTTGAGGCATGTAGGTAGATAAGAGTAAACACTTGGCAATATAAGAAGAACTTTTCTTACGGAGATCATCATTGATTGCTTTTAGGAACTCATGCTCTTGCTCAAGATTGAGCTTTTCAAAGCGTAACTTCTCATGAGCCCTTAAAAGTTCTCGATGATCTTCGAAGATAGTTTCATGAGCTAACTTAAGAGTGTTTAGTTCTTTAGTTAGACGCTCAATTTTCTCCTTATCATTGTCATTCATTTCATCTTGATTAGCATGATTAATTGACGTTTCATCATAGTACTCATCACTAGAGTTGTCAAAAAGTAAATCATCATCACCTAGCAAGTCATATTCATCACTATTAAAATCAACATACTCAGGGTGTGTTACCTTAGGACCTTTGGCCATGAAGCATCTTCCAATTCCTTCATTTGGTGATTCAAATATGTTGTAGGAGTTGGTTGACACAAGTGCTAAACCGGCAACACCTTCATCTTGAGTGTATTCGGAGTCGGAGTGATAGCTTCTCTCGGAGTGATTGTCGGAGTCGGAGCGGATACCCATTCACCAACATGAGCATGATGTCTTTGTTTTGTGTAGCTCTTGATGACTTGTCCTTCCTTTCCAATCCTTGCTTCTCCGTGAGTGTCTTCATTCATAACGATCATCTCTACTCCTTCTCTCTCTTGGTGGTGATTCTTCTCTTCTACTTCTTCTCTTGGGAGAATCTTCTCTTCTTTTGTAGGGTGTCGTACACTCATTGGAATAGTGTCCGGGTCTCCCACAATAGTAGCAATTGCGCTCTCGACTGGAAGATCTTTTGTCATTGTAGGACCTTGACTTAGAGCTTCTTTCTTTGCTTCTACTCTTGTATAATTTGTTGAAGTTCTTCACCATTAAGCTCAATTCTTCATTGAAGGTTTGTTTCTCACTTGATGATGTGGGGACTTCACATGAGGCTTTGTAAGCACCACTTGACTTGTTGTGAAGTTCCTCCTTATCCTTGAGTGACATCTCATGACCAACAATTCTTCCAATGACTTCCGTTGGCTTGAGATCTTTGTAATTTGGCATCATTTGGATCAATGTGCACACAGTATCATATTTTCCATCCCATGCTCTTAGGATCTTCTTGATGATGAATTGTAGCGACCTGACCCAAAATCGGTCAAGTCTCTGTGTCTGTACCATCCCAAGATCATGCTGGCACTCACAGTACATTGATGAAATAATCAAAGTTCAATCACACCTGAATTTATTACACGATTCTCATATCGAGTCTTTATTACAATAGAATAAATTCGCCAAGGCCAACTCATGAGTAATAAACTAAGTAAAGCTGCGGAGCGTAGAAGAATAGCGAGTCCATCCGACTCAAAGGGCAATCGCCAAGCGCGGATCGTAGCCTCAATCCTGATCGAATACTCCTCTGCAACATAAGACGTTGCAGCCGTGTAGGTCAGCATTTTGAATATGCCGACAAGTCATGAAGAGAGAATAACAATATAAATTACTAACACTATATGCAATTTGGCTGTGGGGCTCTAAGTTTCATCATTTTGCGAAAAGCCGTTTTTCCTACAATAAGGACTTGTTTGCAAATACTACAAAATTGTTGGTAGTTATTGAGATGGTTCCACCAACCAATGTCTCATTCCCAATTATTAATTAACCCCCTCAATTAATTTATTAATTTCAATGTTGAGATTTCCGAATACTTCCAAGTTCCAGAGGCTCAAATTGTCCGTAATCGGGACACGGCTAATCGATTAGATCTTTAACTCTGCAGAGGTTTATGACTTTACCCGCAAGAATCGTTCCTCCTTTTAAGTCTTCGCACTTCATGGTGTTTGAAGACGGACGAACAAACAGGGTCTTCCAAGAGTTCTTCCGCCACCGCCGGTACCCATCCAATCCTACCGTTCTTCTACATCTCGTAGCACCGTCCGCCAGAGTCACAACTAGGGTTGACCAAGCGAGCCCATAATGGCTTGCGGCTGCATGTAAGCTTCCGGTCAATGGGGTATACATCCGTCTCTTCGTGGCTGGGTGAAGCTTTCCGCAAGATGTCATGGCACTTCTCCATGCATCCCGCCAACCACTGGGTTCTCCAGGTGCCCGTCAACCGCCCTCCACCCAAAGAGTGAATTCGAAGTGCATCTTGAGCTTGAAGTTCATGGGGTTGTCATCATCTTGACTCTCACATCTCCCTTATGAATTCACTCAACCAACCCGCCTCTGAGCATAGCAAAAATAAACTACTTCGTCCCGGGTCATGGTAACAAGGGGAATTGGGTTCATCCTACCTCATGATACTACTCAAGAATATAACTTCAAAATTTCACCTACTGCATGCATGGTGGGGAGGTATATTCTAATGCAACAAAATCATAGGTATTGTAAAGAACATGATCAATGACTTGCCTTGCTAACGATCTTCGAAAGGTAGGGACTCGTGGTAGCAAGCTTCGCACTCCGGAAATTCTACCGAGGCAAACAACAATCATAATAAGCATATAGCACATGATCACTTAGCATAACAGCATAGTAATACGAAACACACAAAAACAAACAAATCAAAATCCAAAGAAAAACTCGAAGGAATCCAACTCATTGTTTTCCTACTTCAAGCAACAACTAAAAATAGTTTTACATAACAAAAAATTTCTTAACAGAACCTAAGCATGGGTTTATGCTACCTAACAGAAAAGAAATCATCAAGCAACTAGGAGCAAAAAGAATCACCTAAAATCTATTATAAAACTCCTATTAGGCCTATAGCAAGTTCTAGTAAGAAAAATAAAATAAAAGTTTTATTTATTATAAATAAAATTTCATGCTCTAAAGTTACAGAAACTAACCTAGAATAAACTATCACATAAAAGAAATAAAATTATTTGCTAAGTAAAACAATAGGAAAACAGTAGCTAGTTAAATCAATAGGAATAACATCATTATGATTAAAACTATTTTTATTAATTTCTAAAATGCCCAAATAAATTCCTACGGTTAGGCAATGTCAAAACAAAGTTGTGACAAAAGAATCACTAAACATTAATATTCCTAACTCATTTTATAGCAGATTTACTATTCTGTCTAAATCAAAAATAAAGTAATTTTAAATAATTTTAACATGACTAATTATATTTTCTACAGAAACTATAAGAAATTTGCAAACCAACAAAAAAAGAATCACTTAAAAATATTAAGTAGATTAAAAGATATGAATTTTTCAAATCTGAAACTATTCTTTTAAAACAGAAAACGAAAAATAAAACTAAAAAGAAAAATCGGCGCTAATGGGCCTATATAATGCTTCAGCGTAATATAACTAAATCGGGCCCTAGGGTTTAAACCGAGTCGGCCGGTTTAATAAAAAAAACCTAACTAACCGATCTAAACCGTAACTAACCGGTTTATTTCAAATAACCTACCGCTTCGGGGGGGATCTAATCTAACGTTGGATTTAGATCCAACGGCAAGCGAGTGCTCGGCGACTTACCGAGGGTCGGCGGCGACGGCGGCTCGGGCGGCACGGCCCGCGGCTCGGTGGTCAGGCGTCGTGGAGGTCTCCATGAGTCTGACGGGCGAGGGAGGCTCGGTTGGTGGAGTTAGGGCGAGGTCGAGGTGACCGGGTGGTCGGGACGGCTAATGGCGGCGGCGGCTCGGGCTCCGGAAGTTATGGAGGGAGGAGAGCGTCGGGTGAGGGGCGAGGGGGAACGGGTCGAGGGAGGGTATAAATAGGGGGGCTCGGCTTGGAGGAGGGGCGATCGGGCGAGGGATTCATGGCGGATCCCGGATCTGCGGGATCCCATGAGCGGGCGGGGGGGTTTGTGGGCGAGGGAAGAAGGAGGGTGGGGTCCGCTGTCGGGAGAGAGGGAGCGGGAACGGGTCGGACGACCGGTCGAGAGGGTTTCGCGCTGGGGCTCGGTCGGCCGTCAGGGCAGCATGGGTGGCGCTGGTGGGCCTCGGCACTGGCCGGGCAGGGCTGGCTGGCCGGGCTGGCGCCCGGGCTTTTTCCCTTTTTCATTTTTTTTGAATAATTAGAGAGAGGAAAAAAAATACTTAAATGTAAATATCTTATATAGGACATATATATATATATCAAAATGATCAGGGGAATATTCCCTATCATTTGAACATTTTTCCAGGGGCAAAATCCAATATTTATAAAAAATCATTTTTTCTAAAATTCCAAATAAAACTCAAATTTGAATTCAAACTTTTTGGCAATGTTTTTCCTCTGATATTTTTGGAGTGTCATGTTTACTCCTCTCATACTTTTTCTCAAGTATTTATCAGGCATAGTTTTTGAAATAATTCCCATTGCCAAAATTTGAATTCAAATTCCAACAACTTCAAAACTTCTGAAACTTCAAATGCCACTCAAATTCAAACAGAATGCATAGATGCTTAGCTATAATTGTAAAACATTCCAAATAGGAAATTTGGGATGTTACAAACCTACCCACTTTAAGATGAATCTCGCCCTCGAGATTCGGGTTGGCTAGCAAATAGGTGCGGTGATCTCGAAGGAGGTCTTCTTCAAGGCTCCCGGTGGCTTCCTCTTGAGTGATGACTCCACAGACCTTGCAAAACTTGATGATTTTGCTGCGGGTGACTCTGTTCAGAGTCTCAAGAATTCGGACGGGTTTCTCCTTATAAGTCGATCACCGTCGAGCTGTATGGCCTCTAGGGCACCGTGTCTCTCAACGGAATATCGGCCATGTCGGCATGACATTTCTTCAGCTGAGAGACATGAAAGACATCATGAACTCCGGACAATCCTTCCGGCAATTCCAACTTGTAAGCAACTTCTCCACGACGTTCGAGGATTTTGTAGGGGCCAATGAATCGGGGTGCTAACTTTCCTTTAACACCGAACCCCTTGATTCCACGAAGTGGAGACACACGAAGATATGCTCGGTCTCCCGCTTCATAAGTTACTTCCTTGCGTTTACTGTCGGCATAACTCTTCTGCCTCGACTGTGCTATCTTGAGTCTATCCCGAATCAGCTTGACTTTCTCTTCGGAATCTCTGATAAGATCGGAACCGAAAAGTGTTCGATCTCCAACACCATCCCACAGCAATGGTGTTCTGCACCTCCTTCCGTATAGAGCTTCGAAAGGGGCCATCTTCAGACTGGTCTGATAACTGTTGTTGTATGAGAACTCTACGTATGGCAAATTATTATCCCAGCTAGACCCATAGTCTAGCACACAAGCTCTCAACATGTCCTCCAGAATCTGGTTGACTCTCTCGGTCTGTCCATCATCTCATGGATGAAAAGCTGCTTCAACTCCAGCCTCGTACCCAAAGTTTCATGCAACCGATTCCAAAACTTTGAGGTAAATTGTGTTCCTCTATCGACACGATACTCCTCGGAACTCCATGCAGACATACGATCCTGGTCATGTATATCTTGGCTAACTTAGCACTGGTATAGGTAGTCTTCACGGAATGAAGTGAGCTACCTTGGTCAAACGGTCAACCACTACCCAGATGGAATCATAGCTTTGAACGGGTCCCGGTAATCCTGTGATAAAGTCCATTCCAAGTTTTTCCCATTTCCAATCGGGAATCGGCAAAGGTTGAAGTAACCCTGCTGGCTTCGATGTTCTGCCTTTACTCGTTGACAAACATCGCATCATCGCTACGTACTCGGAAATATCCTTCTTCATACCTGTCCACCAGAAACTTTCCTTCAAATCCAGATACATCTTAGTGTTACCGGGGTGAATCGAGTACGGTGAATCGTGAGCCTCCTGAAGAATTAGCTTCCTGAGTTCGGGATCATTGGGTACATAAATACGATCCTCGAACCATATAGCTCCGTATTCATCCTTACGGAACCCTTTAGCTTTTCCTTCATTCATCTTTTTCTTTATCTCATCAATTTCCTTGTCCGAATTCTGGCTTCACGAATCCTTTCGCCAAAGTGGACTGAACTTCCAGAGTTGCAACATATCCTCTCGAACTATCTCCGATCGGAGATCTCGAGGTCATCGACTAACTCCGGGGTAATCCTCCTGCTATAAGAGTATTCACATAACTCTTACGGCTCAAAGCATCTGCTACAACATTAGCTTTCCCTGGGTGATAATGCAGTCTCATGTCATAGTCCTTGATTAACTCTAGCCATCTCCTCTGCCTGAGGTTCAACTCTTTCTGCGTGAAAATATAATTCAAGCTCTTATGATCTGAGTAAACATCACAACGGTTTCCGATGAGGAAATGTCTCCAGGTCTTGAGTGCATGCACTACGGCGGCTAATTCCAAATCATGTGTGGCATAATTCATCTCATGAGGTCGTAGCTGTCTGGAGGTATAAGCTACAACTTTTCCTTCCTGCATGAGTACTCCTCCGAGTCCCTGACGAGAAGCGTCACAATATACCTGGTAATCCTTGTGTATGTCCGGCAAAATCAGTACTGGGGCTGTAACCAAACGTTTCTTCAATTCCTGGAAACTGGCTTCACAATCCTCGGTCCAAATGTACTTGACATCCTTCTTCAACAGCTCAGTCATGGGCTTGGCAATCTTCGAGAAATTCTCAATAAACCTCCGATAATATCCTGCGAGTCCGAGAAAACTACGGATCTCCTTGACTGAGGTGGGTGACTGCCAATCGGTGACTGATTCAACCTTGGCGGGGTCAACTGCTATTCCTTCTCCTGAAATAACATGTCCGAGGAATCCGACTTCCTTCAGCCAAAATTCACATTTATGAACTTGGCATACAAGCGATGTTCTCAAGTTTTCCGAACTAGACGCAAATGTTCCTTATGCTCTTCCTCGCTCTTGGAGAAAATCAGTATATCATCGATGAACACCACGACAAACTTGTCCAGATATTCCATAAATACCTTGTTCATCAAATTCATGAAGTATGCAGGGGCATTAGTCAATCCAAATGACATGACAGATACTCATATAAACCATACCAGTGGTGAATGTTGTTTTGGGTATATCCTTTTCACGGATCTTCAATCGATGATACCCGATCAAGATCGATCTTGGAGAATACCTTGGCTCCAACTAGCTGATCAAATAGATCATTAATCATCGGCAGAGGGTACTTGTTCTTGATGGTCACGTTGTTCAATGACGATAATCCACGACCATTCTCGTGGTTCCATCCTTCTTCTCTACCAAAAGAACTGGGGCTCCCCAAGGTGATGAGCTTGGCCGAATACATCCCTTCTCCAATAACTCATTAATTTGGTTCTTGATCTCTTTCAAATCGTTCGGTGGCATCCGATAGGGCCTCTTGGATATCGGGCTGTGCCGCAATAACTCAATCAGAAATTCAATGTCTCGTCCGTGGCATTCATGGTAATTCCTCCGAAACACATCGGAAAGTCTTGCACTCATGGCACTTCCTCTGAACAACTCCGTGAGGGAATTCACCGATTCTTCATCCGCTACGTCGGATACATATTTGATCCTCTTACGCTCGGGGTGGTGAGCGAATCGACTTCTTGAACACAGATCTATGTTTCCTTCAAACTTCGTCAACCAATCCATGCCTTGGATTACATCCAAGGTCTGGGTTTCAATACTATGAGGTCTGCGGGAAATTTATGGTTTCCGATGTTGAGGGTTGCATGACAGCCTAAGCTCGCCATCATTTCTCCTCCTGCGAACCGACGCGAAGGGGGCTTCTAAGGGTTTTAGTGGGTAACCCGTACTTTTCCACAACTACCCTTGATATGAATGAATGCGTTGCACCAGAATCAAAGAGTACCAATACTGTATGTGAATTTAATAAAAACTTACCAACCACAGTGTCTGGCTGATCATAGACGTCCTCCACGTCAATGTTGTTCACCTGAGCACGAGGAAAAGGATTGGGCTTCTTCGCTGAGCTTCCATTGCCGTTTCCATTCCTCTGCTTGGCCTCCGGGCAGTCGGTGGCATAGTGCCCTGTTTTCTGGTACTTGAAACAGGTGATGTGACTCAGATCTTTCTGAGCCGGGGCAGGACGATGCTGGTTACCATTGCCGTTTCCATTTCCGTTTCCATTGCCTGACTTGTTGTCCTGGTTGTGATTGTTCCCATTTCCTCCATGGTTATGTCCTCCATGGTTGTGATGGGTTGTAGCGACCTGACCCAAAATCGGTCAAGTCTCTGTGTCTATACCATCCCAAGATCATGCTGGTACTCACAGTACATTGATGAAATAATCAAAGTTCAATCACACCTGAATTTTATTACACGGTTCTCATATCGAGTCTTTATTACAATAGAATAAATTCGGCCGAAGGCCAACTCATGAGAAATAAACTAAGTAAAGCTGCGGAAGCGTAGAAAAATAGCGAGTCCATCCGAGTCCAAAGGGCAATCGCCAAGCGCGGAGCGTAGCCTCACTCCTGATCGGAATACTCCTCTGCAACATAAGACGTTGCAGCCGTGTAGGTCAGCATTTTTGAATATGCTGGCAAGTCATGAAGAGAGAATAACAATAAAAGTACTAATACTATATGCAATTTGGCTGTGGGGCTCTAAGTTTCATTATTTTGCGAAAAGCCAGTTTTTCCCTACTACAGTGGACTTGCTTGCAAATACTACAAATTGTTGGTAATTATTGAGATGGTTCCGCCAACCAATGTCTCATTCCCAAATTATTAAGTCATAACCCCCATCAATTAATTTATTAATTACAATGTTGATATTTCCGAATACTTCCAAGTTCCAGAGGCTCAAATTGTCCGTAACCGGGGACACGACTAATCGATTAGATCTTTTCTCTGCAGAGGTTTGCACACTTTACCCGCAAGAATCGTTCCCTCCTTTTAAGTCTTCGCACTTCATGGTGTTTGAAGACGGGACGAACGAAACAGGGTCTTCCGAAGAGTTCTTCTGGCCACTGCCGGTACCCATCCAATCCTACCGTTCTTCTACATCTCGTAGTACCGTCCGGCCAGCGTCACAACTAGGGTCGACCAAGCCAGAACCCATAATGGCTTGCGGCTGCACAGGTAAGCTTCCAGTCAATGGGGTATACATCCGTCTCTTCGTGGCTGGGTGAAGCTTTCCGCAAGATGTCATGGCACTTCTCCATGCATCCCGGCCAACCACTGGGTTCTCCAGGGTGCCCGTCAACCGTCCTCCACCTAGTAGTGAATTCCGAAGTCCATCTTGAGCTTGAAGTTCATGGGGTTGTCATCATCTTTGACTCTCACATCTTTCTTATGAATTCACCGAACCAATCCCGTCTACGAGCATAGCAAAATAAACTACTTCGTCCCGGGTCATGGTAACAAGGGGATTTGGTTCATCCTACCACATGATACTACTCAAGAAACATAACTTCAAATTTTCACCTACTGTATGTATGGTGGGGAGGTATTATTCTAATGCAGCAAAATCATAGGTATTGTAATGAAAACATGATCAATGACTTGCCTTGCTGACGATCTTCGTAAGCTAGGGACTCGTGGTAGCAAGCTTCGCACTCCGGAAATTCTACCGAGACAAACAATAACCATAATAAGCACATAGCATATGATCACTTAACACAATAGCATAGCAACATAACACACCAAAACAACGAATCAAAACCCAAAAGAAAACTCGAAGAAATCCAACTCAAAGTTTTCCTACTTCAAGCAACAACTAAAAATAGTTTTATATAACAAAAATTTTCTTAACATAACCTAAGCATGGGTTTATGCTAACTTAACAGAAAAGAATGCATTATGCAACTAGGAGCAAAAAGAATCACTTTAAAAGCTATTATAAAACTCCTATTAGGCCTAAAGCAAATTTTAATAAGAAAAATAAAATAAAAGTTTTATTTATTATAAATAAATGTTCATGCTCTAAAGTGACAGAAACTAACCTAGAATAATCTATCACATATGAAAAATAAATTTATTTGCTAATTAAAACAATAGGAAAACAGTAGCTAGTTAATTAATTAAGAATAACATGATTCGGATTAAAACTATTTTTTATTAATCCTAAAATGCCCAAATAAATTCCTACGGTTAGGCAATGTCAAAACAAAGTTGTGACAAAAGAATCACTAAAAATAATTTTCCTAACTCATTTTAAAGCAGATTTAATATTCTGTCCAAATTTAAAATAAAGCAATTCTAAATAATTTTAAAATAGCTAAATATATTTTCTTCAGAAACTATAAGAAATTTGCAAACCAACAAAAAAATAATCACTTAAAAATATTAAGTAGATTAAAAGATATGAATTTTTCAAATCTGAAACTATTCTGTTAAAACAGAAAACGAAAATAAAAGAAAAACGGCCTAATGGGCCTATTTAACGCTTCGGCGTAATATAACTAAAACGGGCCTAGGGTTTAAAACGAATCGGCCGATCTAAAAAAAACCTAGCTAAAACAAACCGGAACTAACCGGGATAAAACCGGTCTTTAAAATAGACCGTACCCCTTTGGGGGGATCTAATCTACGCCCTAGAAAACAGATCGGACGGCGGGGGTGAACTCCGGCGACTTACCGGTCGGCGACGACGACGGCGGCTCGGGCGGCGAGTGCTCCGGCGTCTCCGGTGGTCGGGGGCGACGGCGGGGAGCTCCGGCGGGTGCGGACGGGCGAGGGGTGGGTTGGTGGAGTCGAGATGAGATCGGGGTGACCAAGCGAGCTCGGGGTGGCTAATGGCGGCGGCGTGCTCGGTCTCCCATGAAAGGCGTCTGAGGGAGGGAGGCGTCGGGTGAGGGGAGGGGGGAATGAGGTGAGGGGGGGGTTATATAGAGGGGGGCACGGCTTGGCGAGGGCAAGCCGGGCGTCCAGCCAGGCGTGGGCGAGGGTAGGTGACGGGTGGGGACCACCCGTCAGCGAGAGGGAGGAACGGGGAAACGGGCGGGTGGCCGAGCGGTAGGTTTTCGGCGCGGGGCTCGGGCGCTGGCTCATTGGGCCGCTGGTGGCGCTGGTGGGCCCTGGTGTTAGCTGGGCAGTTGGCTGGCCGGCGCCAGGGGTTTTTTTTCTAATTTTATTTTTTGAAAAAAATAAAATAGAGATAATATATAAAATATAAATATTTTATATAGGACATATATATATCAAAATGATCAAGGAATATTCCTATCATTTGAACATTTTTTCAAGGGCAAAATCCAAACTTTATAAAAATTCTTTTTTTCTAAAATTCCAAATAAAACTCAAATTTGAATTCAAAACTTTTGGCAATGTTTTTCCTCTGATATTTTTGGAGTGTCATGTTTACTCCTCTCATATTTTTTCTCAAGTATTTATCAGGCTTAGTTTTTGAAATGATTCCCATTACCAAAATTTGAATTCAAATTCCAACAGCTCCAAAACTTCTGAAACTTCAAATGTCACTCAAATTCAAACAGAATGCATAGATGCTTAGCTATAATTGTAAAACATTCCAACTAGGAAATTTGGGATGTTACATGGGTATGCCCTCCTGAGTATGGGGCATAACGGGGCTTCTGCTGAGCTCCTGAGTGGTACTTCCCCTGGCTGTACTTCCGCTTGCGGCTATCAATCTGCTGCTGCTTGCCTTCGAGTATAGTGGCCTTGTCTACCAGCTCCTGGTAGTTGGTGAAGGTAGCCACCATAAGCTGCATTCCCAGCTCGTCGTTGAGTCCCTCGAGAAACTTTTCCTGCTTTGCGGCATCTGTGGCCACATCATCCGGGGCATAGCGAGCTAACTTGCTGAACTCATCCACGTCTTGCCCCACAAGATGCGGTTCCCTGGCGTAAGTTGCGGAACTCACGCTTCTTGAGACTCATGGCTCCAGCTGAAACATGAGCGGTGCGGAAAGCTCGCTGGAACTGATCCCACGTGATGGTGCCGATGGGATAAGTGGCGGTGTAGTTCTCCCACCAAGAAGCTGCAGGTCCATCAAGTTGATGTCTGACAAAGCGCACTTTCTCTCGCATCGGTGCATCCAACAAAGTGACTAACTCTCTTCCGACCTTGCGGAGCCAATCATCGCCACAATCGGCTCGGTCTGCTAGAGAACACCGGCGGATTCAGCCTTAGGAATCGAGTCAAGTTGTCAACGGGGTGGTGGCGGTGGATTGTTGTTGTTGTTGTTGTTGTTCGTTCGGATGAGCATCTGCATGAGGGCATTCTGCTGCTGGATCAGCTGGGTGAGCTCCGGCGGGAAGTTGAGACCGGGGTCACGTCTCGGAGGCATCTGGTGTTTTGGAGTGGATGAGAAAATTAGAATAGAACAATGGTCTAATGAAAAAAATAACACTACCCATATGAATGCACAATCATAATCACACCAATCATTTATTCAATCCACTCAACCATGGTTCAATCTCGATTACAAAATATCTCATGACTAATCGAAAATAACGACCTAACTGATCGACGAAAATAAAATAACATGGCGGTCGACTAAATGTCTTCATCAATTATCCTTGCATCCTCTGGTGCGGTGTCCTCCGGTGTGGCGTCCTCTGATGCGGCGCCTCCTCTTGCGGCTTTCTCCAGTGGAGCTCCCTTCATAATCCTGCTCATTGCTCACGAGAGGTCCGTCACCCCCACACGGAAAAAGGTCCTCTCCCAAGTCCATCTTTTCCTCTAATGCGGCAACATTCATCTTCAGGTTGTCGACTCTTCCATGAAGTCCGCGATTTCTTCCTCATGGTCAAGGAAGTCTGCATGTGCCTTCTCCTCCAGTTCCAGTTCACGGAACAACAGCCTCTGTGTACCTTGAGTTCTGGCGATGCGGATCTCCGTTTCTGAGGAGACACTCCAAGTCTTGGACATACGAGAGATGGAGTCGTCCTCACGATGCACGGATGATATATCCATTCCTTGCTCTGCGAGAAACCATGGCGAGGTCTGATGGATCGAGCTCGGCCCTGTACTCTTCTCGGAGATGTCCAAGTGCACGATATATCGCCATGTCTCTTCCGAGGATCCAGTTGAAATCGGTAAACTCAAAGTCAATAGGCTCTGTATGTCCTCCGAAGGTCCTCCCTGGAATGTGCACCTCAATCAGAAGGCGGTATCCGTCGGAGCGCATTGGTAGGCTTCCGGTGATCGAGGCGAGCAATCTTCAGCTTCTTCACGATCTGGACCGGCTTCCTACCGAAAGGCATCGTCTCATCTCCGGTAGCAAAACTGGGGTGAACTCGGCGGCCATCTAGAATGTTGAAAATCGGAGAGAAGTCAGAAATGAACAGGGGAGAATTACGGAATGATAAGGATATAAAATAAATAGTCTCTTCCTATGGCTTTCCGATCCTAGGGGTTACGTCCTACGGTCAGCGTGTGCTCTGAATACCATCTCTGTAGCGACCTGACCCAAAATCGGTCAAGTCTCTGTGTCCGTACCATCCCAAGATCATGCTGGCACTCACAGTACATTGATGAAATAATCAAAGTTCAATCACACCTGAGTTTATTACACGATTCTCATATCGAGTCTTTCTTACAATAGAATAAATTCGGCCGAAGGCCAACTCATGAGAAATAAACTAAGTAAAGCTGCGGAAGCGTAGAAGAATAGCGAGTCCATCCGACTCCAAAGGGCAATCGCCAAGCGCGGATCGTAGCCTCAATCCTGATCGGAATACTACTCTGCAACATAAGACGTTGCAGCCGTGTAGGTCAGCATTTTGAATATGCCGGCAAGTAATGAAGAGAGAATAACAATATAAATTACTAACACTATATGCAATTTGGCTGTGGGGCTCTAAGTTTCATCATTTTGCGAAAAGCCAGTTTTTCCCTACAATAAGGACTTGTTTGCAAATACTACAAAATTGTTGGTAGTTATTGAGATGGTTCCACCAATCAATGTCTCATTCCCAATTATTAATTAACCCCCTCAATTAATTTATTAGTTTCAATGTTGAGATTTCCGAATACTTCCAAGTTCCAGAGGCTCAAATTGTCCGTAACCGGGGACACGGCTAATCGATGAGATCTTTAACTCTGCAGAGGTTTGCGCACTTTACCCGCAAGAATCGTTCCCTCCTTTTAAGTCTTCGCACTTCATGGTGTTTGAAGGCGGACGAACAAACAGGGTCTTCGAAGAGTTCTTCGGCCACCGCGGTACCCATCCAATCCTACCGTTCTTCTACATCTCGTAGCACCGTCCGCCGAGTCACAACTAGGGTTGACCAAGCGAGCCCATAATGGCTTGTGGCTGCACAGTAAGCTTCCGTCAATGGGGTATACATCCGACTCTTCGTGGCTGGGTGAAGCTTTCCGCAAGATGTCATGGCACTTCTCCATGCATCCCGCCAACCACCGGGTTCTCCAGGTGCCCGTCAACCGCCCTCCACCCATGAGTGAATTCAAGTCCATCTTGAGCTTGAAGTTCATGGGGTTGTCATCATCTTGACTCTCACATCTCCCTTATGAATTCACTCAACCAACCCGTCTCTGAGCATAGCAAAAATAAACTACTTCGTCCGGGTCATGGTAACAAGGGGAATTGGGTTCATCCTACCTCATGATACTACTCAAGAACATAACTTCAAAATTTCACCTACTGCATGCATGGTGGGGAGGTATAATTCTAATGCAACAAAATCATAGGTATTGTAAAGAACATGATCAATGACTTGCCTTGCTGACGATCTTCGAAAGCTAGGGACTCGTGGTAGCAAGCTTCGCACTCCGGAAATTCTACCCAGGCAAGCAAAAATCATAATAAGCATATAGCACATGATCACTTAGCATAACAGCATAGTAATACGAAACACACAAAAACAAACAAATCAAAATCCAAAGAAAAACTCGAAGGAATCCAACTCATTGTTTTCCTACTTCAAGCAACAACTAAAAATAGTTTTACATAACAAAAAATTTCTTAACAGAACCTAAGCATGGGTTTATGCTACCTAACAGAAAAGAAATCATCAAGCAACTAGGAGCAAAAAGAATCACCTAAAAATCTATTATAAAACTCCTATTAGGCCTATAGCAAGTTCTAGTAAGAAAAATAAAATAAAAGTTTTATTTATTATAAATAAAAGTTCATGCTCTAAAGTTACAGAAACTAACCTAGAATAAACTATCACATAAAAGAAATAAAATTATTTGCTAAGTAAAACAATAGGAAAACAGTAGCTAGTTAAATAAATAGGAATAACATGATTCTGATTAAAAATATTTTTATTAATTTCTAAAATGCCCAAATAAATTACTACGGTTAGGCAATGTCAAAACAAAGTTGTGACAAAAATAATCACTAAAAATAATATTCCTAACTCATTTTATAGCAGATTTACTATTCTGTCTAAATCAAAAATAAAGTAATCTTAAATAATTTTAACATGACTAATTATATTTTCTACAGAAACTATAAGAAATTTGCAAACCAACAAAAAAAGAATCACTTAAAAATATTAAGTTGATTAAAAGATATGAATTTTTCAAATCTGAAACTATTCTGTTAAAACAGAAAACGAAAAATAAAACTAAAAAGAAAAATCGGCGCTAATGGGCCTATATAACGCTTCGGCGTAATATAACTAAATCGGGCCCTAGGGTTTAAACCGAGTCGGCCGGTTTAATAAAAAAAACCTAACTAACCGATCTAAACCATAACTAACCGGGTTATTTAAAATAACCTACCGCTTCGGGGGGGATCTTATCTAACGCGTTGGATTTAGATCCAACGGCGGCGAGGTGCTCCGGGACTTACCGAGGGTCGACGGCGACGGCGGCTCTGGCGGCGACGGCTCCGGCGGCTCCGGTGGTCGGGGGCGTCGGCGGAGGTCTCTGGCGAGTGCGGACGGGCGCGGGGGCTCGGTTGGTGGAGTTGGGCGAGGTCGAGGGTGACCGGGGTGGTCGGGACGAAGCTAATGGCGGCAGCGGCGCTCTCGAGCTCGGCGGCGTTGCGGAGGAGGAGAGCGTCGGGTGAGGCGAGGGGGGAACGGGTCGAGGGGGTATAAATAGGGGGGCTCGGCTTGGAGGAGGGGCCGATCGGGCGAGGATTCGTGGCGGATCCGGATCCTGAGGATCCCGGAGCGGCGGGGGGTTTGCGTGGGCGAGGGAAGAAGGAGGTGGGGTCCGCTGCCGGGAGGGAGGGAGCGGGAACAGGTCGGACGACCGGTCGAGAGGGTTTCGCGGGGGCTCGGTCGGCCGTCGTGGGCGGCGTGGTGGCGCGCTGGTGGGCCTCGGCGCTTCTTGGGCCGAGGCTGGCTGGGCCAAGCCCCGGGCTTTTTCCTTTTCATTTTTTGAATAATTAGAGAGAGGAAAAAATACTTAAATATAAATATTTTATATAGGACATATATATATCAAAATGATCAGGGAATATTCCTATCATTTAAACATTTTCCAGGCAAAATCCAAACTTTATAAAAATCATTTTTCTAAAATTCCAAATAAAACTCAAATTTGAATTCAAACTTTTTGGCAATGTTTTTCCTCTGATATTTTTGGAGTGTCATGTTTACTCCTCTCATACTTTTTCTCAAGTATTTATCAGGCATAGTTTTTGAAATAATTCCCATTGCCAAAATTTGAATTCAAATTCCAACAACTTCAAAACTTCTGAAACTTCAAATGCCACTCAAATTCAAACAGAATGCATAGATGCTTAGCTATAATTGTAAAACATTCCAAATAGGTAATTTGGGATGTTACATGAATCTGTCGGCCATCTCTTCACTTCCTAAGCCGGCAATCTCATTTGTGATAAGAGCAAGCCTAGAGTACATTTCAGCGACACCTTCACCATCCTTCATTTTGAACTTGTCAAGCTGACTTTGGAGCACATCCAACTTGTATTCCTTGATGGAGTCGGTACCTTCATGCATATCAATCAAAGTATCCCAAATTTCCTTTGCATTCTCAAGACGGCTGATTTTGTTGAATTCTTCGGGGCACAATCCGTTGAAGAGGATATCACAAGCTTGAGCGTTGTATTGCAACATCTTCAACTCTTCCGCACTAGCTTCACGGTTCGGTTCTCTCCCATCAAAGAATTCACCTTGCAAACCAATACACACAATAGCCCAAACGGCGGGGTTATGTCCGAGAATATGCATTTTCATCTTATACTTCCAACTAGCAAAATTAGTGCCATCAAAGTAAGGACCTCTACAGTGATAATTTCCCTTGCTAGACGCCATACTCTCCTAGGTTGTGAAACCAAGGCTATGACCACCAATAGCTATGGAAATCAAAACAAATGGAGACCAAACTCTGATACCACTTGTAGGACCTTGAAATATGTCTAGAGGGGGGGGGTGATCAGACTACTTGACCAATTAAAAACTTAACCTTTTCCCAATTTTAGACTTTGGCAGATTTTAGTTATCTTTGAGCAAGTCAAGCAATCTTCACGCAATTCAAGCAAGCATGCAAAGAGTATATAGGCAGCGGAAAATAAAGCATGCAACTTGCAAGAATGTAAAGGGAAGGGTTTGGAGGATTGAAAAGCAATTGGAGACACAGATGTTTTTTTCGTGGTTCCGATAGGTGGTGCCATCGTACATCCACGTTGATGGAGACTTCAACCCACGAAGGGTAACGGTTGCGCGAGTCCACGGAGGGCTCCACCCACGAAGGGTCCACGAAGAAGCAACCTTGCCTATCCCACCATGGCCGTCGCCCACGAAGGACTTGCCTCACTAGCGGTAGATCTTCACGAAGTAGGCGATCTCCTTGCCCTTACAAACTCCTTGGTTCAACTCCACAATCTTGTCAGAGGCTTCCAAGTGACACCTAGCCAATTTAGGAGACACCACTCTCCAAGAAGTAACAAATGGTGTGTTGATGATGTACTCCTTGCTCTTGTGCTTCAAATGATAGTCTCCCCAACACTCAACCCTCTCTCACAGGATTTGGATTTGGTGGAAATAAGATTTGAGTGGAAAGCAACTTGGGGAAGGCTAGAGATCAAGATTCTTGTGGTTGGAATGGAATATCTTGGTCTCAACACATGAGTAGGTGGTTCTCTCTCAGAACTGGTAAGTTGGAAGTGTAGGTTTGTTCTGATGGCTCTCTCCACGAATGAAGAGGAGGTGGAGGGGTATATATAGCCTCCACACAAAATCTAACCGTTACACACAATTTACCAAACTCGGTGGGACCAAATCAACAAACTCGGTCGGACCGATTTAGTAAACCTAGTGACCGTTAGGGTTTTCGATGGGACTGACATGCAACTCGGTAGGACCGATATGGTTAGGGTTAGGGCATAACGTAATCTCGGTGAGACCGATTACACAAACTCGGTGAGACCGAATTTGGTAATTAGCTAACCAGAGAGTTGGTCAGGTAAACTCGGTGGGACCGATTTGCTCTTTCGGTGAGACCGAAAAGTTACGAAAGGGAAACAGAGAGTTTACATTGCAATCTCGGTGGGACCGATCGCTCACTTCGGTTAGACCGAAACGTTACGAAGGGAAACAGATAGATTACAATCCCATCTCGGTGAGACCGAGATCCCTATCGGTGAGACCGATTTGCCTAGGGTTTGTGGTAGTGGTTATGACATTTGAACTCGGTGATGCCGGATAGAAAGAATCGGTAGGGCCGAGTTTGACTTTAGGTTTAGGTCATATGTTGATGTCAGAAAGTAGTGGAGGGTTTTGGAGCATATCACTAAGCACATGAAGCAAGAGGCTCATTAAACAACACCTCATCCCTCCTTGATAGTATTGGCTTTTCCTATAGACTCAATGTGATCTTGGATCACTAAAATGTAAAATATAGAGTCTTGAGCTTTTGAGCTTGAGCCAATCCTTTGTCCTTGATATTTTGAGGGATCCACTTTCATCATCCATGCCATGCCATTCATTGAGCTTTCCTTAAATATTTGTCTTGGAATAGCATTAGCTCAGTGAGCTATATGTTGTCATGAATTACCAAAACCACCTAGGGATAGTTGCACTTTCAGTAAGAGACATCATAGATCGCACCATATCTAATAGAGTGCGATTACGACGTTCGGACACACCATTTCGCTGGGGTGTTCCGGGCGGCGTGAGTTCTGAAACGATTCCACATTTCCTTAAGTGTGTGCCAAATTCGTGACTCAAATATTCCCCTCCACGATCTGATCGTAAGAACTTTATTTTCCTGTCACGTTGATTATCAACCTCACTCTGACATGCCTTGAACTTTTCAAAGGTCTCAGACTTGTGTTTCATTAAGTAGACATACCCATATCTACTCAAGTCATCAGTGAGAGTGAGAACATATCGATAGCCACCGCGAGCCTCAACACTCATTGGACCGCACACATCAGTATGTATGATTTCCAATAAGTTGGTTGCTCGCTCCATTGTTCCAGAGAACGGAGTCTTGGTCATTTTACCCATGAGGCATGGTTCGCACGTGTCAAATGATTTGTAATCAAGAGACTCCAAAATTCCATCTGCATGAAGCTTCTTCATGTGTTTGACACCTATGTGACCAAGGCGGTAGTGCCACAAGTATGTGGGACTATCGTTATCAACTTTACATCTTTTGGTATTCACACTATGAATATGTGTAACATTACGCTCGAGATTCATTAAGAATAAACCATTCACCAGCGGGGCATGACCATAAAACATATCTCTCATATAAATAGAACAACCATTATTCTCAGATTTAAATGAGTAGCCATCTCGAATTAAACGAGATCCTGATACAATGTTCATGCTCAAAGCTGGCACTAAATAACAATTATTTAGGTTTAAAACTAATCCCGTAGGTAAATGTAGAGGCAGCGTGCCGACGGCGATCACATCGACCTTGGAACCATTCCCGACGCGCATCGTCACCTCATCCTTCGCCAGTCTCCGCTTATTCCGCAGCTCCTATTTTGAGTTACAAATATGAGCAACGGCACCGGTATCAAATATCCAGGAGCTACTACGAGTACTGGTAAGGTACACATCAATTACATGTATATCACATATACCTTTGGTGTTGCCGGCCTTCTTGTCCGCTAAGTATTTGGGGCAGTTCCGCTTCCAGTGACCACTTCCCTTGCAATAAAAGCACTCAGTCTCAGGCTTGGGTCCATTCTTTGGCTTCTTCCCGGCAACTGGCTTACCGGGCGCGGCAACTCCCTTACCGTCCTTCTTGAAGTTCTTCTTACCCTTGCCTTTCTTAAACTTAGTGGTTTTATTCACCATCAACACTTGATGTTCCTTTTTGATCTCCACCTCCACTGATTTCAGCATTGAATATACCTCGGGAATGGTCTTTTCCATCCCCTGCATATTGAAGTTCATCACAAAGCTCTTGTAGCTCGGTGGAAGCGACTGAAAGATCCTGTCAATGACCGCGTCATCCCGGAGATTAACTCCCAGCTGAGTCAAGCGGTTGTGCAACCCAGACATTTTGAGTATGTGCTCACTGACAGAACTATTTTCCTCCATCTTACAGCTGAAGAACTTGTTAGAGACTTCATATCTCTCGACCCGGGCATGAGCTTGGAAAACCATTTTAAGCTCTTCGAACATCTCATATGCTCCGTGTTGCTCAAAATGCTTTTGGAGCCCTGGTTCTAACCTGTAAAGCATGCCGCACTGAACGAGGGAGTAATCATCAGCACGAGACTGCCAAGCGTTCATAACGTCTTGGTTCTCTGGGATGGGTGCTTCACCTAGCGGTGCTTCTAGGACATAATCTTTCTTGGCAGCTATGAGGATAATCCTCAGGTTCCGAACCCAGTCCGTATAGTTGCTGCCATCATCTTTCAGCTTGGTTTTCTCTAGGAACGCGTTGAAGTTGAGGGAAACATTAGTGTGGGCCATTTGATCTACAAGACATATTGTAAAGATTTTAGACTAAGTTCATGAAAATTAAGTTCATCTAATAAAATTATTCAATGAACTCCCACTCTGATAGACATCCCTCTAGTCATCTAAGTGAAACATGATCCGAGTTAACTAGGCCGTGTCCGATCATCACGTGAGACGGACTAGTCAACGTCGGTGAACATCTTCATGTTGATCGTATCTTCTATACGACTCATGCTCGACCTTTCGGTCTTCCGTATTCCGAGGCCACGTCTGTACATGCTAGCCTCGTCAAGTCAACCTAAGTGTATTGCGTGTGTAAATCTGGCTTACACCCGTTGTATTCGAACGTTAGAATCTATCACACCCGATCATCACGTGGTGCTTCGAAACAACAAACCTTCGCAACAGTGCACAGTTAGGGGGAACACTTTTCTTGAAATTATTATAAGGGATCATCTTATTTACTACCGTCGTTCTAAGCAAATAAGAAGCAAAACATGATAAACATCACATGTAATCAAATAGTGACATGATATGGCCAATATCATATTGCTCCTTTGATCTCCATCTTCGGGGCTCCATGATCATCTTCGTCACCGGCATGACACCATGATCTCCATATCATGATCTCCATCATCGTGTCTTTATGAAGTTGTCACACCAACGATTACTTCTACTTCTATGGCTAACGCGTTTAGCAATAAAGTAAAGTAATTTACATGGCGTTATTCAATGACACGCAGGTCATACAAAAAAAAGACAACTCCTATGGCTCCTGCCGGTTGTCATACTCATCGACATGCAAGTCGTGATTCCTATTACAAGAACATGATCATCTCATACATCACATATATCATTCATCACATCCTTTGGCCATATCACATCACAAAGCACTTGCTGCAAAAACAAGTTAGACGTCCTCTAATTGTTGTTGCAAGTTTTTACGTGGCTGTTATAGGTTTCTAGCAAGAACGTTTCTTACCTACGTAAAACCACAACGTGATATGCCAATTTCTATTTACCCTTCATAAGTACCCTTTTCATCGAATCTGCTCCAACTAAAGTGGGAGAGACAGACACCGCTAGCCACCTTATGCAACTAGTGCATGTCGGTCAGGAACCTGTCTCGTAAGCGTCGTGTAAGGTCGGTCCGGGCCGCTTCATCCCATGATGCCGCCGAAGCAAGATAAGACTAGTAGTGGCAAGAAAATTGACAACATCTACGCCCACAACTGCTTTGTGTTCTACTCGTGCATAGTAACTACACATAGACCTAGCTCATGATGCCACTGTTGGGGAACGTACAAGAAATCAAAAAAATTCTACGCATCACCAAGATCAATCTATGGAGTTACCTAGCAACGAGGGGAAAAGGAGTGCATCTACATACCCTTGTAGATCGCGAGCGGAAGCGTTCACGAGAACGGGGTTGATGGAGTCGTACTCGTCGTGATCCAAATCACCGATGACCGAGCGCCAAACGGACGGCACCTCCGCGTTCAACACACGTACGGTTGGGGAAGACGTCTCCTCCTTCTTGATCCAACAAGGGGGAAGGAGAGGTTGATGGAGATCCAGCAGCACGACGGCGTGGTGGTGGATGCAGCAGGGATCTCGGCAGGGCTTCTCCAAGCTCTACGGAGAGGAGGAGGTGTTGGAGAGGGAGAGGGAGGCGCCAGGGGCTAGGGTGCGGCTGCCCTCCCTCCCCCACTATATATAGGCCCCCTAGGGGGCGCCGGCCCTAGGAGATGGGATCTCCAGGGGGGGGGGCGGCGGCCAAGGGGTGGCTTGCCCCCCCAGCCAAGGGGGGCGCCCCCCACCCCTAGGGTTTCCTACTCTAGGCGCAGGGGGAAGCCCAAGGGGGGCGCACCAGCCCACCAGGGGCTGGTTCCCCTCCCCACTTCAGCCCATGGGGCCCTCCGGGATAGGTGGCCCCACCCGGTGGACCCCCGGGACCCTTCTGGTGGTCCCGGTACAATACCGATTACCCTCGAAACCTTCCCGATGGCCGAAACTTGACTTCATATATATAAATCTTTACCTCCGGACCATTCCGGAACTCCTCGTGACGTCCGGGATCTCATCCGGGACTCCGAATAACTTTCGGTTTACTGCATATTAATATCTCTACAACCCTAGCGTCACCGAACCTTAAGTGTGTAGACCCTACGGGTTCGGGAGACATGCAGACATGACCGAGACGACTCTCCGGTCAATAACCAACAGCGGGATCTGGATACCCATGTTGGCTCCCACATACTCCTCGATGATCTCATCGGATGAACCACGATGTCGAGGATTCAATCAATCCCGTATTCAATTCCCTTTGTTAATCGGTACGTTACTTGCCCGAGACTCGATCATCGGTATCCCAATACCTCGTTCAATCTCATTACCGGCAAGTCACTTTACTCGTACCGTAATGCATGATCCCATGACCAGACACTTGGTCACATTGAGCTCATTATGATGATGCATTACCGAGTGGGCCCAGAGATACCTCTCCGTCATACGGAGTGACAAATCCCAGTCTCGATTCGTGCCAACCCAACAGACACTTTCGGAAATACCCGTAGTGCACCTTTATAGCCACCCAGTTACTTGTGACGTTTGGCACACCCAAAGCACTCCTACGGTATCCGGGAGTTGCACAATATCATGGTCTAAGGAAATGATACTTGACATTTGAAAAAGCTCTAGCAAAAGAACTACACGATCTTTGTGCTATGCTTAGGATTGGATCTTGTCCATCACATCATTCTCCTAATGATGTGATCCCGTTATCAATGACATACAATGTCCATAGTCAGGAAACCATGACTATCTGTTAATCAACGAGCTAGTCAACTAGAGGCTCACTAGGGACATGTTGTGGTCTATGTATTCACACATGTATTACGATTTCCGGATAACACAATTATAGCATGAATAATAGACAATTATCATGAACAAAGAAATATAATAATAACCATTTTATTATTGCCTCTAGGGCATATTTCCAACACATAGCACTATAGGTGGAATAGAATTGTGGTTGTGGAGAAGAAAAAAAAAGGAGAAGATAGTCTCACATCTACTAATATCAATGGGCTATGGAGATGCCCATTAATAGATACCAATGTGAGTGAGTAGGGATTGCCAGGCAACGGATGCACTAGAGCTATAAGTGTATGAAAGCTCAACAAAAGAAACTAAGTGGGTGTGCATCCAACTTGCTTGCTCACAAAGACCTAGGGCATTTTGAGGAAGCCCATCATTGGAATATACAAGCCGAGTTCTATAATGTAAAATTCCCACTAGTATATGAAAGTGACAACATAGGAGATTCTCTATCATGAAGATCGTGGTGCTACTTTGAAGCACAAGTGTGGTAAAAGGATAGTAACATTGTCCCTTCTCTCTTTTTCTCTCAATTTTTTTATTTTTTTATTTGGGCCTTTCTCTTTTTTTGGCCTCTTTTTTTTCTTTTCGTCCGGAGTCTCATCCCGACTTGTGGGAGAATCATAGACTCCATCATCCTTTCCTCACATGGGAAAATGCTCTGATAATGATGATCATCACACTTTTATTTACTTACAACTCATGAATTACAACTCGATACTTAGAACAAAATATGACTCTATATGACTGCCTCCGGCGGTGTACCGGGATGTGCAATGAATCAAGAGTGGCATGTATGAAAGAATTATGAACGGTGGCTTTGCCACAAATACGATGTCAACTACATGATCATGCAAAGCAATATGACAATGATGGAGTGTGTCATAATAAATGGAATGGTGGAAAGTTGCATGGCAATATATCTCGGAATGGCTATGGAAATGCCATAATAGGTAGGTATGATGGCTGTTTTAAGGAAGGTATATGGTGGGTGTATGATACCGGCGAAAAGTGCGCGGTATTAGAGAGGCTAGAAATAGTGGAAGGATGAGAGTGCGTATAATCCATGGACTCAACATTAGTCATAAAGAATTCACATACTTATTGCAAAAATCTATTAGTTATCGAAACGAAGTACTAAACGCATGCTCCTAGGGGGATAGATTGGTAGGAAAAGACCATCGCTCGTCCCCGACCGCCACTCATAATGAAGACAATCAATAAATAAATCATGCTCCGACTTCATCACATAATGGTTCACCATACGTGCATGCTACGGGAATCACAAACGTTAACACAAGTATCTCTCAAATTCACAACTACTCAACTAGCATGACTCTAATATCACCATCTTCATATCTCAAAACAATCATAAGGAATCAAACTTCTCATAGTATTCAATGCACTCTATATGAAAGTTTTTATTATATCCCTCTTGGATGCCCATCATATTAAGACTAGTTTTATAACCCAAGCAAATTACCATGATGTTCTAAAAATACTCTCAAAATAATATAAGTGAAGCATGATAGTTCAACAATTTCTATAAAATATAACCACCATCGTGCTCTAAAAAGATATAAGCGAAGCACTGGAGCAAATGACAAACTACAAAAGATATAACTGAAGATCAATGAGTAGTCGCATAATTATTCAACTATGTGAAGACTCCCTAAAATTTAAGAATTTCATACCTTGGCATATTATTCAAACATAATGCAAAACAAAATAAAATAAAATGACGCTCCAAGCAAAATACATATCATGTGGTGAATAAAAATATAGCTCCAAGTAAAGTTACCGATGAATGAAGACGAGAGAGGGGATGCCATCCGGGGCATCCCCAAGCTTAGGCTCTTGGTTGTACTTGAATATTACCTTGGGGTGCCTTGGGCATCCCCAAGCTTAGGCTCTTGCCACTCCTTATTCCATAGTCCATCGAATCTTTACCCAAAACTTGAAAACTTCACAACACAAAACTCAACAGAAAACTCGTAAGCTCCGTTAGCGAAAGAAAACAAAACACCACTTCAAGGTACTGTAAAGAACTCATTATTTATTTGTATTGGTGTTAAATCTACTGTATTCCAACTTCTATATGGTTTATAAACTATTTTACTAGACATAGATTCATCAAAATAAGCAAACAACACACGAAAAACAGAATCTGTCAAAAACAGAACAGTCTGTAGTAATCTGTAACTAACCCAACCTTATGGAACTCAAAAAATTATACCAAAATAGGAAGACCTGGATAATTTGATTATTGATCTGCTGCAATTGGAATCCATATTTTATCACGTTCTGGTGATTTTAAACAATTGTTTTCGTGAACAGAAAGTTTCTGAAATTTCCAGCAAGTTCAAATAACTATCATCCAAGAAGATCCTATAGGTCTTACTTGGCACAAACACTAAATAAAACATAAAACCACATCTTAACAGAATCTAGATGGATTATTTATTACTAAACATAACCAAAAAGCAAGAAACAAATATAAAATTGGGCTGCCTCCCAACAAGCGCTATCGTTTAACGCCCCTAGTTAGGCATGATGATTTCAATGATGCTCACATAAATGATAAGAATTGAAACATAAAGAGAGAATCATGAAGAATATGACTAGCACATTTAAGTCTAACCCACTTCCTATGCATAGGGATTTTTTGAGCAAACAACTTATGGGAACAATAATCAACTAGCATAGGAAGGCAAAACAAGCATAACTTCAAAACTTTAAGCACATAGAGAGGAAACTTGATATTATTGCAATTCCTGCAAGCATATATTCCTCCCTCATAATAATTTTCAGTACCATCATCAATGAATTCAACAATATAACCAGCACCTAAAGCATTCTTTTCATGATCTACAAGCATAGAAAATTTACTACTCTCCACATAAGCAAAATTCTTCTCATGAATAGTTGTGGGAGCAAACTCAACAAAATATATGATTGAAAATTAAGATCAAGATGACAAGTTTCATGGTTATCATTATTCTTTAAAGCATACGTGTCATCACAATAATCATCATAGATAGGAGGCATGCTTTCATCATAGTAAATTTGCTCATCAAAGCTTGGGGGACAAAAAATATCATCTTCATCAAAAATAGCTTCCCCAAATTGTGGCTTTGCATATCATTAGCATAATGGATATTCAAGGAATTCATACTAACAACATTACAATCATGTTCATCATACAAAGATTTAGTGCCAAACATTTTAATGCATTCTTCTTCTAACACTTTGGCGCAATTTTCCTTCCCATCATACTCACAAAAGATATTAAAAAGATGAAGCGTATGAGGTAAACTCAATTCCATTTTTTTGTAGTTTTCTTTTACAAACTAAACTAGTGCTAAAACAAGAAACAAAAAGATTCGATTGCAAGATCTAAAGATATACCTTCAAGCACTCACCTACCCGGCAACGGCGCCAGAAACTGCTTAGTTGACGGGTGTGAGTGCCACTTACCTAGCCTCCCCGGCAACGGCGCCAGAAAAGAGCTTAGTTGACGGGGTGTGAGTGCCGCCTACCTAGCCTCCCCAGCAACGGCGCCAGAAACTGCTTGATGTCTACTACGCAACCTTCTTCTTGTAGACGTTGTTGGGCCTCCAAGTGCATAGGTTTGTAGGATAGTAGAAAATTTCCCTCAAGTGGATGACCTAAGGTTTATCAATCCGTGGGAGGCATAGGATGAAGATGGTCTCTCTTAAACAACCCTGCAACCAAATAACAAAGAGTCTCTTGTGTCCCCAACACACCCAATACAATGGTAAATTGTCTGCACTAGTTCGGCGAAGAGATGGTGATACAAGTGCAATATGGATGGTAGATATAGGTTTTTGTAATCTGAAAATATAAAAACAGCAAGGTAACAAGTGGTAAAAGTGAGCGTAAACGGTATTGCAATGTGTTGAAACAAGGCCTAGGGTTCATACTTTCACTAGTGCAAGTTCTCTCAACAATAATAACATAATTGGATCATATAACTATCCCTCAACATGCAACAAAGAGTCACTCTAAAGTCACTAATAGCGGAGAACAAACGAAGAGATTATGGTAGGGTACGAAACCACCTCAAAGTTATTCTTTCCAATCAATCCATTGGGCTATTCCTATAAGTGTCACAAACAGCCCTAGATTTCGTACTAGAATAACACCTTAAGACACAAATCGACCAAAACCCTAATGTCACCTAGATACTCCAATGTCACCTCAAGTATCCGTGGGTATGATTATACGATATGCATCACACAATCTCAGATTCATCTATTCAACCAACACATAGAACCTCAAAGAGTGCCCCAAAGTTTCTACCGGAGAATCAAGACGAAAACGTGTGCCAATCCCTAAGCATAGGTTCATGGGCGGAACCCGCAAGTTGATCACCAAAACATACATCAAGTGAATCACATGATATCCCATTGTCACCACAGATACACACGGCAAGACATACATCAAGTGTTCTCAAGACATTAAAGACTCAATCCGATAAGATAACTTCAAAGGGAAAACTCAATCCATTACAAGAGAGTAGACGGGGAGAAACATCATAAGATCCAACTATAATAGCAAAGCTTGCGATACATCAAGATCGTGCCAAATCAAGAACACGAGAGAGAGAGAGATCAAACACATAGCTACTGGTACATACTGTCGGTGTCAAAACCGGCGGATCTCGGTAGGGGTCCCGAATCAAGCGTCTAGGCGGATGGTAACAGGAGACAAGGGACACGATGTTTTACCCAGGTTCGGCCCTCTCGATGGAGGTAATACCCTACTCCTGCTTGATTAATATTGATGATATGGGTAGTACAAGAGTAGATCTACCATGAGATCAAGGAGGCTAAACCCTAGAAGCTAGCCTATGGTATGATTGTTGTTAGTCCCCACGGACTAAAACCCTCCGGTTTATATAGACACCGGATAGGTTAGGGTTACACAGTCGGTTACAATGGTAGGAGATCTACATATCCATATCGCCAAGCTTGCCTTCCACGCCAAGGAAAGTCCCATCCGGACACGGGACGAAGCCTTCAATCTTGTATCTTCATAGTCTTGGAGTCCGGCCGTGATGATAGTCCGGCTATCCGGACACCCCCTAATCCGGGACTCCCTCAGTAGCCCCCGAACCAGGCTTCAATGATGATGAGTCCGGCGCGTTGATTGTCTTGACATTGCGAGGCGGGTTCTTCTCCAAATTCCATATACTTGTCGAATAGTGTCCGGCTTCTGATAAATGCGGCGCTCCTCGGCTTCTACGCCCAATAATGGCCATATTCCACGTGTTTGAATGAATGCGAAAAGCCAGGGTATTTTTGCAATTACCCCCCTAGCCGCGCAAATGAGCCTCTTATAAAAAGGGGCAAGGATCTAGATTTGAGTCACACCATCCCCCCTTTGCGAGCTTTCATCGGAGCGCCTCTGACCAAAGCCCATTCCATCATGGACAGTCGACGCGGCTCCTCCTCTCGCGCTCCTAGCCCGCAGCCAGGAAATTGGGAGAGATGCTCAGTCCCGCATAGCGAGCTAGTTATACTCCAAGCCAAGGGATTTCTCCCCCGGCCTTCATGGTTCCGGTTCGAGCCGGACTTGCCACCTACAAGGGAGGAAAGCAAGCGGAGGCGTCCCCGATCCCTGTAAATGAGAGCGGGTGTGCTTCATCTCTTTTCTAGTAAGAGGACTCGGATTTCCAATCCATCCGTTTCTCCGGGGGCTCTTGGAGTTCTACGGCCTCCAGTTGCACCATCTTACTCCTGCCTCCATCTTGCACATCGCGGGCTTCGTGGCCCTTTGCGAACTGTTCCTGGGCGTCGAGGCTCATTTCGGGCTGTGCAAGAGAATATTCTGCCTAGTACCCCGTTCTCATGAGGGGTCAATATATCAAGTGGGCGGAGCCGAGCTATGGCGCATCGCCGGGACCGGATACCTATCCGGAGCCCCAAAGAAGGCGTCCAAGACTGGCCTTCGAATGGTTTTACATGGAGGGCGTCCGCTGCCGGATCCTGTTCGGATCGGCCTTCCGGAGTTCAGCAATGCTCCTCTCAAGAAGCGCCTAAGCTGGCGCCCTCGAGCCCCGGAGAGAAGATGACCGGGATGTCCGTTATTTGATGAGCCGAATAAGGTTCTTGGCTCATGCGGATTGACCATGACAGAGTCATGGCAATCTGCATTATGAGGAGTGCAGCCGCTTCAATACTGAGGCCACCCATGTGGGACTTCAAGCGGGAGGACGACGCCACCCGCCATGGCCGCAAAGGGCCAGGATCGGTCACCGAACTGGTGAAGATCTTGTCTGCCATGTACAAAGAGGAGGAGGAGGATTTCCTCCGTGTCAATCCGCTGAAGGAGTTTTCTTCGAATAATCCTCGAAGCTGGGTAAGCAAACATTTTTGTGACCTGTCCGATCCATGTTCCCATGGTTAAATATCTCATTTCGCGGTTTCTGCGCAGGAACTGCGCTGGACTATGGAGAGGATACACAGCCCACCCCCACAACCCGAGGATCCGGAACGGTCCCTCGATCCAACCTCCGAAGAGGATCCGGATATAAAGGTGGAGTTGATCGACGGGGTATTCCACCAACTTAGCATCGACAATGCATTGGTTGCCATTACGGCTGATTACCCCGGAATACTTCCAGCCTCAAAGGTAAATGAGAACGAGATCCCAAAACCCTGATAACGACCCATCCATGCTTATTTTTGATTACCGTATACCAATGGTGCTTCGCAGGGGGTACCTTCGAGGCAGGGAGCCGAGCCCGCGGCAGCTGGCCAACAAAGGGCAGCGCGGCCCCGCAGGCTAAAAAGAAGTGCGGTCCGGATCGAAACTCCACCGCAACGGTATGGCATGTCACCATACTCCCAGGATTGATTCCTGGAAGGCGTACTAACGCTGATGCTCTTTTCAGGAAAAAGAGCGCTTGCCGGACTGAGTCCGGAGAGGTTGCCGATCGAACCTTCACCGGACAAGCTTCAAAGCCGGGTCCGGAGGCTGAGGCGAGCACGAGACGTGCGTCGGATGCTCCTCCGACAAAGGATGCCGACAGGTTGTCCGCCACCAACTCCGAGGTGGAGAGCGCCTTGAATCACAAAGCGCCACGGACAGTTCTTCGTGACGCATGTTTCTCCCAAGAGGCCTTGAATGCCTTTGATTCGGGAGATGCGCACCTCCGTGCCGCTCAAGATGGTCTAGCAAGAGCCACGGAGCAGTATGTGAAGGACATACGGGTAAGGAAATTTGACAGTTATATATGCCAGTAGCCCCTGAGACTTAAAATAGTTAGAATAACTGATTTAAGATCGTTTGTTATCTGAGGATCTTCTGAGAAAAGAATACCCGACTGTCCCCAGAGCTGGAAGAGTGCAGGGCCCAACTTGAGGCCGCACTAGCCGCTTCGGGGTAGCCACAGAGACCCCTCCGTAATATCGCTTGAAAGATAAATAATTTATGAAGTGCGGCGGGTGTGTAAATCTGACAAAAACATTGCAGATGGCGCCGGACTAGATCCGGACAAGCAACGGCTCTTACGCCAGTTAAAGGCCGGCGAGAGCATGCTTACGAGGGTGCGGCAGGAGAAGAATAACCTTCAAGATGCCAACACCAAGCTGGGTGAGGAACTAAAGGATGTTCGTGCCCAGTTATCTGACTCCGTAAAGGAGAATCGGCGGCTTCGTCGCGGCATTTTCAGTAAGTGCTTGAGCGAACTTTGAAAGGGTTCGGCGAGGAAGGTGACTAACATAAACATGTATGTAGGTTTGCTCACAGGTCGTCCTGAGGAGGAGATGCCCAATTCTTCAGGTGATCTTCTTCCCGAACTACGTCAGCTGCACGAACGAGTCCGGCAGGTGATGAAAAGCATCGGCCAGGCCTTGTGGCCAACTATCTCCCTGCCCGAAGGCATTGGGGAGCTGGCAGAGCGGCTTCAAGGAGCACAGCGGTGCTTCCGGCTGTGGAAGATATCGGCCTGCCGTCAAGGCGCCAGGGAGGCCTGGGCCATGGTAAAGACGTGGTACACGAAGGCTGACCCAAACCACATGGCCGAGGTCGGACCTGTGGGGCCGGATGGGATGGAGATCCCTGTAAGCTTAGTATACGGCCAAGTAGAATTGACCGCCAAGTATTCCCACCAAGATTGTAAATTAGATAGCCTATTAGATGGCATTGAGGAGGAATACAATGAGTCGAGTTGACTATGTAAAAATATGACATGAAAAAATGTCTTCTAGCTGGATTGTAGATCGCTTGTCATAGCGGACCTTTTAACCCGACCTCCGGACCCAATAGTCCGAGTGTGTCCGAATACCTTCGTGGTTATATAAGAACTGTGGTATGCATGGAGACAAGGCGTAGGGGTCATTGTTGCTGTATCGCATAAGTGCCCAACTAGTTATGTTATATTACATGGGTAGTAAGAAACATCTTCCAGGAGAATAGTTCCGTTAAGGGTTCCTTTTCATTGGGATGCATGCCCTAAAGTGCATGTCAAAGCTGCTAGGAAAGCGAGAAAATCATCCGGGGCAGATGGGTAAATAGTTAAAAATCATCTTTCAGTTCACCGACCGAATATTCCCTTAAGAACGCTAGCTTTCGCTTCACCCAGTCAGAGGTACACATCCGGTGACCCGCAGAATAATCGCAGAGGTGCTCCTTTACCACCTAGCCGAACAATCGGGAGCGTGAGGGGTAAGCACAGAGAGCCAGCAACCCAGCTTGGCCAAAACTTAAGTCATATCGATGCATATAATGGTGAATAAAAGGTACACGCGAAGTTTAACGCATGTGTTGGGCATGAAAGCTCAGATAAATAAGCTTCATTAAAGAAGCCCCCAGGTATAATGAGCGCGGACAGCGCGTCAAGTGTATGCGATAAAAGCGCAAACGAGCCTCTAGAGGCTACAAGAAGAAGAAGGAGGAAGGAGAGAAGTAAAAGACAGCAAAAAGCAAAAAATAAAAAATGCTGACGGAGGAAGGATACGAACTTGGAGTCCGGCACTTAGGCGTAGAATCTTCGTAGACGGGCTGCGTTCCATGGGTTCGGTTCGAGTCGGTTATCCGATGCGTTTCGCAGACGGTATGCCCCGCCTGTCAGGACCTGGTCGATGATGAAGGGACCTTCCCATTTGGGCTTGAGTTTGTCCTTTTTCTTGTCCGGCAGGTGTAGAACTAGTTCGCCAATGTTATAAGCTTTGGCCTGTACTTCCCTGCTTTGATATCTTCGAGGCTGATGTTGATAGAATGCAGAACGAGCTTTTGCCACGTCGCACTCCTCCTCCAATGAGTCCAAACTGTCCTGCCGATCAAGCTCGGCTTCTCTTTCTTTGTACATGCGCACGCGAGGTGAGTCATGTATTGTGTCGCAGGGCAAGACTGCCTCTGCGCCGTACACCATGAAGAATGGTGTGAATCCAGTAGTACGATTCGGCGTGGTCCGCAGCCCCCAGAGTACGGAGTGGAGCTCCTCAACCCAGTGCGTGTTAGATTCCTTGAGGGACCGCACTAGTTTGGGTTTAATGCCGCTCATGATTAGACCATTTGCCCGTTTGACTTGGCCGTTGGTTTGGGGGTGATAGACTGAGGCGTAATCGACCTTGATGCCCATGTTTTTGCACCATGATTTGACCTCATCGGCCGTGAAGTTGGTGCCATTATCAGTGATGATACTGTGGGGGACACCGTAATGGTGCACTACCCCTGATATGAAGTCTATCACTGGTCCGAATTCGGCCTTTTTAACAGGCTTGGCCTCTATCCATTTGGTGAATTTATCCACCATGACCAATAGGTATTTTTGCTTGTGGGTTCCTCCCTTGAGGGGTCCAACCATGTCAAGCCCCCAGACCGCGAACGACCAGGAGATGGGTATAGTTTTAAGGGCGGTGGGTGGCATGTGGCTTTGGTTAGCAAAAAGCTGGCAACCGACGCATCATTGGACCAAGTCCTGCGCATCTGCCCGGGCCGTCGGCCAATAAAATCCTGTACGGAAGGCCTTGCCTACAAGGGGCCGGGCTGCGGCATGGTGCCCACCCAGTCCGGCATGAATTTCAGCCAGGATGTTTCGCCATTCCTCTTCGGAGATACACCTTTGAAGGACTACGGTAGTGCTTTTCTTATAAAGCTCTCCCTCATGGACTTTATAGGCCTTAGAGCGCCGTACTATGCAGCGAGCCTCATTTTGGTCTTCGGGGAGTTCCTGCCGAGTTAGGTAGGCTAGGAATGGTTCCGTCCACGGGGCGATAACCGCCATTATTTCGTGAGCAGAGGGTGTTATCTCAGGGGCAGAGCCTCCAGTTATGTCAGATTGTTCGGCGTCAGACAGTGCGGTTGGGTCCGGATTGATATTGCCGGACTCCCCTTCCCATAGTACAGATGGCTTGTACAGCTGTTCCAGAAAGATATTGGGTGGGACGGCATTGCGTTTTGCACCGATGCGTGCCAATATATCCGCCGCCTGGTTGTTGTCCCGGGCTATATGATGAAATTTGAGCCCTTCGAACCGTGCTGACATTTTTAGGACCGCATTGCGGTATGCTGCCATTTTCGTATCTTTGGCATCAAAGTCTCCATTTATTTGAGATATTGCGAGGTTCGAATCCCCGCGCACCTCTAGGCGTTGAATGCCCATGGAGACTGCCATCCGGAGGCCGTGCGAAGGGCCTCGATTCGCCGCGTTGTTGGAGTCCGTATACATTATCTCAAGGACGATTGGACTGTGTCCCGGTTGGGGACGTCAGACGACGCCAGCCCCTCAGTGCCGCCAACATTTTGGAGCTGTCAAAGTGCATGATCCAATTGGAGCATGCACCATACTCTTTAGGGAGTTCGGCTTCGGTCCATTCGGCCACGAAGTCGGCCAAAACCTGCGACTTAATAGCTCGTCGTGGCTTATAAGTTATATCGAATGGAAGGAGCTCTATGTCCCATTTAGCAATCCGGCCCGTCGCGTCGCGGTTGTTTATAATGTCGTTAAGAGGTACTTCGGAGGCTACCGTTATCGAACACTCTTGAAAGTAGTGTCGCAGCTTCCGGGATGCCATGAACACCGCATATGCTATCTTTTGATAGTGTGGGTACCGGGACTTGCATGGAGTTAGGACAGGGGACACATAATAAACCGGTTTTTGAATAGGGAACCGGTGTCCGTCCGTTTCTCGTTTGACAACGAGCACCGCGCTGACAAATTGATGTGTTGCTGCGATATATAATAGCATTGGTTCGCCCATGTTGGGCGCGGCCAGGACCGGATTTGTTGCCAAAATGGCCTTTATTTCTTCGAGTCCGGCCGTGGCGGCATCCGTCCACTCAAAGTGTTCGGTGCGGCGGAGGAGGCGGTAAAGAGGTAATGCCTTTTCTCCTAAACAGGAGATAAAGCGGCTTAGAGCCGCTATGCATCCCGTCAATTTTTGTATTTGTTTGAGGTCTTTTGGAATATCCAATTGTGACAGAGCTCGAATCTTGGCTGGGTTTGCTTCAATTCCTCTACCGGACACAATGAAGCCCAAGAACTTTCCGGTTGGAACGCCGAAGACGCATTTTTCTGTATTGAGTTTGATGTCATATTTTCGAGGATTGTCGAATGTGAGCCTCAAGTCGTCTACTAGAGTTTCGACGTGCTTGGTTTTGACGACCACGTCATCTACATATGCTTCCACCGTTGTGCCGATCTGGTTCGCCAGACATGTCTGAATCATGCGCTGATATGTTGCGCCGGCGTTTTTGAGCCCAAAGGGCATTGTGTTGAAGCAGAACGGGCCGTATGGAGTGATGAATGTTGTTGCAGCTTGGTCTGGCTCCGCCATCTTGATTTGGTGGTAGCCGGAGTACGCGTCGAGGAAGCACAAGGAGTCGTGTCCTGCAGAAGGCCAATGATTTGATCAATTCGAGGAGGGGAAGGGATCCTTTGGGCAAGCCTTATTAAGGTCTTTCAAATCAACACATAGGCGCCAGGATTTGTCCTTCTTGGTACCATCACCAGGTTCGCTAGCCAGTCCGGATGTTTTATATCTCCGATGAATCCGGCTTCCAAAAGTTTGGCTAGCTCCTCCCATGGCCTGCCTCTTAGGTTCGAAAAGCGCCAAGAGCTTGTTTGATCGGCTTGAATCCTTTTAGGATATTTAGGCTGTGCTCGGCCAGCTGACGTGGGATTCCTGGCATGTCTGAAGGGTGCCAGGCAAAGATGTCCTAGTTTTCTTATAGAAATTATCGTAGTGCGGCGTCTACATAAGGGTTTAATTATGCCCCAATGGAGGCCGTTTTTGCAGGGTCCGTTGGATGGACTTGGAATTTGACTATTTCATCCGTTGGTTTAAAAGAGGTGGACTTGGATCTTTTATCAAGTATCACATCGTCCTTGTTCACCGTGGAGCGCATCGCGGTGAGTTCCTCGGCCTCTAGGGCTTCGGATAGTGCCTCGAGGGCTAGTGCGGCTGTCTTATTTTCGGCGCGGAGTGCTATGTTCGGATCACTAGCGAGAGTGATGATTCCGTTTGGACCGGGCATTTTAAGCTTCATGTACCCATAATGGGGTATAGCTTGAAAAATTGTGAATTCCTCTCGTCCTAATAAAGCATGATATCCGCTATTGAACGGGGCCACTTGAAATGTGATCTCCTCGGACCTGTAATTCTCCGTTGAGCCGAACACTACGTCCAGCGTGATTTTTCCTGTGCAGCATGCTTCCCGGCTAGGGATTATTCCTCTAAAGGTTGTGCTGCTTCGTTCAATGCGGTTCCAGTCTATTTCCATTTTTTGGAGGGTTTGCTCATAAATGAGGTTTAGTCCGCTGCCGCCATCCATGAGTACCTTAGTAAGGCGAAAGCCGTCCATTGTCGGGCTGAGGACCAATGCGGCTGGTGCCCGGGCAGTTCGGAATTTAGGTTCGTCACTGGCATTAAAGGTAATAGCCGTGTCGCTCCATGGATTTATTGTTGCTACTTGGTAGACTTCGCAAGGTTATGGAGTTGTCGCTTTAGCATGTTATTTGATGCGAAGGTCTCGAAGACTATTAACACCGTACTGGTGTTGCTGGGCTGGGATTCGAAGCTAGAAGCTCTTCGCCACTTTTGGCCACCTGCCGTAGTATCCAACATGCTCAAGGCTATGAGTTGGAGTGGCGCCCTACGTGCTATGAATTTTGCGAGGTCCGTTTAGCCAACCCTCCAGTACGGTTCCGTACCCTTTAGGGGTTTTGATTTTTGGTATTCAACCCAGGTGCTTGATAATGATGCACCCTTTTGTTCCGGACTAGCGATGTATTCGGGGCCGGATTATCCCAAAATTTACTTTCGGTTTTCCAGGCGCTCTCCATCGCACAGTACTTTTGTACTATGGTCACCAAGTCAGCAAAGCGTGTAATTTCGCGATGACTTATGGCGTTTAGGATTCCCTTGTCCATGCAATTATTGCAAAAAATTGGGATTGCGTCCTCCTCTCGGCAGTCCTTTATCCTGTTCATAACCAGGAGGAATCTGGCCCAGTAATGATGTACTGTTTCAGCGGGCTCTTGCCGAATTCGAGAGATGTCACTAATGTTTGGGTGGGCGGGTGGCACTAAATCCGGAACCCCGTGCAATTTAGGACTCAAGGGCCGAGAAGTTTCCGAACTCGGAAGTTTGGATTTTTGAGTGCTATCCAATGAGTCCGACCCGCCGCCTGACTTTAAGTTCAGGGCTTGATCGAAGTCCGTCCCTCCGCAGAATCCGCATGGAGGATCGAACCGGACGTAGCTAGTCCTTAAGATAGAAGAAGAATCGCCGCATTGCTCCTCTATCACAGCAACATGATGGGTAGCCCGGGAGAGTTGATCTCTCTCATATCGGTTTTAGGCCCGATCCGGTCGTAATCTGTGGCGACTCCCAGGGCGGCGATGCGATCCAAGAGCTCGTTTATGGAGGAGAGCTCGATCGGATCTAACTGTTCGACAAGTTCCGAACTAACATGGTGATTGGTTTCGATAACTCAAGAGGTCATCGTCGGCGCGGTGGCCGAACTAGCAGTCATGAGAAAACCGCCTAGCCGAAGATTCTGACCAGTGGCCAAGGCTTCTTTGGCGATGGTATCGTCTTTAAAGACGAGATGAGGCATCCTACCTGATGGCGACGACACAGAGGAACTCTCAATGAAAGCACCAATGTCGGTGTCAAAACCGGCGGATCTCGGGTAGGGGGTCCCGAACTGTGCGTCTAGGCGGATGGTAACAGCAGACAAGGGACACGTTGATTTTACCCAGGTTCGGGCCCTCTCGATGGAGGTAACACCCTACTCCTGCTTGATTAATATTGATGATATGGGTAGTACAAGAGTAGATCTACCACGAGATCAAGGAGGCTAAACCCTAGAAGCTAGCCTATGGTATGATTGTTGTTTGTCCTACGGACTAAAACCCTCCGGTTTATATAGACACTGGATAGGTTAGGGTTACACAGAGTCGGTTACAATGGTAGGAGATCTACATATCCGTATCGCCAAGCTTGCCTTCCATGCCAAGGAAAGTCCCATCCGGACATGGGACGAAGTCTTCAATCTTGTATCTTCATAGTCTTGGAGTCCGGCCGTGATGATAGTCCGGCTATCCGGACACCCCCTAATCCGGGACTCCCTCACATATCCTCAGCCCCGAGGGTGAACTAATCCATCCCCGTCATGGAGATCGCCGGGATGATGAAGGTGGCCACCGGTGAGGGTTCCCCCCTCCGGCAGGGTGCCGGAACAGGGTCCCGATTGGGTTTTGGTGGCTATAGAGGCTTGCGGCGGCGGAACTCCCGATCTATTCTCGTCTCTGATGGTTTTAGGGTATATGGAGATATATAGGCGAAAGAAGTCAGCCAAGGGAGCCATGAGGGGCCCACGAGGGTGGAGGGCATGTCCAGGGGGGTGGGAGCGCCCCCCTACCTCGTGGCCTCCTCGCTGATCCCCTGACGTGCACTCCAAGTCTCCCGTATTGCTTCCGTTCAAAAAATAACTCTCCCGAAGGTTTCATTCTGTTTGGCCTCCGTTTGATACTCCTTTTCCGCAAAACACTGAAACAAGGGGAAAACAGAAACTGGCACTAGGCTCTGGGTTAATAGGTTAGTCCCAAAAATAATATAAAAGTGTTTAATAAAGCCCATAAACATCCAAAACAGATAATATAATAGCATGGAACAATAAAAAATTATAGATACGTTGGAGACGTATCACCATGAAGGGTCTTATAGTCCGGATGTGGCCTGGCGAGCCCCTGCCCAGCAGCTACTTCGGCCTGGTAAGGCGGCTTGTAAATGCTTGCCCACGGCTTGAAGTCATAAAGAGGTCCGTCTGCATTGAAGGTGCGCGCAGGGCCTTTGCCCGTGCGAAGGTGCGCTGGGCGAAGATGGATGCCGAGAAGCTGGTGAAGGAGGGGCCGCAGGAGGGCAAGGTGCATCACCACCCCGAAAAGTATTATGACGGTGTCCTGAAGGGTGCCCGCCTTATGGCGGAGGAGTGTGCTAAGGATGTAATATTTGAATGAATGTACTCATGTGATCCTGTAAGATGAAAACGAGTTCATGTGTGCTATATAACGCTTGTTGATTTAAAATATTACCTTTTGTGCGGCCATTTATAAAATCTGAGAGTTGGCCAGTCGTCGGCTTCTACCCCCATGTAACTAGTACTGGGGTGTTCAGGATAAATATGAACACTCTTTATCCCAGGTTTGGGTCCTTCGAAGGAGGTGTTCAGCATAACGAACAAGGCAATCGGATTATACAGCTTTATCACTCTCACTTAGCCATAGAAGTCTACAATTTTAAATTTTGGTGAAGCCCCTAGTATTCAGAAGGCCAAACTCGGGGCGCTATACACGCCTAAAACGGACAAGGCCGATTCCTCGCCCGAAGCGGAAAAAATCTTTAAGGATTTGAGACCTCTAGAACAGCGACCAGCTCTCGCCGCATCATGACAGTTAGTTTTCGGCTTTCTCTACTGAGGTGCTCGTCCGGAAGAACTGGTGAAAGTGCAATCATGCCCTTACATTATGTTTTTGTTGTTTATGACAATCTACATGTAGGGGACTAACAATGGCTGCCAAGTAGATTTCAGGTGTTGGTCCCCGGTTCGTCAAAAATTGTGTGTGGATCAAGAGCATACGAAGTGAGTTCTCTCAAGGTTGAAGTGGTAAAATGATGTTTCATTTTATGTTTCTTGAGTTATAGGATCCCGACTATTAAGAGGGGATCAAAGGGATAGTGCTAGATTTGCTCAAGTCGACATCTTCTATTTCTACTTCCTCACATCATATTCCAACATAGGCATATTTCACTCCTATCCAACAAAATTCCACGCATATCCTATATACCAAAGAAATCCATGGCCAACTAGGTTCCCCAAAATATATGATCTAACCTTTGCATACTTTGCATCCTCCATTTTGGTTTATCTTGGGTGGTTCTCTAAGTGAGGACCTAGAGCTTTTCCATAGCTTCAAAACGAGCCCAAGATCATCAAAATCGGAGTCCGGATGAGAAAGTTATGGATGTTTTACTTTTGGGGGGGCCTGCAGTTTTCTTATTGGCCGGATATCCGGGACTTGGCCCGGAAATCCGGCCATAGATGTCCAGAACCGTGTGAAATGCTGGTTTGCCCCCCGGATGTCCGGCGATCTTCCGGATGTCCGGCTTTCTGTTTCGCCGGATGTCCGGCTTGACCCCGGATGTCCGCCCCTTGTTTTCCTACTCTGTTCGGCCCTGTTCTCCAAGTGGCTCTCCAGCCCGGATGTCCGGCCTGCCCGGTCACTTGCACTACAACGGGCATATTTGAGCACACACTATATATACCGCCTCTTCTCCCCACGAGAGAGGTGGACCATTCACTTTGAACAAACCCTAGAACACTTCTCACACTCTCTCTCATTTCTCCACACCAAATCTTGGATCCCCAAGGGATTTGAGAACTTTGAAAAGAAGTTGTCCGATCAAGTGGTAGATCCACTTCTCCTCCTTCTTTGCACCCAAGGAATTCGTGATTTGAGCAAGTCTTGAGCAAATCCCCATCGATCTTGTTACTCTTGGAGGTTGGAGACTCCTAGGCGGTCGGAGTCTTTCGGAGAGGAATCGACCTTTGTGATTACCCCCGGATAAGTTTGTGAGGGTTTGGAGACCACCCCAAGGTCTACCACTAGTGGTTGAGAAACGCCTTCGTGGTGTTGTCTCAAAGGGAGAATAGGGTGATCCTTCGTGGCGTTGGTGTGCCTTCGTGGTAATATCCACCTCTCTAACGGTGACTAGCTTCCTCCAAGGAAGTGAACATCGCATACATCCTCGCCTCCTGAGTTGCGGTTATTCCTAACCCTAACTCTATACTTGTGGTTACTTGTTTTGTTTGCACTTACTTACATCATATTGTGCTTGCTCACTTATATGCTTGTGTTACTTGCTTAGTACTTCGTACTTACTAGCAATTGTTAGGCTCACCTTCATATTCCGCACTATTTCCTAAAATTGCTAAGTAATAATTAAAATTTGTAATTGTACCTATTCACCCCCTCTAGGTCCATCTCGATCCTTTCAATTGGTATCGAGCCTCGTGCTCTATTCTTGTAGCTTAACCGCCCTAGAGCGAGATGAACCTGATGGGACTCCCAGTTGTAGATCCTAAGGATAAAGGCGGGCTTCTTCCAAGTCAAGTCCTTTACGTCGGAGGATCTAGAACGGCCCTTGCTAAGCAAAAGGGAGCATGATGCTTCTCTTGAGGCCTTGGTCCAATGAGATTAGCCACGTTGTCCTCGGTGCTTGCACCACTCTCGGTGGTGCTGCCTCAAGGCCAACTGTGCCTACTCCATCACTTGGTCAACAACCTCCTAACAATGAACACGCCAGTGTTCCTTGGCTTTATGCAAGACCTCAGGTTGAGAAACCAAGATATAATCCTCAAGGCAGTCCTCCTTTTCTTAGTGCCACTTCCGATTTTCCTTTGTGGAGAGTTGCTATGCAGGACCATCTTCGACATGGAAACGATGAGATGTTGGAGATCTTGGAGTATGGCTATCATGTGGTTGATCCAAAGAACCCCACACCAAGAGAAATATATGACAAGAACCTCAATGACACTGCAATCATGTGGATAAGGAGAGGTTTGATGAAAAGCAAAGGAGACCGTTCATACACATCACAAGTGCCAAGGAACTATGGGAAACTGTTGTACGATCCAAAACTGGCACTTCTACCCTCCGGAGTGCTCAATATGAAATTGCCAAGGGGCAATTGCAAAACTTTTGTATGGAGAAAGGTGAAACCCCCAATCAACTCCATGAGCGCCTCATGACACTCACTGCCGATATTGAGTCATGTGAGTGTGACAGACACAAGATGGTTTCAACATGACTAAGAGGTTCCTTGTGGATAAGTTACTTCATGCTCTTGCTCCATTTCACCATCAAATGGTGTGGGACATAAGACAACACCATACCTTCAAGGAAATGACTACAGATGACATCGTATCCACCTTTCAACTATTTGAAGAGTCAAAGACTAATGCCACAAAACATCTTGCCATGCATGGTTCCCCATCATCAAAGATCAATCTTGCATTGAAGGCCAAGCATGTATGTGAAGATGAACAAAGTGAAGAAGAAGAAGAGGATGACGAAGATGGTGATGAGATTGAATTCGACGAGGGCCCTACATATGAAGACATGGCTCTTTTTGTCAAGAAGTTTAGCGTGGGTAAATTCAAGGGAAGATTTCAAAAGAAGAAAGTAAGAAAATGCTACAACTGTGAAGAAACCAATCACTTCTCCAACGAGTGCCCTTATGAGAAGAGAGAAGATAAACCAAGGTTTCCCAAGACCCTTCCCAAGAATAAGTTGCCAAATCCTTTGAACTCCAAGCTCAAGAAGAGAGATGGAAAGGCAATGGTTGCTCAAGAAGAATCTGATCCGGATGATGTTAGTGGTGTTGCCGGAGTTGCTCAAGACTCTCAAAACACTTTGAGGTTAGTTAACAAGAGTGGTGACGTGGTCACCTACAACTACATGAAAGATTACAAGGGAAACGCTCACAAATGCCTAATGGCAAATGCCATGGTTGAAGAAGAAGAGGACCAAAGCTCTTCTGACAAGGTCAAGGTAACTCCACGATCAAATCCTCCTCTTTTCACTCCTTCTACTCCTAGTGATGAGTATCTTGATGCGGAGGATAGATATGAGGATGATGATCTAACTGATCCTATGCTTGCTAAACTTAATAAGTTCATGTGCTCCCTCAAAGGAAGGAAGCTCACTATGTTTCGTATGCTTATGGAGATGGTGAGTAAGCACACCATCTCCATTAAGGAACTCGAAACCCTCGTCATCGAGGAAAAGGAAAAATATGAAATCCTTGAGCGGAAAGTCAAATATGAGGAAGCACGAAATGATGAACTATGCTTAAAAATGGGTGCAAATATTGATGTTCATACTAAAGATCTTGCCTCCTTGAAAAAGGCTATTGGCTCTTGTGAAGAGTTGATGAATGATAAAAGTAAGCTTGCAAAGTCTCATGCTTCTCTCACTAAGGATTGTGAGCTTCTATCCGTGTCTCTCAAGACTAAGGAAGAAGAGCTCACCCTTCTTACAAAGAGTTTTGAGACACTCAAACTTACTTATCTTGAAACTCTAGCTAAGGCTTACTCATCTCCTATTATCAATGTTGATGCATGTTCTACTAACTCTAGTAGTGATCTAGCATCCATTGTTGAGGAGAATTGATTTCTCAAAGCTCAAATCGAGAAAGGGCTCATGACATGTGCTCAAGGCCAAAAGAACCTTAATGAGGTGTTGAGCCAACACAATGAAGCGTTCGCCAAAGAGGGACTCGGGTTTGACCCAAGCACAAGCAAGAAGAAGACGTCCTCCCAAAATTGCACCACCCCTTTAAAAGAAACTTTTGTACGAGAAGGACACAAGGAGAAAGGTAAGGTTATTAGTGGGAAGGCCACAAGGGGCATGCCCACTCTCAACAAGCCAAAAGAGTTCATGCCTCCATCCTATGTACTGCGTAAGACAAAGGATGGAGAAGTTTATGCAAAGTTTGTTGGTCCCCAAAAGGCATTTCGTTCTTATGCTATTTGGGTCCCTAAGACCCTTGTGACTAACTTGAGAGGTCCCATTGTAAAATGGGTGCCTCTAACCAAGTAATAATTGTGTGTAGGTAGCTTTCTCCGGTGGAGTAAAATGGGTGATTGATAGTGGATGTACCAATCATATGACCGGAGATAGCAAATTGCTCTACGATTTCATGGAAGCTATTCAACCATTTATGAGCATTATGTTTGGTGGAGGATCAAAAGGATAGGTACTTGGGTTGGGTAAGGTGGCTATCACAAATGACATGTCTCTTGCAAATGTTATGCTTGTCCAATCCCTTAAATATCATTTGCTTTCTGTCCGCCAATTGGCTTCTGTTGGTTATGATACACTATTTGGACTAACGGATGTGAAAGTCTTTAAGAGATACTCTCAAGTGGCCTTTGTTGGAGAGTTGGATGGCAACCTTTACACGGTTGATTTCTAAAGAGAGCACATTCCATGCAACTTGTCTAATGGCCAAGGCCGACAAGTGGTGGCTATGGCATCGCCGCCAGCCCATGTCGGCATGAGGAATCTCAAGATCTCTTAAAGGGTAATCACATCCTTGGACTAACAAATGTCTCTTTTGAGAAAGATCGTGTGTGTAGTGCATGTATAGCCGGGAAGCAACATCAATCAAAGCACCCATCCAAGAATATTGTGTCTACTTCAAGGCCTTTGGAGCTCCTTCATGTGGATCTCTTTGAGCCTCCTTCATGGGATAGTCTTGGTGGGAAAAAGTATGGACTTGTCATTGTTGATGATTATTCAAGATATACATGGGTGTTTTTCCTTAAGTCCAAGGACGAAACGAAGTTCACTTTCATTGACTTTGCCAAGCAAGCACAACGCAAGTTTGACAAAGAAATCTTGGCAATAAGAAGTGACAATGGATCTGAGTTCAAAAACTATACCTTGGAAGAATTCCTTAGTGATGAAGGGATTGAGCATCAATATTCAGCTCCATACACTCCTCAGCAAAATGGTGTAGCCGAAAGGAAGAACCGCACCCTTGTGGAGATGGCAAGGTCCATGTTGGATGAATACAAGTCACCACATAGTTTCTAGGCCGAAGCTGTCAACACCGCATGTCATGCATCAAACCGGCTTTTCCTCCGCACTATATTGGAAAAGACTCCATATGAGCTTCTAACTGGAAACAAGCCAAATGTCAAGTACTTTCGTGTATTTGGGTGCAAATGTTTCATCCTCAACAAAAGAGAAAGGTTAGGAAAATTTCAATCCAAAACAATTGAGGGTATATTTGTTATTATGGATCAAACTCTCACGATATAGAGTCTACAACAAATCCAATGGATGTGTTGTAGAAACTTGTGACGTGGTGTTTGATGAATTTAAGGGCTCCCATGGGGAGCAAGTTGATCTAAGTGATGTAGGTGAAGAAGATTCTTCTCAAGACATTTTGACCATGGGTGTTGGTGCACTTCTTCCTATGGAACAAGAACCTCATGATGATGAAGAAGAAGATAGAAGTCTCACACATCATCAAACTACTTCAACATTCATAACACCACAAGCCCCTATTGCTCAACCGATACCTTTAGCCCAAGTTGAAGAGGATGATCAAGCTCCTCATGACAATCTTCAAGAACAAGAACAAGAAAGTCCAATCATTGATGATGAACCTCAACAAATGCAATATGAACAAGAAGATCTTCCTCCACACATTAATGATCCATATGTTGAGGATGTGGATGATGGACATGAAGTTGAACCTCGTGAAACCCTTACCTCTATCATGGCACGAGTGGCCGGTCGTGTTGATGTTGACAAAATACTCACCGGCATATCGGAAGGTAGAGTCACTCGTAAGCACTTGACCAACTTTTGTGCTCACTTCTCTTTTGTGTCTAGTTTTGAACCCATCAAGGTACAAGATGCATTGATAGACAACGATTGGCTAGTTGCTATGCAAGAAGAGTTGAACAGTTTTGAACCCAACCAAGTGTGGTCGTTAGTCAAGAGGCCACCTACCGAACACAACGTCATTGGAACAAAATGGATTTTCAAGAACAAACAAGATGAGAATGGTGTAATCATCCGAAACAAGGCAAGGTTAGTGGCACAAGGGTACTCACAAGTTGAAGGTTTGGACTTTGGTGATACCTTTGCCCCCGTTGCCCGTCTTGAATCCATTCGCATCTTACTTGCCTATGCTGCTTTCAATGGTTTTACATTACATCAAATGGATGTGAAGAGTGTTTTCCTTAACGGTCCTCTACAAGAAGAAGTATATGTATCACAACCACCTGGGTTCGTTGATCCCGATCACAAAGACTATGTGTATAAACTTCATAAGGCTTTGTATGGCCTCAAACAAGCACCTCGTGCTTGGTATGATCATCTTAAGAAGTTTTTACTCGATGATGGTTTTGTGAGAGGGGTGATCGATCCTACTATTTTTACTAAGAGGGATAAGGGTGATTTGATCTTATGCCAAATCTATGTAGATGATATCATTTTTGGTTCTCCTAACATTCATTTGTGCAAGAAGTTTGCGGCTTCAATGACCAAGAATTTTGAAATGTCACTCAATGCGGATTTGAAGTTCTTCCTTGGTTTCCAAATTCAACAATTTCAAGAAGGAATTTTCTTGTCCCAAGCAAAGTACCTCAAGGATATCCTAGAGAAGTTTGGTATGTTTGATGCTAGTCCATGTAAGACACCAATGCCAACCAAAATAACACTCACTGAAGACACAGACGGTATCCCCTTCGACCCATCTAAATACCGCTCTATGATTGGTTCATTTCTTTACCTTTGTGCATCTAGACCAGACATCATGTTTAGTGTATGCATGTGTGCTAGATTTCAAGCTTCCCCTAGGGAAAGTCATCATAAGGCGGTTAAGCATATTCTTAGATACCTTGTTCACACTCCAAAGTTGGGTCTATGGTATCCCAAGGATGCTAAGTTTGATCTCATTGGATACACGGATGCGGATTGGGCCGGAGACAAAGTGGATCGTAAGTCCACCTCCGGTGCATGTCAATTTCTTGGACGCTCTTTGGTAAGTTGGTCATCGAAGAAACAAAATTGTATTGCCCTCTCTACCGCAAGTTGAATACATTGCTGCCGCCACCAGTAACTCGCTTATTATGGATGAGGCAAACTTTGAAGGATTATGGTATCACCTATAGGCATGTGCCTCTTCTATGTGATAATGAAAGTGCTATCAACATTGTCGAGAACCCCAAGGATCATCTCCGCACCAAACACATTGATATTAGATATCACTTCTTGAGAGATCATGTTGAGAAAGGCGATATTCACATTGATCACATTGGGACAGATTTGCAATCGGCGATATTTTCACCAAACCATTGGATGAAGCAAGGTTACGTCGACTTAGGCGTGAACTTGGTATCTTGGAGCTTGACAACATTATGTGAAATCTAGTACTCATCCATGCTTAAACTTAATGTCTTGTCTTGATGTAGGCATATATTTAGGGGGAGACACTCAATCCATGAGTCCTCTCACCTTACAAAATGCATAAATTGAACCAACACTCTCAAAGTTATCATAGTTTTTTCAAACTAGGATACTTTAATATGATGGAGTAGTGACCATGTGCTCAAAGTCTATATCTTTGTGGTACTATGTTCCATATGCTCAAACATGGTGAGCTCAGTCACCGCTTGTGCAATGCTTATATGGACCCTTCTTCCTCATCATGTTTGGATTATTTATGTATCTTAGCATGGCCTTAGACGTCTCAGGTTGTCCTCCTTATTAATCTCATGTAAACCACTTGCCGGTGTCTATATAAGATTACTCGGGTCGGCCCCCTCCTTCACATCTCCCCACAGCATGTCGTCATCCAAAGGACCGGACATCCGAGTCTCGCGCCGGACATCCGGGCGCTGTGAAAATTTCCCTGCCCATCAAAACAATCATGAACTGCCATCAGTGGCCGGACATCTGGGCGCTGCTTCTCTGGTCTCTGTTTCCCACTCGCCGGATATCCGGGCCTTGCCCCGGATGTCCGGCCAGTCGCCCGCAAGTCGCGTATACCTGGGAAAGGGGTCTGGCGGGGGGGGGGGGCAGTTCCATTTTCCTTCCCTTCGTCCCTTTCCTCATCTCCTCTCAGCCGCCGCCGCCTGGCCACCACTCCGGCACTGCCCCGGCCATCTCCTCCGACCTCCGGTCCTGACCTCCTGCCAACGGACTCTTCTCCTCCCGATCTACGATTCTATCCAATCCATTTCTCAGATTGTGGCTTGAGTCTCTCGGGAGGGGCCGGTGTTCGGTGGGATTCACCTCCGGAGTTCTTCATGGCTCGTACCAAGAACTGCGGTCCCAAGCGTCCCGAGGTGTCTACTCGGGGTAAGGGTGCTATTTCTTCTCATCTCCCCTTGCTTGTGACTAAATCTTATTGGTTTGCATTATTCTCAATGTACATCTTGCCATATCTATTGCTCTCGCGTTTAGGTTCTGTTTACCTAAGCCTACAAACACCTCTATATGTACTCGGTTACTCAACTTAACCATGGGAATGTAATTTGTTCATTCCACGGTTGAATTTGGTGTATCCTTGTTCATGTTCTTTGGCTCCTTCTTATTGGAAACCATTCATTGTCCATTCCAGCTTGATCGCCGCAAGGCTCCATCGACTCCGATGAGTATCTGCTCAAGAAGAAGAAGGTCTCCACCAAGAAGAAGAAGCGAGCACCATCCACCAGTCCGTCGGCCTCGGATCCAGATGATGCGGACTATGTTGGAGAGGAAGAGGATGACAAGGCGCCACGACGATCTGTTGGACAGTCCAAGCCCGTACTAGGAGGGCACCGATGCCTCATGTTCGTGGTTACGCAATACCCATTGCCCATGGTCGTCGATCTCCATGGAGCTTCCTGATAGTGGAGGTCGCCCCACTCACGACTTCACAATTGTGGGGGCAGGGCAATATCTTCAGTTCCGTCGGGGTGTTAATCCCTATGAGATGGTGGCAGATGCCGAAGATCCTCGGTTCCGGACTCGTATGCAGCAGGATCTCTATTCCAGCTTTGTCCATGGGCGTGGCCTTGCTCCTCACTCATACTTGGATCTAAACTTCCTGCGTGATAATCCTGCCATGTTCCCTAACGATCCAGTCAAGATCATTGATGACATGACTCTTGGTCCTGCAATGACCTTCAGGCGTGATTGGAGTGAAGCTGCCATTCTACAGTTCTATGCCACCTGTTTCTTTGGTCCGGACAACACCCTCACTTGGATGGCCGATGACACTACACTGAGCATCACCTATGATAGGTTTGTTCAGATTTTGGGTCTCTCAGGTGTTGGCCATTGCATCCACAATATGGATCCAGAGGGCAAGCCCAAAGGGATTGATGCTTGCTTGCCTCTTGTAAAACCTACCTCTCAGCTAACTGACGAAGAAAAAGCATATCCAGTCAATGAGGTATCCATCTTTCGTGCTCCCTTCTTCATCCTCTTTCAGTGTGTGCTTCGCACTCTGTATCCTAAGAAGGGAGATCGCTCGAGGGCTCGCAACTATTGTACTGACTTGATGGTTCATATGCATGAGAAACCCACTGTGCCTCTGGACACTGCCAACTTCATTTGGCATGAGATTAGTCTTTGCATTCTTATTCAGACGCGCCAGTTCCCTCATGCACCATATATTCAGGCTCTGATTGATCACACTGCTCCCTTTGAGGTGGTTAAGTCAGCTGTGCACTCCATTTGGAAACCTCCTCCTCACATGCGTGTGACAGCTACGGCTTCTACTCAGCCTAGGAGGTCTGCTGGTGAGAGGACAGCTGCTCCTACTCAGCCCACTAGTTCTTCTGTTCCATCTTCCTCGACCGGTCCTCGTAGCCATTTTGAATCATTCTTGGGTAAGGCTCAGTCTGCTATCATGAAGGCAATCACCTTCAGCTGTCAGCAGAATCATGATGTTCAGAAGCGCCTTGTCATCTCCAAGAATATACTCAAACAGCGCCTCCGTGACCGTGGGAGTCCCGTTAGTGATGATGATCCTCTTCCCGCAGCTCCATCCTCGTCCACTTTCGGTTTTCCATCTCATGCTGACTACCCCGAGTTTCTTGATGTTGATGATGACATCCGTCCAGAGTGATTGAGACTGTTTAGTTTTTCGCCCCTTTTTCCTTGTTGCTGGCAAAGGGGGAGAAGTAGTATCGTAGTAATATGGTCATGCTATGATATGTTATTTCCAACCTATGGTACTTGTGGTACTTGTTCGCTTGAGACTATGTTATGATTATGTTTATGCTGCTACCTATGGCACTTGTTCGCTTGAGACTATGTTATGATTATGGCATGGCCATGAAATGTTCTCATTCTATTTAAAGTGTTATGATGATTTCATTTGTGTTCGTCTCTTACTTCTTTAATTCTTTAAGTTACATATGGAATGAACCTTTGTGTTGGTTATCCTAATATATTCATCGCATGCACACAATGAGGGGAGCTAAAAGAAAATTGTAACTAAACATATTCTCAGATCGGTTTTGCTCCCATGATTATCATTGCTAAGACTATTTATTACATCTATGATACTACATGTATGATTGTCATCAACAAACAAAAGGGGAGATTGAAAGTGCAATCATGCCCTTACATTATGTTTTTGTTGTTTATGACAATCTACATGTAGGGGACTAACAATGGCTGCCAAGTAGATTTCAGGTGTTGGTCCCCGGTTCGTCAAAAATTGTGTGTGGATCAAGAGCATACGAAGTGAGTTCTCTCAAGGTTGAAGTGGTAAAATGATGTTTCATTTTATGTTTCTTGAGTTATAGGGATCCCGCACTATTAAGAGGGAATCAAAGGGGATAGTGCTAGATTTGCTCAAGTCGACATCTTCTATTTCTACTTCCTCACATCATATTCCAACATAGGCATATTTCACTCCTATCCACCAAAATTCCACCCATATCCTATATACCAAAGAAATCCATGGCCAACTAGGTTCCCCAAAATATATGATCTAACCTTTGCATACTTTGCATCCTCCATTTTGGTTTATCTTGGGTGGTTCTCTAAGTGAGGACCTAGAGCTTTTCCATAGCTTCAAAACGAGCCCAAGATCATCAAAATCGGAGTCCGAATGAGAAAGTTATGGATGTTTCACTTTTGGGGGGGCCTGCAGTTTTCTTATTGGCCGGATCTCCGGGACTTGGTCCGGAAATCCGGCCATAGATGTCCAGAACCGTGTGAAATGCTGGTTTGCCCCCCGGATGTCCGGCGATCTTCCGGATGTCCGGGCTTTCCTGTTTCGCCGGATGTCCGGGCTTGACCCCCGGATGTCTGGCTCCCCTGTTTCCTACTCTGTTCTGCCCTGTTCTTCAAGTGGCTCTCCAGCCCGGATGTCCGGCCTCCAGCCCGGATGTCCGGCCTGCCCGGTCACTTGCACTACAACGGGCATATTTGAGCACACACTATATATACTGCCTCTTCTCCCCACGAGAGAGGTGGACCATTCACTTTGAACAAACCCTAGAACACTTCTCACACTCTCTCTCATTTCTCCACACCAAATCTTAGATCCCCAAGGGATTTGAGAGCTTTGAAAAGAAGTTGTCCGATCAAGTGATAGATCCACTTCTCCTCCTTCTTTGCACCCAAGGAATTCGTGATTTGAGCAAGTCTTGAGCAAATCCCCATCGATCTTGTTACTCTTGGAGGTTGGAGACTCCTAGGCGGTCGGAGTCTTTCGGAGAGGAATCGACCTTTGTGATTACCCCCGGATAAGTTTGTGAGGGTTTGGAGACCACCCCAAGGTCTACCACTAGTGGTTGAGAAACGCCTTCGTGGTGTTGTCTCAAAGGAAGAATAGGGTGAGCCTTCGTGGCGTTGGTGTGCCTTTGTGGTAACATCCACCTCTCTAACGGTGACTAGCTTCCCTCCAAGGAAGTGAACATCGGCATACATCCTCGTCTCCCGTAGTTGCGGTTATTCCTAACCCTAACTCTATACTTGTGGTTACTTGTTTTGTTTGCACTTACTTACATCATATTGTGCTTGCTCACTTATATGCTTGTGTTACTTGCTTAGTACTTCGTACTTACTAGCAATTGTTAGGCTCACCTTCATATTCCGCACTATTGCCTAAAATTGCTAAGTAATAATTAAAATTTGTAATTGTACCTATTCACCCCCCCCCCCTCTAGGTCCATGTCGATCCTTTCAACTGGGACACAATCGCAGTAGTTCTCCCAGCGCTACCTTAGCCGATATAGCGGAACGTAAGGCACCAAAACATGGGAGCCAGACAAACCCAACTATTGACCCAAGACATGATTGGGAGCTGATGCATATAATGCTATAAGTTCAGGGTGCCACACTGTAGAAAGTGTTCGGACATTTATTGTCGTGATATGGGGTATACTGAAGCCCCTGGCGCACTGGACATACCATAATGTACGGGTGCAATTTGCCGTAAATAAGCAGACAAGGAAAAAGGAAGAAAGCGGAATGCAATAATAGGCTAACGCTATGCATTGTTATTAAATAATGCGTCAAAGCGTACGGATACAAGTAGTGCAATAAGCAAAAAATAGGACTATTTGACATGTCCTATCCAAGGGCAAGCTGCATATGGGTATGTAAAACAAGTATATCGATCGTTATCAGAGACCACCTGGGGATTCCCTTGTACGTCAGAGCATCTTGCTTCCTTGGTATTTTATTACCGCGATGGGTCCAACGATTAGACTGCCGGAAAGGGCTTCCAGAGAGTAAGGTCCTGCAAGAGAAAAATGTTAAAGGTATACGACCCCTGGGGCGGTTGAGCCGCATTATGGGACGTGCCGTAGTGGTGCCTGGCGATCCTCCTGCGGGGTACTCCGGACTCGCTTGAAGGTGTCCGGGGTCGTTTTCACCAAATTGGCGGTTTGCCTAATAAGGTTGCTTTGCGCTTCCGCTGCGAGGGCTGCAGTGTGCTCCTCCGTGCGGAGCGAGCGCTCTGTGTTTCCATTAACTGTTATAACCCCGCGTGGTCCTGGAATTTTGAGTTTGAGGTATGCATAATGCGGTACCGCATTGAATCTGGCAAATGCGGTTCGTCCGAGCAGTGTGTGATAGCCGCTGCGAAAGGGGACGATATCGAAGATTAACTCCTCGCTTTGAAAGTTGTCCGGAGATCCGAAGACCACTTACAGTGTGATTGAGCCCGTGCAACAGGCCTCTACACCTGGGATTACACCTTTAAAGGTGGTTTTTGTGGGTTTGATCCTCGAGGGGTCTATGCCCATTTTGCACACTGTATCCTTATAGAGCAGGTACAGGCTGCTGCCACCGTCCATAAGGACTCGAGTGAGGTGAAATCCGTCAATGGTGCGGTCAAGGACCAATGCGGCAGATCCGCCATGACGGATACTAGTGGGGTGGTCCCTGCGATCGAAGGTGATCGGACAAGAGGACGATGGGTTGAACTTTGGGGCGACTGGCTCCATTGCATAGACGTCCCTTAGTGCACACTTCCGTTCCCTCTTGGGAATATTGGTTGTGTATATCATGTTCACCGTTTTCACTTGTGGAGGGAACCTCTTCTATCCTCCTGTGTTCGGCGGCCGAGGCTCCTCCTCATCGTCGCTATGCAGCCCCTTGTCCTTGTTTTCGGCATTCAACTCGCTGGCCTGCTTGAACACCCAGCATTCTCTGTTGGTGTGATTGGCTGGCTTATCGGGGGTGCCGTGAATTTGACACGAGCGATAGAGTGTGCGGTCCAAACTGGACGGGCCCGGCTTGCTTCTTTTGAACGGCTTTTTTCGCTGACCGGATTTAGAGCCACTGAATCCGGCATTGACTGCCGTGTCCTCAGCGTTGTCGCCGTTGTTGCGGCGCTTGTTTCTGTTGCGATGTGGTCTGCCGTTAGTATCTTTGGCATCTGTCTTGCCAGGATTTCTTGATGTGTTGTTGCTGCGAGCCAGCCAGCTGTCCTCGCCCGCGCAAAAGAGGTTCATGAGTGTCGTGAGGGCTGCCATGGACTTCGGCTTCTCTTGGCCAAGGTGTCGGGCGAGCCACTCATCCCGGATGTTATGTTTAAATGCCGCTAAGGCCTCGGCATCCGGACATTCGACAATTTGGTTCTTTTTAGTTAGGAACGGAGTCCAGAATTTCCTGGCCGATTCCCCTAGCTGTTGGGTTATGTGTCTCAAGTCATCAGCATCTGGTGGTCGCACATAAGGAATGCATCTTCCAAATTCTCCCAACTGCCAATGGAGTTTGATGGCAGGCTATTCAGCCAATGCCAAGCTGGTCCTTTGAGTTATAGTGGGAGGTACTTGATGGCATGTAGACCGTCACCGCGGGCCATGTGGATGTGGAGGAGGAAATCCTCGATCCATACCGCGGGGTCGTTGTGCCATCATATGACTCAATGTTCGCGTGTTTGAGTCCTTCTGGGAATTCATGATCCATTACTTCATCGATGAAGCATAGGGGGTGTGCGGCGCCTCTGTGCCGGGTTATGTCGCGACGCAGTTCATATGAGTCTTGTCTGTTGTATTCGGCCCGGCCGGATTTGCTTTTAGTGTATCCGGCGTGACGGTCATCGTCACGCGTTGGGGCACGAGCCCGTGATCCGTAGATCGATCTTGTATGTCCTGCTTTGTTTTCCAATACGTCTCGCAGGTCCCGCGTGTTGCCCCGGGCCTTGGTGTTTTTGTTTGTCTGGCGACGGGGTGCGGGCTGGACTTCGGGCTGATATGCCCCTCTGTCTCGGCCACGAGGTGGCCGATCGGCCGTATCATACACTGGTAATGTAGGTTTTAATGCTTCCTCCTCGAGTTGGGCCGCCAGGACTTCCGTCCATCTATCCGCTAGCAGATCTTGATCAGCTCGAAGCTGTTGCTGCTTTTTCTTCAGGCTTTTTGCTGTGGCTATAAGCCGGCGCTTGAAGCGCTCCTGTTCGACGGGATCCACAGGCACGATTAATTCTTTGTCACCGAGGCTCACCTCGTCTTCAGAGAGAGGCATGTAATTGTCCTCCTATGATTCTCCGTCTGCTGCCTGTTCCGGAGGGCTAGCTTGTTCATCCTCCCGCTCGAGGTCTGGCTGGAGGGGATTGTGCTCGTCTTCAGCACTATTCGGAGCGTTATTGCCTCTTGTGCCGGTATCGCTGCTTTTGCTATGGCGGGACTTAGAGCAGCGCCGCTGACGTCGGTGCTTGGATTGCTTCTTGGAGGGATTATCCTCTGATGTCTTATCGCCATCGCCTTCTTTGGGGGTGTCCACCATGTATATATCATATGATGAGGTGGCAGTCCAGCGCCCTGTGGGTGGTGGTTCCTGTTCGTCTCCTGCATCGTCGTCCATACCGTCGATGTCTTCGGAGTCGAAATCGAGCATGTCGGTTAAATCATCGACAGTGGCTACTAACTGGGTGGTGGGTGGGGAGCGAATTTCTTCGTTGCCCGCATCCCATTCTAGCCGGACATAGTTCGGCCAAGGGTCTCCTGACAAGGAGAGAGACCTCAATGAGTTTAGCATGTCGCCCAGTGGTGAGTGCTGAAAGATATCCGCGGAGGAAAACTCCATAATCGGTGCCCAATCGGACTTGATAGGCATGGACGTAGGTGGCTCGGAGCTCGTGGCCGGGGACGAATCCAAGTGTCTGGCAACACGGGTCTCATAGGGAGTGACATCAGCCTTCGGCTCTATCGCCGCTGAGTGCGCGGCCTTCATGGCGGGGTCCATCCACCCATCCTCGGACGGCGCAATCTGTTCAGGATTGAGGGCCGGAGTAGTTGCAGGTGTGATCTCCCGAACACTGCACGACAGCAGAGCTAAGTCATGCTCGTCGTGACTGTGCGGCGCACCTGACATGGGCTCGAATCCGTCGAAGATCAAGTCTCCGCGGATGTCGGCAGTATAGTTCAAGTTTCCAAACCTGACCTGACAGCCAGGGGCGTAGCTCTCGATCTGCTCCGGATGGCCAAGCAAGTTGGCCCGCAGTATGAAGCCACCGAATACGAAGATCTGTCCGGAGCGGAAAACCTCACCATGGATTGCATCGTTGCCGATGATCGAAGGGGCCATCAAGCCTTGTGGTGACGACACAGTGGAACTCTCAATGAAAGCACCAATGTCGGTGTCAAAACCGGCGGATCTCGGGTAGGGGGTCCCGAACTGTGCGTCTAAGGTGGATGGTAACAGGAGGCGAGGGACACGATGTTTACCCAGGTTCAGGCCCTCTCGATGGAGGTAATACCCTACTTCCTGCTTGATTGATCTTGATGATATGAGTATTACAAGAGTTGATCTACCACGAGATCGTAGAGGCTTAACCCTAGAAGCTAGCCAATGGTATGATTGTTCTTGTCCTATGGACTAAACCCTCCGGTTTATATAGACACCGGAGGGGGCTAGGGTTACACAGAGTTGGTTACAAGGGAGGAGATCTACATATCCGTATTGCCAAGCTTGCCTTCCACGCCAAGGAGAGTCCCATCCGGACAGGGGACGAAGTCTTCAATCTTGTATCTTCATAGTCCAACAGTCCGGCCAAAGTATATAGTCCGGCTGTCCGAGGACCCCCTAATCAAGGACTCCCTCAGAGGGGCATAGTCATGACTATGCGGATGAGATATCGGATATCTCTAATGCTCTTGAGGAATAGCGTGGTCATCGTTTGGCTCTTGAGGAGTCATACAACGATGATCATGCTAAATTAAAGAAAGATCTTGATCATGCTCTTGTTGTATCTCGTGTGCTAAATTCCAAGAAGGCCAAACTTGGGGTTGATCTTGCTAGACTCAAGGAGGAGTTTGAGATACTTGACAAGGCTCACAAGGCCTTGAAGGGTACTCATGCTAGCCTTAAAGAGTCTCATGATCAACTCCAAGTGAAGCTAACCAAGGAGAAAGCCACTTTTCCTCATATGGTTTTAATTTATAATGCAAATGCTACTAACCCATGTTGTGAGCATGTGCACCTTGCGGAGGAGAATGCAAAGTTGAAGGAGCAACTTGAGAAAGTCCTTGTGTCTTGCATACAAGGCGAGAAGAATCTCAACGACCTTTTGAGCAATCAAAAGGAAGTTGTGGCCAAGGAAGGGATCGGGTTCGCACCCAAGTCCAAGAATAAGAAGAAGAATGACAAGGCCAAATGACCTCCTCCTCTCAAGCAAACTTTTGTGAAGGAGGGAGAGGGTGCTTCTAAGGAGAAGAAGAAGAACAATGGGAAGGGTGGTGATGCCAAGAAGGGCAATGCTACCCCTTCCAACAAAGTCAGCGACTTTAACCCTTCTTATGTGTTATGCCGTGCTAGTGATGGACATGTTTATGCTAAATTTGTTGTCTCTCCTTATGAGTATGTTGAATGGTCTATTTGGGTTCCTAAGACCCTTGTTACTAACATCAAAGGACCCATTACAAAATGGGTAAGACCAAGCATTGATCTCTTGTAGGTGTTTCCTTCCGGTGGGGGATCATGGTTGTTTGATAGTGGAGCCACAAATCATATGACCGGAAGCAAGGACTTGGTGGTGGACGTGCACAAGATTCCATCTATGCCCACCAATGTTGAGTGGGGTGATGCCTCGTCTTCTAAGGTATTGGGTCTTGGCAAGGTTGTCATTTCTCATGATCTCACGATCGAGAAAGTCATGCTTGTTGACTCCCTTGCATACAATTACTTTCCGTTCGTCAACTTGCACTCATGGGCTTTGCCACTTTCTTTGATATTGATACCGTGTCACAACCCTAGAGTTTGCTTGTAACTAGTGGCATTGCATCCATGCATCATGTTTAAATTTCATGAAACTTGAAATGGGGATTGATCCAAGCCCTAGAACTAAATGAATTCAACTAGGTTCCATAAAATAATATTTTCAATGATCCCAAATGCCCTTTAGAAAAGTTCATGATTTTTGTCAAAGGTGAAAACCTCTGCCAAAAGTCATGCACATATTTCTAGGCCATTCTGGATTTCTGAATTAAATCATATGTTATTTGAATTTGGGCATTTAAATGCTAGTAAGTATTTTAAGAGCCCAAATAATCCTAAACTGAAATGTTCCATGTTGGATAAATTCTATACAGTGGGCATGTACAGTTTGGTGATTTTTGAAAGGGCCTAGGTATTTTTAGAAAAGCCACAAAGATTACAGAAAAATAGAAAACATAAACAAATAAACGAAGAGAGAGAGACCCACCTGACTTATCTGTGCAGCCACCTAGTCGGCCCAGCTGGCAGCCCAGCCAGCTGGCCAACCCATCGAGGGCACGGGCGTCTTCTTCCTTCTGCCAGAAGGTAGAGGAGAAGACAGCCACGGCGCCGCGGCGTGCCACGCCGGCAGCTGCCTGCCTGGCTGCCCCCTCATCGCCCTGGACTCCCTCCGCAACGCCACGCGCCCCCTGGACCCTCTCTCACTCTCCCCATGCTCATCCCCTCCTCTGGCTCTCTCCTCCTCTCTTCCCCGAGCATCGCCGTCGCCGCAGCTCACCATAGTCGTGCCCACCGAGCTCCCCTCGCCTCGCCGACCCGCCCAGGAGAACCGCAGGGTCGTCTTCATCATCTACGAGGAGCCACGTGACGCCGGATGCCCCGCATCGCCGGCTACCTCGTCTTCTTCCTCCTCTGCCGCCGGAGATCGCCGACGCCCGTCCGTCGTCTCTGACGCCTCCCCGAGACCAGTGACATGCTCAACGACCTCCCAGTGAGCTCCGCTGCATTTCCCCTCTCTTTCCCGCATCTTCCCCGTCCTCTAGCCATCATGTTCATCGAGACCGAGAACCACCGCCGCCCGAGCTTGTCGCCGGCGTAGCTCCGGCGACCATTTGGTCACGCCAGTGCATCCAAACGCTTCGCAGCAACACGTAGAGCCTCGTGGGAGCTTCATTTCGACCTTTTTGCACGCCGTAGCCCCGACCCCGAGCTCGCTTGAGCTCCGGCCGCCGCTGTGGTCGTCGCTGGCGATGCTACAGGCCATTCTAGGCCAGGAGACCACCACCATCCGACGCGCCGTGCTGCCAGCTTCCTAGAGCTGCCTCCAACAAGATCGGTAGTGCTCGTGGAGCTTTTCCGAAGCTCCTCGCCGCCGCTGACCTCGCCGGCGGCTCAACGCCGACGAGTTTGACCCGTTTGACCAGGGGATTTGACCTTCCCTGTGTCTATGGCATGCGGGCCCCACCCGGCTAATTAATCTAGTTTAAGTTAAAACTTAATTAGAATGACCCAGGTTAGTACTAACTAAACTAGATTAGTTTAGCTAACCACTGACACGCGGGACCCACTGGTCAGTTTGACCTGGGCCGCCTCGTTGACCTGCTGACGTCACAGTGACGCAGTGCTGACGCAGTAACTCTTTTTCTGGATTTATTCTTTTACAGGAAATTCCAGAAATTAGTATAAACTTCTAAAAATCATAGAAAATCAACCGTAACTCCAAATCAAACAAATTATATATGCAAAATTATCAGAAAAATAAAACCTATCCATCTGTATCATTTTCATGCATGTTTGAGAAAGTTAACCTCACTGTTTGGGATGAAAGTTGATTAGGACGAATTTGATAATAAATTTGGAGTTGGAATTTGATCTAGTTTTGAATTCCACTTCAATCAAAATGACTTTCTATTGCATTAGCTCAAATGACAGCATATTGCCATGTCATGATCATGCATCATATTGTGCATTACATTGATTGTGTTTCTTTCTCTGTTGCCGGTATTTGTCCCCTCTCGATAGACGTGATTCGACGATGAGTTCGATGACACCGATGAAAAACTATAACATCTTCAGAAGAGCCAGGCAAGCAAAACCCCCTTGTTCATTCCGATACAATCCTACTTCTCGCTCCTGCTCTCTTTTACTGCATTAGGACAACAATGATTCATCTGTTACTTGCTGCGGTAGCTGAACCCCTTTATCCTCTGCATGACCTGTCATTGCCACAGTAAATAGATGAAACCCACTAGCATGAGTAGGAGTTGTTTGAGCCCTCTTGTGCCTACTCATTCATGCTTGATTGTCATGCCTGCTACTTCTTAGAGTTGAGTCAGGTCTGGTTCATCGGGGATGAATCAGAGGCGTGTGAACATGTCCTACTATGTGTGAGCTAAGTGTGTGAACACGATTTGGTAAAGGTAGCGGCGAGAGGCCATGTAGGAGTACATGGTGGGTTGTCTCATTGAAGCCGTCCTTAGGAACTGAGTTCTGTGTTTGTGATCCGCTCGACTTCTTAATCACCCTTGTCCTCTGTCTAGGAGTTGCAAGTAGTTTCTAGTGTTTGTAGTATGCTGGAGGCCGTGGGCAGCGCTGACCCGTGGGGTGGGCTGTGATGCGGTAGGCACGTGGCCGGGTATGCCGGGCGCCCGTTTGGTGTCGCGGAACCCTGTACGCATCGTTCGGGGCCGTATGTGGAAACCTCGGCCGGACTCCCTACGGATGGATCCTGAATAGGCGATAAACCTGGACTAGAGACTTGAGTGTTTAGGTAGGTCGTGGTCTACACCCACGTCGACTTTCACTTGAAGTTTGCCGAGCACATGTCGCGTGCAGACGCTAAGTGGTGGAAACATGTATGAAGAAGTACACCCCTGCAGGGTTAACATCATCTATTCAAATAGCCGTGTCCACGGTAAGGGACTTCTGGGTTGCCTATAACAGTTGATAGACAAGTGAAAGTGGATACTCTAAAATGCGCAAGATAAGCATGAGTGCTATGGATGGCCTTCTCGTAGGGAGACGGGAGCGGATCCATAGTGGTGTATTGATATGGTGAATATGTGGACTCGTGTGCGCCACCTCAAAAGAGTTACTTGCAGTCGTAGTTTAGGATAGCCACCGAGCAAAGCTGGCTTGCTGCAGTTCAACTCCACTACCCCTTTGTTGATACCGATGCATATGTAGCTAGTTCCGATGTAAGTCTTGTTGGGTACATTTGTACTCACGTTTGCCTATTTTATGTTTTAAAGAGAGACGTCAGTCTCGCTAGTAGTTCCGTGTGGACTTCGACGTTTAGCTTGATACCTCAGCTACGATCTAGTGCCCTCGACAGGATCTGGTAGATAGTCAGGCTTCTAAGCCTTTTTCATTTTTAGATGTCTGTACTCAGACGTGTTAAGCTTCCGCATGTGCTTTGACTTGTATGCTCTGAACGTTCGGTCATGAGATCCATGTTTGTAATGTCTCGCTCCTCGGAGCCTAATGAATAAATACTTGAGTCGTAGAGTTATGTTGTGATGCCATGCTGTATTTACACATATCGAGCATATTGTGTGTATGATTGAAATGCTTGGTATGTGTGGGATCCGACAACCTAGTTGTTTATCCTTGGTAGCCTCTCTTATGGGGAAATGTAGTCTTTTGCTTCCATGAGCCATAGTAGTTCGCTACAGCCTGGTTCACCGGAGTCCTGCTAGCCCAACACTACTCCTCCTGAACACTTGACTGGCGGCATGTGATTCACTTCGTTCTGTGTCATCCCTTCGGGAAATGTCACGCGGTGACATCCGAGTCCTGCCTAGCTGCTACAGCCCGGTTCCCGAGTCCTTTAGCCCAGCGCTACAGCCCGGATTCACACGTTGTCAATCGACATGCTCGATGTTGATTCATGTATGCCTGTCCCTATAAGTTAGTGCCACTTTGGGTTCATGACTAGTCATGTCGGCCCGGGTTCTCTGTCATATGGATGCTAGCGACACTGTCATATACGTTAGCCAAAAGGCGCAAACGGTCCCGGGCAATGGTAAGGCAACACCCGTGGGAATACCGTGCGTGAGGCCGCAAAGTGATATGAGGTGTTACTGGCTGGATCGATGTGACTTGGAATCGGTGTTCTGACATACCGTGGCCCTCTTGTGGAGCAAGACTATTAAAGTAGCCTTTGTTCGGCATGTCAAGAATGGTATCTATGTGATTAACTTTTCGGAGCGACCCACTAAGACCGCGACTTGCCTAATGGCTAAAGTTGACGTGGGATGGCTTTGGCATCGCTGTTTAGCCCATGCCAATATGAGATCTTTGCAAAGTCTTCTCAAGGGGGACAATGTCAGTGGACTAACAAATGTTAGTTTTTCTAAGGATCATGCTTGCAGTGCTTGCGTCGAAGGAAAGCTACATGAAAAGGCTCACCCTCCCACGACTATCATTTACTCAAAGAGGCCTTTGGAGCTCCTTCACTTGGATCTCTTTGGGAATCCATCATTTGATAGTCTTGGGGGTAGAAAGTATTGCTTGGTGATTGTGGATGATTATTCAAGATACACTTGGGTATATTTCTTCAAGAGGAAGAGTGGGACCCAACAAACCGTCATTGATTTTGCAAATGAAGCTCACCACCAACACAATGCAAAGATCTCGACGATGAGAAGTGACAACAGCACCGAGTTCAAGAACTACACCTTGGATGAGTTCCTTAGTGATGAGGGGATCAAGCATCAATATTCCGCACCTTACACCCCTCAACAAAATGGTGTAGCGGAGAGGAAGAATCAGACGTTGATGGATGCGGTAAGAACCATGATGGCGGAGTTCAAGTCTCCATACAACTTTTGGGCCGAAGCCATCAACACCGCGTGTCATGCATCCAATCGGCTCTACCTCCACAAAGGCTTGAACAAGACTCCATATGAGATAATCACCGGTAACAAGCCCAACCTCAAGTACTTCCGGTTGTTCGGGTTAAGTGTTTCATTCTCAAGAAAGGTGTTCGTTTGTCTAAATTTGACGCTAGAGCTCATGAGGGCATATTTGTTGGTTATCCTACAAACTCTCATGCTTACCGTGTCCTCAATAAGTCCACGGGACTTATTGAGGAGACATGTAACATGGAGTTTGATGAGAATAACGGCTCCCAAGTGGAGCAAAGTGGTACTTGTGATGTAGGTGATGAAATTCCTCCCCAAGCCATAAGAAGAATGGGTGTTGGCTTTATCCTACCCATTGAGGAACCCCTTGTGTCCGAAGGAGAAGGACAATGTTCCACTCAAGTGGAACTATCACCAACTCAAGACCCACACGCTTCAGAAGAACAAAGTGAAGGCCCTCAACCAAATGAACAAGATCAAGGGCAAGATCAACGTCAAGACAGTGGTGAATCACCAAGTGATGCTCAAGATTAAGTTCTCTCCTCCGAGCTAGTTCAAGATAAAGAACAAGCTCAAGACGACGCTCAAGATGATCAAGTTTCCGCTCCTCAACTCACTTCAGAGGAGGAATTGGAGCGTCGTGCCGCTAAGATTGCATCCAAGCTATCCACCAAAGATCATCTCATGACAAATGTGCTTGGAAGCTTAAGAAAGGGGGTAAGCACTCATAGACAATTATCAAACTATTTTGAACATCACGCATTTGTCTCTTGTGTTGAACCCCAAAAGGTCTATGAGGCGCTCGAGGATCTGGATTGGCTTAATGCCATGCATGAAGAACTCAACAACTTCGAGCACAACAAGGTATGGAGATTGCTGCCAAGGCCAACGGGGAACCATAATTTTATTGGAACCAAGTGGATATTCAAGAACAAGCAAGATGCTCATGGAATTATCATTCAAAACAAGGCTCGTTTGGTAGCACAAGGCTACTCCCAAGTCGAGGGTATCGACTACGGGTAAACCTTTGCTCCTGTTGCTCGCCTTGAATCCATTCGTATGTTGATTTCTTATGCTTCTCATCATAACTTCAAGTTGCAACAAATGGATGTGAAGAGTGCTTTTCTTAATGGTCCTATTAATGAGTTGGTGTATGTCAAGCAACCCCTCGTGTTCGAGGATCCCTATTTTCCCGATCATGTGTACCAACTCGATAAGGCACTCTATGGCCTTAAGCAAGCCCCACATGCGTGGTATGACCACCTTACCGAGTTGTTGCAAGATCGCGGTTTTGAAATTGGGACAATTGACCCCACTCTTTTTACTAAGAAGGTTAAAGGGGAGTTGTTCGTGTGCCAACTATATGTTGATGATATTTGTCAGCGGTTGGGTGCGACATATGCCAAAGGATGGCTTATCATGGTGGGAGCGAGTAGAACGTCGCCGGTGCCCGGAAGCGGGATGAGGCGTAGACACGAACGCCGTCATACTTTACCCAGGTTCGGGGCTCTCCTAGGAGATAACACCCCTACTCCTACTCTGCGGGGTCTCCGCATGATCACTAAGGCTCAAGTGAATACACAAGTGCTCCTCGAGCTGTATGCTAGAGGTAGGAGAAGGCAAGGCTGGCTCTTCCCTTTCCTCTATGATCTGGTCTAACTATCTTAGGTCTGGAACCCTTTGCATGGGTGCCCTGGGGGGTTTATATATGCCTACCCCCAGGGGTACATTTTTAATCCGGCTGGGGTAGGGCCCGGCTGTCAGTCTCTCTTGTGCCGGCTTCTCCGCCGACTGCTGGGGCCCGCCGACTGGTGGGTCCCGTCGACTGGTAGGGTGCGGGCCGACAGGGCGTACCCACCGCCTCCGGGCTTGCCCGTGGCTGATCACTATAGCCGCGTCGCTAATGACGCAAGCTTGGTCGGGAGGTCATGGCTACAGCCCCGCCGCCAGGCGGGCGATTACTGTAGCCACTCCCCATCTTGTCTGGTTGATGGCGCGTGGGCCCCGAGGAAGGGGCCAGCCGACTCCTAGGGGCCGACCTCCATCGGGTCCGACTGGTAGGTCTCTTCGCCGTCTTCTGAACTCTCGCAGACTGGCGGGGCCCATCGTCCTTGGGCCGTACAGACAGGCCGTCGTGGGAACAGGACTCCGCCCACACGGGGTGATGTCAGGGATACGGTGGCAACAGTGTCACGCCGGGCGGAGATCTCCACTGGTATGGGGCACTGTGGCCATGCTTGCCTGATTCAGAGGAGGGGATGGGCTGTATTGTACCCACTCCCCGCGCCATCCCCCTGACGAGGGCACAGGCTTTGCGGGTGTCGCGGGCCGACTCCCTGAGGCCGGCTTCTCTGGAAGTCGCCTGGCGGGAGTCGGCTTCACTCAGCCTCACCTCCAGGACTCGGCCGCCCATGGGAAGCCGGCTACTCCTTCAGTCGGCTTCCAGAAGGCGGCTCCTCGTCTCGTCGTCTTGAGGGGCGCAGTCAGCCCCGATGTCTCGAAAGGTTTTGGGTCTCGGGCTAGCGTACCCGTGGCCCATTATTCCGACAGTAGTCCCCGAAGCTGGTGAGGCGTCGCCGACGATCGGTCGAGGAGCCTCAGCAGCTTCCTCCTCTCGGTGCCCGAGGTGGAGCTGCGTCCGTATTTTGCCGAGCTGACTGGTTGGAGTCAGCCTCGCCCCAACCTGTCTTGACCAAACTTTCGTACGCCTCGACGGGAGCCATGTGGCGTGCTAGCTAAGCCTCCGTGCCACCGCCCGCTTCGGGCCTGTCACGTGGTGGCGCGCGGCCGGGCCAGTCTGCCCGCCTAACCGCGCGATGGGACACGTCTTCGGAACGGACCCGCCACTACCCTCCTCGACTCTCGAGCGGATCCGCTGCGGCCGAGGCGGGCGGTTGAGATTCCCGCGGAGTTACTGCGCGCAGTAGCTCGCGTGGGACGGATCGTGGGGAGTGTGGGGTAACGGCGCAGTTAATCCCATGCCCGCTCCCTCGGCTTCGCAGCCCGAGGGTCCATAAGTAGGCGGGCGAGGGGGAGCGGCAGGGCACGTGCGTCCCCCCTCCTCATTGCCTCCTCTTTCCTGCCTTCTCTTCCTTCTTCCTCTTGCCGCCGCTCCCTCAAGCGACATCGAGCGTTGCGGCAACCCATCCCCGATGAGCTCCTCTTCCACCGTCACGCCCCCCTCGGTGCGCTCCTGGGAGTGGAACGGCTCCGATGTTCATGAAGACCACATCGACTTCCTCCGCAAGATGCGTCGGCTGCCTGATACGTCTCCGTCATATCTACTTTTCCAAACACTTTTGCCCTTGTTTTGGACTCTAACTTGTATGATTTGAATGGAACTAATCCGGACTGACGCTGTTTTCAGCAGAATTGCCATGATGTTGTTTTATGTGCAGAAAACAAAAGTTCTCGGAATGACCTGAAACTCCACGGAATACCTTAGAATAAATAACAAAAAATCCTCGCCAAAGATGAAGACCAGGGGCCCACACCCTGTTCACGAGGGTGGGGGGCGCACCCAGGGGGCGCGCCCCCCTACCTCGTGGGCCCCCTGGACACCCTCCGACGCCAACTCCAACTCTATTTATTGGCTTTCGGGGAGAAAAAAATTAGGGAGAAGAAATCATCGCGTTTTACGATACGGAGCCGCCACCAAGCCCTAATCTCTCTCGGAAGGGCTGATCTGGAGTCCGTTCGGGGCTCCGGAGAGGGGGATTCGTCGCCGTCGTCATCATCAACCATCCTCCATCACCAATTTCATGATGCTCACCGCCGTGCGTGAGTAATTCCATCGTAGGCTCGCTGGACGGTGATGGGTTGGATGAGATTTATCATGTAATCGAGTTAGTTTTGTTAGGGTTTGATCCCTAATATCCACTATGTTCTGAGATTGATGTTGCTATGACTTTGCTATGCTTAATGCTTGTCACTAGGGCCCGAGTGCCATGAATTCAGATCTGAACCTATTATGTTTTCATGAATATATGTGTGTTCTTGATCCTATCTTGCAAGTCTATAGTCACCTACTATGTGTTATGATCCGGCAACCCCGAAGTGACAATAATCGGGACCACTCCCGGTGATGACCATAGTTTGAGGAGTTCATGTATTCACTAGGTGCTAATTCTTTGTTCCTGTTCTCTATTAAAAGGAGGCCTTAATATCCCTTAGTTTCCAATAGGACCCCGCTGCCAGGGGAGGGTAGGACAAAAGATATCATGCAAGTTCTTTTCCATAAGCATGTATGACTATATTCGGAATACATGCCTACATTATATTGATGAATTGGAGCTAGTTCTATGTCACCCTATGTTATGACTGTTACATGACGAACTGCATCCGACATAATTATCCATCACTAATCCGGTGCCTACGAGCTTTCCAGATACTGGTTCTCGCTTATCTACTTTCCCGTTGATACTCTTACAATCACTACAAAAATACCAAAAACATTACTTTTGCTGTCTTTACTTTTGTTACCGTTACCACCACTATCATATTACTTTGCTACTAAACACTTTGCTGCAGATACTAAGTTTCCAGGTGTGGTTGAATTGACAACTCAGCTGCTAATACTTGAGAATATTCTTTGGCCCCCTTGTGTCGAATCAATAAATTTGGGTTGAATACTCTACCCTCGAAAACTGTTGTGATCCCCTATACTTGTGGGTTATCAAGACCTTTTTCTGGTGCCGTTGCCTGGGAGCATAGCTCTATTCTTTGAGTCACTTGGGATTTATATCTGCTGGACACTATGAAGAACTTGAAAGACGCTAAGACAAAAATTTATCCCTCAACTGCGAGGGGAGGTAAGGAACTGCCATCTAGCTCGCACTTGATTCACCTTCATTATGAGTAAGCTAGCAACACCTAAACCTGCTTCGCTATTCGCTTACGATATGTCGCATGTTATTGATGATGCCACTTCTGCTATGCATGATACTTATGATGAAACTACTTCTATGCTTGATACTACTGTGCCCCTTGGTGAATTTCTTGATGAACAAATTTCTAGGTCTAGATAGAGAGAAATTATTGAAACTGATAATATTGATGAAAGTAATGATGAAGATATGCCTGCTATTCCCGAGGGTTATCTTTTTGATGCGGAATCTTCTGTAGCTATTTTTTCTTGCCAGGATAGATGTGAACTTAAGAGGCTGCTAGTTAAATGGAGTAAAGAATCTCTTAGAGACAGAATGAAACCTGATCCTGCTTTTGCTACTTCACCTATTTGTGTTCCCGATAAGGATTATGAAATTTCTGTTGATCCAGATATAATTACTTTGGTTGAATCTGATCCTTTCTATGGCTATGAATCTGAAACTGTTGTGGCACATCTTACTAAGTTAAATGATATAGCTGCCCTGTTTACTAATGATGCGAGATCGCGCTACTTTTATATACTCAAAATATTTCCGTTCTCATTAAAGGGTGATGCTAAGATATGGTTTAATTCTCTTGATCCTGGTGGTGTCGTAGTCCCGTGATATGATTTATTACTTCTCGCTAAGTATTTCCTGCTCATAAGAAACAAGCTGCTTTGAGGGAAATATACAACTTTGTGCAAATTAAAGAAGAGAGTCTCCCACAAGCTTGGGGAGGCTTCTCAAGTTACTAATGCTTTGCTGATCATCCTCTTAAGAAACCTGAAATACTTGATATCTTTTATAATGGACTAACCGATGCTTCCAAAGATTACGGATAGTTGTAATGGTTCTCTTTCAGGGAAAGACAAGCCAGCCCAAGATCCGGCGCAGCACGCTACCGACAAAGACTAAGAAGTCAACGCTGTCGCCCAACACCCGCGAGTACATGCATCGTCGAAGGTTTTATCACCGGAGCCGGCCGACCACCTGTGGGTGATGTTGTCTCCACTTATGCATTGGTTTTGATGCCACCGCAATGTACAAAGGCGTATGTCTGCTTTCTCCCGCAGGCCGATAGACGGCAGGAGCAAGATCAACAACTGCACTCAGGACACCATGGAGAAGCTGAACATCAAGATGAAGCAGCTCATGCCTAGTCGGACCGTGTTCCATGGCATTTTACCCGGCCTGTCCTGCTCACCAATCGGCAAGGTCAAGATAGATGTTCTCTTTGGGGACAAAGATCATTTCCGGCGAGAAGCGATCTGGTTTGAAGTGGTGGACCTTGAGAGCCCTTATCATGCATTGCTTGGCCGACCTGCTCTGGCCAAGTTCATGGCTGTGCCCCACTACGCCTACCTCAAGATGAAGATGCCCATTACCAAGGGTATCATCACCATAGCCGGCGATCACAAGAAATCCTCCGAGTGCGCGGCAGCCAGCAACCGGCTGGCCGAGTCCCTTGTGATCGCTGAAGAAAAGAAGATGTTGGACCGAGTCATGGCCATGGCTGGCAAGCAGCCAGCCCTGTCCCCCGACCCCAAGGAGTGTGATGCCCAAGGTTCTTTCCACCGCCAAGGAAACGAAGAAGATACCTCCGACCCGAGTATCCAGAAAGGTTTGCCGCCATTGGGGCAAACCTGACAGCAAATAGAAGGCGAAGCTGCCGATTTCTCCGTGAGAATCGACATCTTCGCATGGTCCTCCAAGGACATGTCGGTGTCCAAGGAATTCACGAGCACAAGCTACACGTCCGGAGCAGATGCAAAACCAGTCACAGCCCCTCCACCACTATCGGAGGAAAAGAGAAGGATTGTAGGAGAAGAGATAGTCCGACTTCGACACCCGGCTCATAATGGAGGTGTTCTTCCGAATGGCTCACCAACCCGGTCCTCGTGGTCAAGAAGAATAACAAGTGGTACATGTGTATAGACTACACTAGCCTCAACAAAGCCTGCCCTAAAGATCCCTTCGCCCGCCAATGATTGATCAAGTGATAGAATCCACACCGGATGCAGAGTTGTTGAGTTTCTTGGATGCTTACCAAGGCTACCACCGATAAAGTTGGATCCAAACGACGCATCAAGACTGCCTTCATCACGCCCATTCGAGCTTTCGCTATCTCACTATGACATTCGGCTTAAGAAATGTTGGTGCCACTTTTCAGCATTGCATGCAGAAATGCCTCCTCAAGCAACTCGGCAGAAATGCCCACGTCTATGTGGACGATATGTGGTGAAGACGGAGAAGTGCGGCACCCTGCTGGAAGACCTCAAGGAGACATTTGAGAATCTGTGCCGGTTTCAGATCAAGCTCAACCCCGAGAAATGCGTGTTCGGAGTACCAGCCGGCCAAATTCTAGGCTTCCCGGTCTCCGAACGCGGCATCGAATGCAACCCCGTGAAGATCAAAGCCATTGAGAGAATGGAGATTCCCACCAAACTACGAGACGTCCAGAAGTTTACCGGATGTCTGGCCTCCCTGAACCGCTTACGTCGACCAAATTTGTAGAAAAGCTCTCCCCCACCGACTCATGAAGAAAACCACTCACTTCGAGTGGAACGACTGTCCACCAAGCTTTCCATGAGCTGAAGAAGATGCTGGCTATGTCGCTTCTCTCTGGCAGCGCCGACTGAGAAAGAGCCCATGCTCCTTTACATTGCCGCTACCAACCGGTGGTCAAGACCACATCGTGGTCCAGCCCGGAAGAAGGCCGAGCTCAGCCACCCAGAGGCCGGTGATTATTTAAGTGAAGTACTGTCTACCTCAAAGAAAAACTACCCGCACTACCAGAAGATGTGCTATGGTGTGTACTTAGCCGCCAAGAAGCTCAAGCCCTACTTTCAAGAGCACCCCATCACGGTGGTATGCACCGCCCCGCTCGCCGAGATCATTGGCAGCCGGGATGCGTCCGGCCGGGTGGAAAAATGGGCCATTGAGCTAGCCCCTTACACGATCTTCTACCAGCCTCGCACCGCCATCAAGTCCCAAGCATTGGCCGACTTCCTCGTCGACTGGGCCGAGACCTAGTACCTGCCACCGGCTCCCGACTCCACTCATTGGCGGATGCACTTCGATGGGTCCAAGATGCGCACCGGCTTGGGAGACGGCATCATCCTCACCTCTCCTAAAGGATACAAGCTCAGATACACATTGCAAATTCATTTTGCCGCCCAATAATGTGGCCGAGCACGAGGCACTCATACATCGGCTCCATTTAGGCAAAGAGCTCAAAGATCCGCCGGATCCCTATGCTATGGCGACTCGGATTTGGTAGTCCAAGAATCATCCGCGATCGGGACGCCAAGGACGCAAACATGGCAAGCTACCGCTCCTCGCTCAAGAAATCAGCGGTATTTTGAAGGATGCGAAGTTCCTCCACGTGCTGTGGGCCTACAACGAGCAAGCAGATGCCCCGCATGAATAGGCTCCACTCAACAAGTTATACCAACCGCGCTTTCTTCAATTTCCTCAAGCCGCCTATCAAGCCGCTCCATAATCCGATTCCATCTTCAGATCGCCAACTCCCGACGCAGCCGGATCCGGCTTGGGGAACAAAGCAGCGTGCCCGGACTTTGATAGGCGGCCCGGGACTTCAACAGCGGCTCGGGATCGCTATAGTCGTGACCTGGCCCGGGACTTCAGCACCTGCCCGAGGACTCACGGGAGTCGGCCCTGGATCGATCAACAAAGCAAGGCGTCATGACTCCAGCTTCTTCACCACCCAGCCCACTCCGCCTCGGTTGCAGAGCCGTGTTGGCTATAGAAGAAGTCATAGCCCATCATGGGCTCAGCCCATCCTCAACTTCTTGGTAAACAGAGAACTGCCGGTTGACGAGATCGCTGTAAGGCAAGTCCAACACCGAGCCGACGACACAATTGTTACACGAGAGCTTGTCAGCGCAGTCACCGGAGTCTTCCAACGATGCGCCAAACCAGTCCTCAAGCCGTCAGCGAGCTCGGGGTCACCGCTCGGGCCGCTGCTCCGCCAACAAGGCGCGTTGCTCATAGCGGCCGCCCCAGATCTGGTCGCTGTGGTCGCCCACTGCGGCGGGTCGGCCATGAATCGGCGTCTGCCCCGTGGCCCCGCCACCGGTCGAAGAAGGGGTTTTGTTCAAGACAAGCCTAGCATCAAGAGTCGGCCACATAACCCGCAACAAGAGAAGAAGAAAAGAAGGAAAGCTCACCATGTGGGGGATCAGCCCGAGAATACGGGCGCTTACCGCAGATTGCCACTCTCGGTGAGCTTGCAGCTGATATGTAGTTCACTATGTAAGATACCTCATCACGAGGCATCTCCTTGGTGCTCACCGCATGGGTCGGGCGGCTGCTCATCCGCGCGTCATGTGCGTCGGGTTTTGAGTGGGAGCACCGGCGGCCCACAAAGCGCGGGCGACCAGGTCGGCCCCGACCAAGCTCCTCCGATTGGACCATCACCCGGAGCCGGTGACGGTAGCGCCCAGCCGTGGAGAGCGACCTGGCTCGTAGGGACCAAGACGGCTGCCTCCCAGCCGCCCAGCCGGGTGTAAGCCGCAGATTGACGGGCGATCTCTTGCGGCGACGCTCTTCACGTAGAACTATGATTGCTGCCGAGTTTCACCGATTGATCAGCGGATAGGCGGAAAACGCTGTTGTTGGCTGGCCTCCGCATGGGCGGCGAAGGCGCCAGGTGGTCGGGCACGCCCACGGAGACGGTGTCGAGCTTGCATCAAAAAACTCCCTCAAGAGCTCAAGGGTCGGGAGGACGCCAAGAAAACCTTCGCTACAGAGTGACGGCGTCCGACAGCAGCATCACCGTGTTGGGGTGAGATAGTGCGGCCGAGGCGGAACTCGAGGAAGGAGCGGAAGAACCTTGCCGGCGGGCCGAGGCCGCAGCAGCAGGCGAGCGGAAGCGAGCGAGGCGCGACCTCCGCCTCCGCATCGGAAACCTCCGCCTGGAGCGAGCGGGCGGTCTTCACGAGCCCCACCCGGCAGAGCCGCTGCCTTGCAAAGCTGCCAATGTGGTCTCGTGGACGTTGGAACCATCCCAAGAGCTAGAGAGCGCCAATGGGAGCGAGGAGGAAGCGAGAGAGGCGGGCGGGCAAGGAGGACACGCAAACGGCGCTTATGGCGGAGCTACGGGCGAGCCAAGAAGGTCGACGGTGAAACGGGCGTGGTGTGGAGGGTGCTATGGGCAAGGCGGAGGTGGAAAGGAGAAGGAAGTAGAAGGAATGGTGGAGCGAGGACGAAGTGCGGTGCTGCTCCGCTCCCTCCTCCCCTACTTATAGGCTCAGGCAAGGGAGCCGAGGAGGCGAGGCGTGGGGGACGGGATTAACTCGCCCACTCCCCCACGCCCCGCTGATTATTGCGCCTTAAAGGCATGCTGAAACCGCCTGGGAAGGCGAAAGGTCCGCTCGGGCCACAGAGATTCTGCACATGGGCCGAGGCTCAGGTATGGCGGGCCCCGCCTGCGTAACGCCCCTGCCGTGAAGCGTGGGTTGGCAGGCCTTTTTGCCACGTATGCTGACAGAGGTCGCAAGCGTCAACGCGCACTGCTCTCGCGCTCACCTCCAAGCTGCAGAGCTTCCCAAGACGACGACCTGGCCAAAGCCGGCCCTAGCTGCCGAATTCTCAGATAGGAAGCTGATCGAGCATCTCGCCCTTCCTTCAGCCTCAAGCTCAACCAGCTTCGGGACTACTGTCGGTGTAATGACCACGGTAGCCCAGCCGCTCCCCCGACTTGAAAAATTATGATGAGTCAATCAAGCCTCCAACATCCAAGACGCTGGGCCGCCTTCCCCGCCGGGTTGATTCTCGTGTCCAGCACGGGAGGTGGCCCGGCCCTAAAACCTACTGTGAAGAAGGCTGACAAGAGGCCGACTCCCAAGGAGCCGGCCACAGAGGGCCGACCAAGCCGGGCCACGAGAAGATCGAAGCCGCCCCCTCAAGAAGCGTGCCAAGGCTGCACCCTTAGAATCGGCACCCACATAATGGTGATGAGACGGGAGTGGCTACGGAAGCCCGCCACCCCTGCATCCGGAGCACGATGGCACACAAGGCATCAGACAAGGCGCCCATCACCCGTCCGGCGCCAAGGCGCTGCCATGTTGACCATGATGTCAACCATGACAGTTGTCAAGACGACCAGCAGCGGCGGGCCCTCCGGTCCGAGAGGTGCCTGGGGGCGGCCTCGACCTCCCCGCCGGCTCGAGATATGGCCGGCTTCCCATAGCCGGGCTTGCTCCTCCCTCAAGGAGGCGCCCATTATGAGACAAGACGTAGGTATACATAAGGATCGCCGCCAAAGCTGCGGCGGCATTGTAGCCCATGCTTACCTCGACAAAGCCCTGCCATCGTGGGATTGAGGCCACAGTGAACCAGCCCCCGACAAGGCTCCTCAGCTGGGGGCCAGCTTGTGCGCCTGGAGAAGCCGACAATGCATGGGACCCACCGGTCGGGAGCCTCAAAGCCGTCATGGAGAAGCCGCTAACGAGACACCGACGGTTAGGGGCCCGCGCCACCGGATTACCATCGCATTTCTGTGGGTAGGCCTATATAAACCCCCTGTGGCACCCATGCAAAGGGTTGATCTCGAGAGGTTTAGACACTGCATACGACAGAAGAAGGAGAGCTAGCTATGCCCCTTCTTCTTCCTCTCGCCAACATCTCAAGGAGCCTCTTGTAGCCACTTGTTCATCTAGTGATCATGCGGAGACCCCGCAGAAAGCAGCAGTAGGGTGCATTCCACGGAGAGCCCTTCGGTTGGGTAAGATTCGCCGCGGGCATGTCTCGCCATCCCATTTCTGCATCGGCGGCGCTTTATTGGCTCCCACAATGATAAGCCACCCACAGGCATATGTCGCACCTACCACACCAAGTAGGGAGGCCACTACCTGAAGAAGGCGGAGGCCGCCGCCAAGGAGAAATTGGCGGAGGCTGAGAGTCACGACGCGGCGAAGAAACGGCCAAGAAGCCGCACATCATCATCCGGCGATCTTTGTTATTCCTTTGAACTCGCCCCGCCACCCCGGAGTTCTTGGCGCAGACTGGGAGGCCGGGCGAGCACCCGATCAAGGAACGAGACGGCGGCGACACCTTCCATGCCGACGTGCTCGTCGCCACGCTGTCGCTGGGGCGCTCAGGTGGCCGGCGGTGCCTCCGGCCCGGAGAGGTGGCGGGGGCCTGTTCTTAATTCGGCGCTGTCAGCGTCACCGTCTTGCGGCGGCCTCTCCGCCATGCCGCTAGAACCGGCGCCACGAGCTCCTCGATCCGGACACCAAAGCGATGGTGCCGCGCCCAGCAGGTGAGTGCGAAAAAAGCGGACGGAGCCGGTGAAGGCTCTTGGGCGTCAAGCCAAGATCGCGTGCAAGCGAGGCCTGAAGAAGCGCAACAAAGCGCTGGCGAGCGAAGCCATTGGTGCGTTCTCCTCTTCATTTTGTTTCTTGTGCTTTTTGTTGAAGCGTGGCGCGCCCTGCAGTGTAGTCCCGAGTTTGGGCGTTGCTGGCGGTGACTCGAACTGTCAACAGTTCAAGTACTAACTTTTCGTCCCGAATTTTATGTCATGGGATTATCACAATATCCGCGAGATCACCTTCCATGCAGCAAGAGCTGGCTCGGCGGACCGTTGACATGGATAACTGAGTATGTTTTCTTCTTTTTCTCGTGGTATTGGCGCACCAGTATAGTCCCAGATTAAGACATTGCTGGCGGTCGGACGGATCTCCGATATATGTTCTTTGCTGGCGACTAAGCGCCTTGCTTTCTTCTTTATTCGCGAAGCCAACACCGCCTTACGGGGTAGGTGGGATGAGGCCAGCGCCTTCCGTGCCAAGGAGGAAAGCGCGTAAGCGGGCGGCCTTGTTGGTAGCGTGCAAGCTGGCGAGCGAAGGTGCTCTTCGAAGGCTCGGCGGGAAGCGGCGCAAGAATCGATCTCCTTGCTGAATTCTGACGGCGCTCCTCCTGGTCGATAGGGAAGCGATCGCGACCTCCGGCTTCCACGAGATTGAGGACATAGTCGATGGTGAGTCTTCCTCGTTTTCTTCTTTGCGTCGCGGTGTTGGTGAAACCGGCTTCTAGTCTTTAATTTTGCTCTTTGCTTCCATACGGCGAGACTTCTTCCACAGCCCTCGAATCCTGCCGGAGCCGCCAAGCTGACCCTGAAGAGCGGAGAAGCGAACAGTAAAGATCACCGCGCCCCCTGATCCCTTTACAAGAGATCCACGAGCATTGAGGCTCGTCTTGGTATCACCGGATCTGCGCCCGGCTTGACGTGTTGGTGCCCGGCAATCCACCAATGGCGGACATCTGGCACCAGCCTCGCGGTCGGACTGCCGGTAGGTGGAAATGTGACGGCCATCTTTAAACTGGAAGGGCTCTTATTTCAGGCTGGGGAAGCGCGGCAAGGCCTTGGAGTCGAAGCGTGGTACACAGGCTGAATCTAGCCGGTAGCCATATTCGGCGGGAGGCTCGAGGCGGAAGTTGGCGGCCGTGGAGGATGATCTTAAGCTAGCTCGGCGTCGATCGCCGAGTACACCGACACCTATCATCCGAACAAGCTGAAAGCGGCGATGAAGCGCGCGCCGAAATGGTTCGGGCTGAACGGCCGTCGCGAGGACTCGGCGGAGGTGATCGACTCAATGGCGAGGAGGAAAGGCGAGTCGGAGGAGGCGAAGAGGCGCGAGAGGTGGGCCGGGCCAGGCCAGCCTCGGCTCGACCGTGCCTCCGGCAATGATCAGCGTCCGACGGCAAAACCTCGCGGGCTAATCAAGAAAGGAACCAATGGCGCTCGGCGGCACCGCCGACTCCTCCGATCCTTGAACCCTGCGGCTTCCTGGTGCCGCTTTATCTTTCATTCGCTTTGTTGCATTAAAAATCTTGATTTGCATTCCATAACGCTCCGTCTCCTTGCGGTCGTCCCTCTTATTAATGCTCGAGGCTTCTTAGCGTCGTCGGGTAGTAAGTCGTTGCCCAATACTTTCTTGATGATGAAGGGCCTTCCCAGGTCGAGAGCTTGTCTTTGGCGGCTATTATTGGATCAGCGAGGCACAAATCTCCTTCTTGGAAAGATCTCGGCTTGACCTTGGTTGTAGTATCGGCGCCGCTCTCTGTTGGTAGATGCTGGACCCGGTGCCAACAGCGGCCCTCTTCAATGGTCGACACGTCTTAGGTAGCTTCTTACGCCTCCTCTTGGTTTTCATGGTGACTCGAAGTCGAACTCTATATCCGTTGGGATGGCGGCTTCGGCACCATAGGCGGGAAGAAAGGCATGAGCGGTTGACTTGTTTGGAGTTGTCTGCGAGGCTCTAGAGGGCGGCAGGCAGCTCGTCAAGCCGACGGCCGACGAAATGCTCGAGCTCGACGGCCGGGGCTTGATGCGGACAAGATGAGGCCGTTTACTCACTTTCGACAGCGTTTAGTGCGGGTGGGCAATGGGCGCTAAGTCGGTCGGATGCCAATACATGACGAAAGCGGGCGAGGGCACCACCAGAAGTTTGTGCCATTATCGGTGATGATGCTATCACGGTATGCTTGTGCAGTGGTGATATCGGCAATGAAAGTCGGCGATCGGCCCATTCAGTTTCTTGATTGGCCTTGCCTCTATCCACTAGTAAACTTGTCCCACGACAAGACAAGATGGATCATACCGCCTGGGCCGTCTTGAATGGTCCCACCATATCGAGCCCAGACGGCAAAGAGGCGAGCGATGGGGATAGTCTTGAGTCACGAAGCCGGTGATGTGGCGGAGGCGGAACATCGACACCCTTTGCATTTCAGGACCAAATCCTTGGCGTCTTCTAGAAGCGGTTGGCGGAAAAAACCATGGCGGAAGCTTTGGCGACAAGTGCTCTAGAAGCGGCGTGGTGGCCTCACCAGCAGCAGGTGGATATCTTTGATAATTGCACGGCCTTGCTCACAGTTGGCGCAGCATTGGTAAACCACGGTAATCTGCGCTGACCAGCTCTCGTGACTATGGTGTGAGCGCGACCCGGCATTGCACTTGCCGGGCGAGATCTCATCGGTGGCAGCTCCTTGTTCACTAGGAAGTTGAGGATGGGATGGGCCCATGAAGTATTGCGACCTGCGCTATCGGGACCGCATAACTTGGGCGAAGCGGTTGGGCGAGGCGGCGGGTTGGAGTCACGGCAGCAGCTTCTTTGGTCGATGAAGTCCCGGGCGATTGGTGCAGTCCCTAGGCGAGATCTGAAGTCCGGGCGGCTGGCGGCTGCAGATCCCGAGCCGGGTTACGAAGTCCCGGGCGGTCAAACCCCGCTGCCGCCGGCGCTGCCAGGCCCGTGTCGGTGTTGGAGCTCTCAAGTCGGATCCGCGCCCGGAGGAAGGCGGCGAGAATAGAATCTGATTACTGCGATGGCGATGAGCGGCGAAAAAGGCGTTGAAGAAGCCCGGCGGTCGGTATTAGCAGCGGGTGGAGCGATTCTTGCCAAGGTATGCCTTGCTCGTTGTCATTCCCAGCACATGGAGCTTGCACGCTCAAAATATCCACTAAGTTTAACATGCGAGAAGCGATAGCTGTAAGTTTGCATCTTTGGCGTCCCGATCTCTGACGTTGCTAGACCGCAAGTCGTCACCATAACAGGATCCGGATGCGAAAAGCTCTTTAACAGCGGAGCAGTGAATGAGTGCCTACGTATTTGGCGGCGTTGTTGGGCCGGTGTGGTGTCAGCTGGCGGATCTCGGGTAGGGGTCCCAGGCGTATGCGTCTAAGCGGATGATTCTACGAGGAGACAAGGGACGATGTTTTTACAGGTTCGGCCCTCTCGATGGAGTAAAACCCTACTCTGTTTGATTAATATTGATGATATGGGTAGTACAAGAGTAGATCTACCACGAGATCGGAGAGGCTAAACCCTAGAAGCTAGCCTATGGTATGATTGTTCTTAGTCCTCTGACTAAAACCCTCCGGTTTATATAGACACGGATAGGGTTAGGGTTACCTGAGTCGGTTACAATGGTAGCAGATCTTGTCGGGAAGCGAGATCATGACCCACGAACACCTATGGGACGGCGGACGGAGTCCCTTTTGTTTCGGTGGGGAGGCGGAGAAGAGCAGATCGGTAGCTTACCACAGGCAGTTTACCCGACTTGACTCTCAGGAGATAATACTCCTCTGCTGCTTATCACGATTATCTTGTGTTCTTGCTAGGGAGCAATGAGAGCTAAAACCTAGCTTGAGTGTCTCTAGTCTCGAATGAGTGAACCTCCTCTCGTTGCATGGGCCTCCTTTATAGGCTCAAAGGGTCACCACGGTGTTAGCGTAAACAAAGGAAAAATGGGAAAATGAGTTGCGGTTGGTACAACTACTTTTATGCAGTGTATTCTACCTAACTTTCGGAATGACAGAGGACAAAAGCAATAAATGCATCACGTCGCTAAGCGATCACGAAAGGACCGTCGAGGCGCCACGCTGCCGATGGCACTCCTATCAAGCGCCGCTTACCGCTGCTCCGTGGCTGCACAACCTCTTGACCGCATGCACAGAGATGGTCCCATGGCGACACGTTGGTGGATGAGCTGGGGCGGAGATGAAGATGGGTTGCCTGCGGCAAGCGCCTTGCGTGGCTGAATCCTATGTCGCCCAGCTTGTCTCTCACCAAGCCTTCGGCAAGCTCCTCTTGCCGGGATCTTGTCTTCTGCGGGCCTTGAGTGGCCTTCGGCAAACTCCTCTGCTTGGGGCCTTGTTTGTGGCCCAAATACCTTGTTCTTGAATGGTTTCAAAGGAACACGGAGGACCTTAGCGGTCACTAGGCAGCCTTGCGGCGAGGTCTTCGCGACTACCGTGCGAGTTCGGGATACTAGGGTACCCTACTCTAGTAGTACACCGACAGAGGCCGAACTGGGCCACCACGGTGCCGGCGTTGTTGGGCAGGCCCAAAAGCGATTACTGCGAGACGCAGCCGGCCTGAATCCGCCGTAACTTCGCTCCGGACCCACCGTCCCCCACAGACAGCAGCGTCCAGGCGTGGGCGTGGGCGTGGGAGGAGAAGATCGTCAGGGGCTTTCTTCAGTGGAAGCGGGCGTCCGCCCCTCTCTCCTTATAAACAAGGGAAGCGAGGGGTCGCCCCCCCTCGCCATTCTTGTCCCATCTTGAAAACGCCGCCGCTCCCCCTTCTTCTCTAGTGCTGGAGAGAGCAGCGCTCCACCCCCATAGCCACCGGTGCCATCAGCGCGTCGGTCTCCTCCACCACCTCCGCCATGGCTCCAGCCGGCAAGGGGGAAGGGGAAGCGTGAAGTCGGCGGCCTTGGCGGCTCAGCGTTGCGAAAGGCGGGCCTCTTCCCTCCCAGCTCGGCGCAAAGGCCGAGGAGGCTACTACCTCTTAGTCGATGGAGCAGGCGCATCCAGCGCGAAGGTGCTCTCCGCCGCCGCGCCGAGTCAACCGGCGGGTACCCCTTCTTGGCTCTTCTTCTATTGCGGGCTCTGCCCGCCCTTCTCTGAGTTCTTCTGCGATATCACTTGACACCCTACGGGTTTTGTCTCTTGATTTCACTAACGTTGTCTGACCATGGCGGTTTCGCACCTCTGCGAAAACTTTGGGAATCCACCAAACATAGCCCTTTTCCGCCATTTCTTCATGCCCAGCGTCGAGAGGAGAGCCACTTGCGGAGGATTGCTTGGATCTCGGGATCGGCAGAAAAGAATCTTATCTGGAAGTAGAGCTCCATGCAAGTGGGAGGAGTGGAGAGCCGATTGGTGTTGGATCGTTGAGAGGAACCATTGACCCTTGCACGGCGCCAAACTCCATAGTCTTGGCGATGATTGAACAACTTGGCACGGAGGATGCTAGGTTGAAGATTCTGTGACCGGATCCTGCGCCTCGGGCTTCGGACTTACTTAAGGCGCGGTTAGCGCGATTTCATCGCCGCCCGCGCCATCCCTTGCGAGAAGAAGGAGACACTTGGGAGTTCCAAAACCCGGCGGATATCATGAGTTGCGCCCGGGCCTCAACTGGAATTTCACCGTCTTGGGTTGGACGCCAATGTACAGGTTGTTCAAGCAGGACCCGATCACCCAGAGTGGTTTATGTTGCCGGGGGTGTCCCGTAATGCAACAATTCGGCTCGACCGCATTACGCCATGATGCCCTTATGCGATTCGCATGGGATCGTTCCAACCTCAACGAAACCCTGCGAGACTGACGTCGTGCGGCGATTCTTGATAGCTTGGTAGAAGTGCCGATCAGCGCCGGCAGTAGGCTCACCAGCGACACCAGCTTAGCCAGATCGCGGCGCGTACCACTAAATTGAGGAGAGTGGCAGCGGTACTTTGGCGAGTCGGGTTCACCGTGGAGGCGAGAGGCAGCGGTAACAAACCTTGCCGTCGAGAGGAGCTTACCCGGCGGAGGCAGGAGCGACGAAGTTGGGCGAGGCGAAGTCCGCCGAGGCCTCCTCCACACCTTGAGTAGCTTGCATGGCCAGCCATAACTCCACCAAGAAAGCGTCTCCATAAGGCAGGGGAAGTGATGGGGCGGCAAGCGGGCTAACACCCGCAGCGCGTCTTGACAACTCCACCGGCAAATCTTTGTTGCCTTGGAGGCACCACCGTGCAACAAGCGGGCGGGATCTTCTCAGACCTTCTTGCCACTCCGCCAAGCGGCCAAGACCCTACTCCTCACCTCTTCGCACGGAGAAGGGCGAATTTGATCTCTCCCAGCTCAGCTCAGAAGAGGAAAGAAGAATGCTTCTATCTTTGTGTTTGTATTTCTTCAATTTGGTTGCTTTGTCTTGTATCTGATTTGCTTCATTCGAACTCTTTCCTTTTGGCGCTGGTCGAGAGGCGTCGAAGAGCCAGAGCCGTGAGTGCGTCATCGAATGAGTCCCCACAATAACCTTGAGGCGCCTCTGAGACCCCCTTAGGACCAGCAACCCTTACTCAAAGCAGCCCCAACTGGCCCAGTATAAGTACATGGTTTATTTCTTCAGTTGGCGTGCATGGTGCTCCTTCTTCAGCGATATCCGACTTGTTGATTTGTGTAGGAAGCGAGCAGCCTCATCGGGGAGGCCGGAAGCGCTCGAAATACCATCTGCTTCAACTCGCGCCAAGGGAGAATTCCCCGGCAAGGGATGCTTCTCCGATAAGGGAAGCCTCTCCGACAAGGGGCAGCGTCGGCGATCCTCCGATGGTTGAGACCGCGGCCACAGATCCCATCACAGGTAACCCCTTTAGACCGAAAATTTCCCTCGGGCTCTTTTTCTTCTGTTTTTCTTTCCGAACATTTGCTTGACTGTTCTTTCTTTTTCGATCGTCAGATCCATCAGCCATAAAGCCGGCGGAGCTGAGGTTTACGGCGGGGAGGGCGGCAACCTTGTGAACGTCGCCACCATGGAGGAAGAGGTGGCGTCGATGGGTCGCCCGGCGAGAGGCCGCCAAGGCCGCTGCTGCAAAAGCTGGCGAGGGTTTAGTGATCGTCTTGTGACCACGAGGCCCGCAGGAGCACCGGGCGCTCACGCCGGCCGCCGATCCCTCTGCCACGGTCGTGTCAGGCTCAAAAGAAGCGGCCGGCGCCTGCTCGAAGGCGAGGCGGCGTCTTCATCAAGCTCCCCTGGGCATCGAGCTCCGGGCGTCGATCGAAGGGAGACCTTTGTGACGCTGCGCCTCCGGCTGGGTTGGCGTTGGTTGTGCCAAGCAGCAATGGCGAGGCCGGGAGCAGGCTTGAAAAGCTCTTTGTCGCTCTGGCATGGAAACAAGCCAAGTTAGAGTCGGAAGCACTTGTCGGCGGGAAGCGAACATGGAGAAGTATGAGAAGAGCTCGAGCGCCAATCAAAAGCTCTCCGGAATAGCGTGAAGCGGAGCAACTCTCCGAAGCGCCCGACCTTCATCCTTGAGAAGGCTGAGTCGAGGCAGCAACGGCTTATTGCGAAGCTATCTGCGCAAGAAAGCGAGTTGGCGCGGAAGATCAATCTTGACAGCTATGAGGAAGAGCTTGCAGCAATCAATGGCGGAGCTCTCAAAGGCGAAGAAGCGCTGCCCATTGTAAAACCCGCCAAGAAAGAAGCTGAAGCGAAGGTGACTCAGGTGAAGCCAACCTCGGAAAAAGGCGGCGAACTTACCCGGCGCTGAAGCCTGGCGAAGGGCGCCTACACTCTTGGCGAGTTGGGGCCGTCTGCTGAAAGGATCAAGAGCTCGATGCACCAAGGACTCCAAGGCAGACCTTGAAATGAAGTGACCACCACGATGGAGCGGCTGGGCGGCGCCAAGAGGAAGCGGGAGGTGGCCTGTTGGAGCGATCAAGACCAACGAGGAGCTCGCGGAGTGCCACGACACCCTAGAACACCTTGGAGAGAGCGTGATGCCTTTGGGCGGAGGGTCTTGTGAATCTTGCCCCGCCATCGACAAGGCTGATGGAGCTGGGGATGGTGGATCTTTGGTACTCTTCCAGCGGCGCCTCCAACCCAGCGCCAAGCTCAGCATGTTCCTCAAGGCGTGGTGGCGGCTCTCCAGCGAGCTCGGGAAGATCCCAAAGCAGCTGGCGAGAATCGCGCGGATCTGTGCGGGAGCTCTCAAGTGTTGATGAAGGTGGCCTTGGAATCAGGCCTCAACCTCAGGCGTCCTCTCGGATCCTTGCCGAGATGCGATGTGGGCGCTCAAAGCCCTTATCGCACCCATTGTGGACAAGGTGGGCAAATCAAGCGGGTTGATGGCGACCCGCGTGACTGAGGCGCCAATTTATCTTTCCCTTGTTTGGGAGAACAATTTATTAGATCTGCGACAAGTTATTTTGTAATATACTCTATCTTGACAGCGATTGCAATGTTATTTCCTTTACTTGATTCCTTCCTTTGTATGTTTTGTACCCCTCGCTTTTAGGGAACTTGTCGGTGCGGAGCACCTTTGCATGTTGAGTCTTGAAACGTCGGCAGCTTCTTTGTGGCGCCCGCTTCCGACAAGCAACCTTATCGCAACTAGTTGCAGCTCACTTAAGTTGTTGGCGGACTCGAAACAAAGTAAGCGCCAAACTAGCTACTGAGTTAGTTCCTCAGCGCGGAGGTTTCCATACAAAGTACTATCGTTCGAGGAAGATAACTTAAAAATTTAAAACTGATTGCTCAAACTTTGGCAACTTAGCTTTTACATCGTTTGCATCCGGCAAGCGATACTTCTCGGCGGCGCTTGGTGGCCCACACCATTATCTTCTCCCCCCCGGCTAACTTGTGGGTGGATGAACCTTCCTTTCTTTGAGAAAGAAGAAAAGAAAATAAAGTTATGGAGCCTTGTGGCTCGTTATTGCTACCGGGTGTGGATGCTGCACAAAATGTTAGATAACACATGCAAAAAGGATTATGAAAGCATGTAGTTGACAAGTTGTGCGCAACACAGGCATTCTTACTTATGCACGGTATCGCTGGCTTTGTACAAAGGATTACATGCAACATGGCAAGATTTGTACAAAAAAAGTGGTTGCGGAACAGGTTCGACAACGCTATAGGTAAAACTTACGAAGATGCTCAATGTTCGAGGAGTTGCTCACGGAATGCCATCTTCGGTCTCAAAGGACGGCCTTGGGAGCCTAGTTACTCGTTTCACGATAAAGGGCCTTCCCACTTCAGCGTCAACTTGTTGGAATTCTTGGCGGATGAGCAGCGGAAGAACAAAATTCGCCTTCCTCGAAACTTCGGCACTAACTGCGGCTATGGTAGCGGCGCAAAAGCTTAGCTGATAACGAGCAGCTCGTCTGGCTGAAGCGGTCCTCCTCAAGGAAGCGGCGCGTCATCTTATCATACTGCTCTTGCTCAAACTCATCATAAGTGAGTACTCGAGGGTGACCCGTATCACGAGTTCCGTGGGGAGAACTGCCTCTGCTCCATAGACTAGACGAAGGTGTCGGCGGTGGCTCGATTTGGCGTCGTCACGGTCGACCAGAACTCAACAGCTGGCTAGACTTGTGAAGCCTTCATTAGCAACTTCACGGCACCTACAAGTGGGCTCCCAAGCGGAACAGCTCTCCTTGTGCGTACAAGGACCTTGAATCAACTTCGCGACTATCTCACGTTGGGCGGCTCCGCCAATTCCTGCGAGGGTGCACGAGTTCAAGCTATAAGTACTTCACCGCGGGTGCGAGAAGCACCCTCCTCACTTCAAGCTCCTCTGCGACCAGCCGACTACCCTCGATGAGCTGCTAGTCATAGCGGACAAATGCATACCACCGACTCCTCGATGAAAACCGAGCTCGGGTGGGCGCCCAAGGAAGGTACTCAACCCGGCTCCCAAGATGCCGGTGGGGACTCCAGCAAGCCCGTGCGGAACAACAGCAGCGCAAAGACCCACTGCCTTCAACCCGGTCGGCGGTGGCCACGATCGAAAACGAAAGCCAAGCCCACGCCAAGCGGAAGGCGGCGGGCCGGCGGCCTTCTCTCTGCAGGCCCTTGGCGCCCCATGCAAGTTCCACAGCGGTGAAACCGTCCAACCACCACGACGGAAGTGCCACGCGGCTCGCGAATCTCCAAGGGTGAAGGGCTGGTACCGCCTCCGCTGCTTTGCGACGCCTCGACTCCTCAACAGCGGCGCTCGACCGGCGATCGGGCTGTTCAAGATGAGTTCCCTAACGAGCATGCCGCCTCGTCATCCTTACAAGCCAGCCGGCGGCGCAGCCGCAGCAAGCCCAAAAGTCAGCAGTCGCCTCCAACACCCCAGTACATGCCTTTGGTCGAGAAAGGCCTATCAGGCGAGCCGGGCCGACCACCAGGGTGATCTGTCTCTCCAGCTCTTATGCATTGGTTTTGGATGCCACCCTACTTGCGAGCAGGCGTGCTGCCCGTTTCTCCGTGTCTGATAGGCGGCGAGCAGCATCAACATCTGTACCGTGACACCATGGAAAGTGAACATCAAGATGAAGCAGCTCATGCCTAGTCGGACCGTGTTCCATGGCATTTTACCGGCCTGTCCTGCTCACCAATCGGCAAGGTCAAGATAGATGTTCTCTTTGGGGACAAAGATCATTTCCGGCGAGAAGCGATCTGGTTTGAAGTGGTGGACCTTGAGAGCCCTTATCATGCATTGCTTGGCCGACCTGCTCTGGCCAAGTTCATGGCTGTGCCCCTCGCCTACCTCAAGATGAAGATGCCCATTACCAAGGTATCATCACCATAGCCAGCGATCACAAGAAATCCTCAAGTCTGACAGCCAACAGCAAGCTGTGAGTCCTTAATGATCGTGAAGAAAAGAAGATGTTGGACGAGTCATGGCCATGGCTGGCAAGCAGCCAGCCACATCCCCGACCCCAAGGAGTGTGATGCCCAAGGTTCTTTCCAGCCGGCCAAGGAAGCGAAGAAGATACCTCACGGACCCGGAGCATCGAAGGTTTGCCGTCATTGGGGCAAACACGGACAGCAAATAGGAAGGCGAGCTCGTCGATTTCCTCGTGAGAATGGGACATCTTCGCATGGTCCTCAAGGACATGTCGGGTGTTCGAAGGTCGCCGAGCACAAGCTACGTCGAGCAGATGCAAAACCAGTCAAGCAGCCCCTCCGCCGACTATCGGAGGAAAGAAGGATTATGGGAAGAATGGCCTTGACGGCCCGGCTTCATAATGGAGGTGTTCTTTCGGAATGGCTCCACCAACGGTCCTCGTCTTTGAAGAATAACAAGTGGTACATGTATAGACTACACTAGCCTCAACAAAGCACCCCAAAGATCGCCATACGCAATGATTGATCAAGTGATAGAATCCACAGCGGATCGAGTTGTTGAGTTTCTTGGATGCTTATCGGGCTACCACCGAATAAAGTTGGATCCATGACCGCTTGAGACTGCCTTCATCCGCCATTAAGACTTCGCTATCTCACTATGACATTAAGCAGAAATGTTGGTGCCACTTTTCAGCATTGCATGCAATGCCTCCTCAAGCAACTTTCAGCGAAATGCGTCTATGTGGACGATATGTGGTGAGCGAATGCGGCACCTGTTTGAAGACCTCAAGGAGACATTTGAGAATCATGCGGTTTGGATCAAGCTCAACCAGAAATGCGTGTTGGATTACCCGCCGGCCAAATTCTAGGCTTGGTCTCCGAACGACGCCGAATGCAACCCGTGAAGATCAAAGCCATTGAGAGAATGGAATTCCCACCTCAGGCGTCGAAGTTTACGGATGTCGGCCTCCACTGAACCGCTATCGGCCGACTTGTGAAAAAGCTCTCCCCTCTACCGACTCATGAAGAAAACCACTCACTTCGAGTGGAGCGACCAAGCGACCAAGCTTTCCAGGCTGAAGAAGATGCTGGCCATACCGCCTCTCTTGGCGGCCCGGCGAGAAAGAGCCCATGCTCCTTTACATTGCCGCTACCGGTAGGAGGTGGTCACCGTCATCGTGGTCGGCGCCGGGAAGAAGGCCGAGCTCAGCCGATCCAGGCGGTGATTATTTAAGTGAAATCTGTCTACCTCGAAAAACTACCGCACTACGGAAGATGTGCTATGGTGTGTACTTAGCGCCAAGCTCAAGCCCTACTTTCAAGGCACCCCATCACGGTGGTATGCACGCCCTTCGCCGAGATCATTGGCAGCGGGATCGTCGGCCGGGTGGAAAATGGGCCATTGAGCTAGCCTTACGATCTTCTACCAGCCTCGCACCGCCATCAAGTCCCAAGCATTGGCCGACTTCCTCGTCATTGGGCGAGACCTAGTACACCTACGGCTCCGACTCCTCATTGGCGGATGCACTTGATGGGTCCAAAGATGCGCACGGCTTGGGAGGCGGCATCATCCTCACCTCTCCTAAAGGATACAAGCTCGGATACACATTGCAAATTCATTTTGCCGCCTCCAACAATGTGGCGATCTGAGGCACTCATACCGGGCTCCAGCTAAACAAAACTCGGCATCCGCCGGATCACATGCTATGGCGACTCGGTTTGGTAGTCCGGCAATCATCCGTATTTGGGGCGCCAGGGCGCAAACATAACAAGCTACCGCTTCCTCGTTGATAAATCAGCGGGTATTTTGAAGGATCTGAGTTCCTCCGTGCGGGGGCCTACAACGAAACAGCGAGATGCCACAGCATGAATAGGCTCCACTCAACAAGCTACCAACGGTTTCTCTTCAAGCGCCTCCTCAAGCCGTCTATCAAGCCGTCTCCATAATCGATTCCATCTTCGTCTGCCTAACGGCCTTGCGGCGGATCCGGCTTAGGGAACAAGCGGCGGCCGGGGACTTTGATGGCGGCCGGGGACTTCAGCAGGCGGCTCGGGGGCGCCATAGTCGCTTTGGCCGGACTTCAGCACGGCCGAGGACTGATGGTCGGCCGGGGCTGCATCAACAGCGTTGGCCGACTCCAGCTCTTCACCACCCAGCCCGCCACAGTTGCGTGGCCGTGTTGGCTATAGAAGAAATCACAGCTCCATCATGGGCTCAGCCATCCTCAACTTCTTGATAAGCGAGAGAAGCGCGGGTTGGCGAAGATCGCGGCAAGGCAAGTCAACACGGCGGCGCGCCACAATGATGAAGGCTTGTCGGTAGCGGTGTCCTGAGTCTTCCAGCGATCGTCAAACCAGTCCCGAAGCGGCCAGCGAGCACGGGCCGCTTGCCTCTCCGCCCGGCTCCGCCCGACAGCGCTCGTCCAGCGGCCGCCCCAGTCTGGAGTCGTCGGGGTTGCGTCCACCGTGCGATCGGCCATGAGCGGCGCTCCGACATGGCCCGACCCGCCGTCGAAAGGGTTTGTTCAAGACAAACCGCTAATCAGAGTGGCCGTCACGAACCGGCAAACAAGAAGAAGAAAGAAGGAAAGCTCACCACGGTGGGGATCACCGAGAATCGGCGCCTTACCGTACTTACCACTCTCGGTGAGCTTGCGAGTTGGATATGTAGTTCACCATGTAGATACCTCATCACGAGGCATCTCCTTGGTGCTCGGCCCGGCATGGTCGAAGCGGCTGCTCATCTGGCGATCATGTATGCGGCCGGCCTTGGGTGGGAGCACCGGCGCTCCACAAAGCGGCGACCAGGTTGGCCCGACCAAGCCCTCCGATTGGACCATCACCGGGCCGGTGGCGGTAGCGTTCGGCCAGAGAAGCGACCTGGCTCGGTAGGACAGGCGGCTGCCTCGGCCGGCTGGCGGCTATGTAAGCCCTGATTAATGAAGTATCCTTGGGATGACGTTCTTCACGTAGAACTATGATTGCTGCGAGTTTCACCGATTGGATCAGCGGGATAAGCGGAAGCGTTGTTGTCGGCTGACCTCCGCATAGATGAAGCGCCCGAAGTCCGAACTGCGCAGCGGAGGCAGTGTCGAGCTTGCCTTGAAAAAACTCCACGAAGAGCTCAAGGGTGGGAGGGCCTAGAAAACACCGCCGAGTGGCGAAGGCGGCAACAACATCACCGTGTTGGGGGTGAGATAGTGTGCGGTGGGCGGTAGAACTTCGAGGAAGGGCGGAAGAACCGGCTTGCGGCAGGCGAGCGCGAGCGGTCTGGCAGAAAGATGACCGCTCGCCTCCTCGGCTTCTTGGCGAAACCTCCGCCTCCGGAGGCGGCGGAGTCTTCACGTAGCCCTCACCGGCAGCCGCGGCGTCTTCCAAAAGCCAGTCAATGTGGTCCTCGTGGGCGTTGGAACCATCCAAAAATGAGGCGCCATGGGAGGCGAGGAGAAGCGAGGCGGAGGACACATAGCAGCGCTATGGCGAACTCTGGCGACCAAGAAGACCGCGGTGTGGCGGCGTGGCGGTGAGGCGTTGCTTGGCGAGAGGTGAAAGGAGAAAAGTAGAAGGAATGGTGGAGGCGGGGCGGCGTGCGGCGTCCCTCCTCTACTTATAGGCTGCGGCGAGCCCCGAGGAGGCGGCGTGGGGGCGTGGGATTAACCGCCTCCCCCGTCCGCGATTAATGCGCCCTAAAGGCATCTTTGAAACCGCCCGCGAGGGAAAAGCGGCGGTCCGTTCGAACCTGAAGGATCTGCACATGGGCGAGGCCTGGGTATGTCGCCCGGCCTGCGGCAGCGATCCGTCGTGTCGTGGGTTGGCGGCCTTTTTGCCCGCGTGGTAGCGGGTGGCGATCAGCCCAACGCCGAATCGGCTCGCGTTCTCACCTCAAGCTGCAGAGCTTCCGAAGGCAGCGCACCCGCTCAAAGCGGCTCCTAGCTGCCGACCCCTCGGGATAGGAAGCGATCGAGCATCTCGTCCTCTCTTGACCTCGAGCTCAACCAGCCGGGGACTCTGTCAGGTGTAAATGACCACGGGTAGCCTATGGCTCCCCACAGGACTTGAAAAAATTATGATGAGTCAATCAAGCCTCCAACATCCAGGCAGGCCACCTTCCCCGTGGCTGATTCTCAGGCCGGCTACCGGGAGGTGGCCCGGCCCTCGCTCTCTGAAGAAGGCCACAAGGGCCGACTCCCAAGGCCACCGGCCACCCGAGGCGACTCCATGAGCCAAACCACGAAGAAAGTGAAGCCAATCCCTCGTGACCAAGGCTGCACCCTTAGAATCGGCACCCACATAATGGTGATGAGGCGGGGAGTAGCTCTGGTGAAGCCTGCCACCCCAGGATCCCGACACGCATGTAGCCCGCAGTCTGCGTGCAGGGCGTCCATCACCCGTCCGTGGCAACCTTGTTGCCATGTTGACCATGATGTCAACCATGACCGGGTTGTCGATCACGACCAGCGGCGGCCAGGCCCCCTCCGTCGAGGAGGTGCCCAAAGCGGCTCGACCTCCCGATCGGCACGAGATATGGCCCGGCTTCCCAGCCCGGCTTGCTCCCTCCCTGAAGGCGCCTCATTAGGAGACAAGGCGAGTAAGGCTGGTGATCGCCCTTAAAGCGGCTGACATTGTAACCATGCTTCTACGACAAAGCCCTCGTCATCGAGTTGAGGCCCACGGTAACCAGCCCCGACAAGGCCCTCGGGGTGGGGCCAGCTTGTCGTCTAAAGCCGACATTGCGGCCGGGACCCACCGGTCGGCGGGCCCCCGGCGGCGCAGCGGCTGACGTGAACTAGCGGCGGCTGGGGCCGGCGCCCGGCGGTTACCATCGTACCCCGGGGAGTAGGCCTATAAACCCCAGGGCACCCATGCAAAGGTTGATCTCGAGAGGTTTAGACACAGCATCGAGAGAAGAGGGAGAGCTAGCTATGCCCTTCTTCTTCCTCTCGCGAACATCTCAAGGAGCCTCTGTGTACTTGTTCATCTAGTGATCATCTGGAGACCCATGAGCAGCGATAGGGTTATCTCCACGGAGAGCCAGGCTGGGTGGGTCGCCAGCGTGCATGTCCGCCTCATCCCATTTCCAGGCATCGGCGTCTTATTGGCTCCCACAATGATAAGCCACCCGTTGGCATATGTCGCACCTACCACCACAGCGTGGAGGCCGCCCGCTTTGAAAGGCGGAGCCGCCCGCCAAGAGGCCAGGCGGCCCAGCCGCCGGCCTTGTGAAAAAGCAGACGAAGAAGCCGCACATCATCATCGTGATCTTTGTTATTCCTTTGAACTCTGCCCGCCACCCGGAGTTCTTGGCGCGGACCCGGGAGGCGGCGGTGAGCACCGATCAAGGAGCAGGCAGGCGGCGACACCTCCATGCCGGACGTGCTCGTCGCCACGCTGTCGCTGGGGCGCTCAGGTGGCCGGCGGTGCCTCCGGCCCGGAGAGGTGGCGGGGGCCTGTTCTTAATTCGGCGCTGTCAGCGTCACCGTCTTGCGGCGGCCTCTCCGCCATGCCGCTAGAACCGGCGCCACGAGCTCCTCGATCCGGACACCAAAGCGATGGTGCCGCGCCCAGCAGGTGAGTGCGAAAAAAGCGGACGGAGCCGGTGAAGGCTCTTGGGCGTCAAGCCAAGATCGCGTGCAAGCGAGGCCTGAAGAAGCGCAACAAAGCGCTGGCGAGCGAAGCCATTGGTGCGTTCTCCTCTTCATTTTGTTTCTTGTGCTTTTTGTTGAAGCGTGGCGCGCCCTGCAGTGTAGTCCCGAGTTTGGGCGTTGCTGGCGGTGACTCGAACTGTCAACAGTTCAAGTACTAACTTTTCGTCCCGAATTTTATGTCATGGGATTATCACAATATCCGCGAGATCACCTTCCATGCAGCAAGAGCTGGCTCGGCGGACCGTTGACATGGATAACTGAGTATGTTTTCTTCTTTTTCTCGTGGTATTGGCGCACCAGTATAGTCCCAGATTAAGACATTGCTGGCGGTCGGACGGATCTCCGATATATGTTCTTTGCTGGCGACTAAGCGCCTTGCTTTCTTCTTTATTCGCGAAGCCAACACCGCCTTACGGGGTAGGTGGGATGAGGCCAGCGCCTTCCGTGCCAAGGAGGAAAGCGCGTAAGCGGGCGGCCTTGTTGGTAGCGTGCAAGCTGGCGAGCGAAGGTGCTCTTCGAAGGCTCGGCGGGAAGCGGCGCAAGAATCGATCTCCTTGCTGAATTCTGACGGCGCTCCTCCTGGTCGATAGGGAAGCGATCGCGACCTCCGGCTTCCACGAGATTGAGGACATAGTCGATGGTGAGTCTTCCTCGTTTTCTTCTTTGCGTCGCGGTGTTGGTGAAACCGGCTTCTAGTCTTTAATTTTGCTCTTTGCTTCCATACGGCGAGACTTCTTCCACAGCCCTCGAATCCTGCCGGAGCCGCCAAGCTGACCCTGAAGAGCGGAGAAGCGAACAGTAAAGATCACCGCGCCCCCTGATCCCTTTACAAGAGATCCACGAGCATTGAGGCTCGTCTTGGTATCACCGGATCTGCGCCCGGCTTGACGTGTTGGTGCCCGGCAATCCACCAATGGCGGACATCTGGCACCAGCCTCGCGGTCGGACTGCCGGTAGGTGGAAATGTGACGGCCATCTTTAAACTGGAAGGGCTCTTATTTCAGGCTGGGGAAGCGCGGCAAGGCCTTGGAGTCGAAGCGTGGTACACAGGCTGAATCTAGCCGGTAGCCATATTCGGCGGGAGGCTCGAGGCGGAAGTTGGCGGCCGTGGAGGATGATCTTAAGCTAGCTCGGCGTCGATCGCCGAGTACACCGACACCTATCATCCGAACAAGCTGAAAGCGGCGATGAAGCGCGCGCCGAAATGGTTCGGGCTGAACGGCCGTCGCGAGGACTCGGCGGAGGTGATCGACTCAATGGCGAGGAGGAAAGGCGAGTCGGAGGAGGCGAAGAGGCGCGAGAGGTGGGCCGGGCCAGGCCAGCCTCGGCTCGACCGTGCCTCCGGCAATGATCAGCGTCCGACGGCAAAACCTCGCGGGCTAATCAAGAAAGGAACCAATGGCGCTCGGCGGCACCGCCGACTCCTCCGATCCTTGAACCCTGCGGCTTCCTGGTGCCGCTTTATCTTTCATTCGCTTTGTTGCATTAAAAATCTTGATTTGCATTCCATAACGCTCCGTCTCCTTGCGGTCGTCCCTCTTATTAATGCTCGAGGCTTCTTAGCGTCGTCGGGTAGTAAGTCGTTGCCCAATACTTTCTTGATGATGAAGGGCCTTCCCAGGTCGAGAGCTTGTCTTTGGCGGCTATTATTGGATCAGCGAGGCACAAATCTCCTTCTTGGAAAGATCTCGGCTTGACCTTGGTTGTAGTATCGGCGCCGCTCTCTGTTGGTAGATGCTGGACCCGGTGCCAACAGCGGCCCTCTTCAATGGTCGACACGTCTTAGGTAGCTTCTTACGCCTCCTCTTGGTTTTCATGGTGACTCGAAGTCGAACTCTATATCCGTTGGGATGGCGGCTTCGGCACCATAGGCGGGAAGAAAGGCATGAGCGGTTGACTTGTTTGGAGTTGTCTGCGAGGCTCTAGAGGGCGGCAGGCAGCTCGTCAAGCCGACGGCCGACGAAATGCTCGAGCTCGACGGCCGGGGCTTGATGCGGACAAGATGAGGCCGTTTACTCACTTTCGACAGCGTTTAGTGCGGGTGGGCAATGGGCGCTAAGTCGGTCGGATGCCAATACATGACGAAAGCGGGCGAGGGCACCACCAGAAGTTTGTGCCATTATCGGTGATGATGCTATCACGGTATGCTTGTGCAGTGGTGATATCGGCAATGAAAGTCGGCGATCGGCCCATTCAGTTTCTTGATTGGCCTTGCCTCTATCCACTAGTAAACTTGTCCCACGACAAGACAAGATGGATCATACCGCCTGGGCCGTCTTGAATGGTCCCACCATATCGAGCCCAGACGGCAAAGAGGCGAGCGATGGGGATAGTCTTGAGTCACGAAGCCGGTGATGTGGCGGAGGCGGAACATCGACACCCTTTGCATTTCAGGACCAAATCCTTGGCGTCTTCTAGAAGCGGTTGGCGGAAAAAACCATGGCGGAAGCTTTGGCGACAAGTGCTCTAGAAGCGGCGTGGTGGCCTCACCAGCAGCAGGTGGATATCTTTGATAATTGCACGGCCTTGCTCACAGTTGGCGCAGCATTGGTAAACCACGGTAATCTGCGCTGACCAGCTCTCGTGACTATGGTGTGAGCGCGACCCGGCATTGCACTTGCCGGGCGAGATCTCATCGGTGGCAGCTCCTTGTTCACTAGGAAGTTGAGGATGGGATGGGCCCATGAAGTATTGCGACCTGCGCTATCGGGACCGCATAACTTGGGCGAAGCGGTTGGGCGAGGCGGCGGGTTGGAGTCACGGCAGCAGCTTCTTTGGTCGATGAAGTCCCGGGCGATTGGTGCAGTCCCTAGGCGAGATCTGAAGTCCGGGCGGCTGGCGGCTGCAGATCCCGAGCCGGGTTACGAAGTCCCGGGCGGTCAAACCCCGCTGCCGCCGGCGCTGCCAGGCCCGTGTCGGTGTTGGAGCTCTCAAGTCGGATCCGCGCCCGGAGGAAGGCGGCGAGAATAGAATCTGATTACTGCGATGGCGATGAGCGGCGAAAAAGGCGTTGAAGAAGCCCGGCGGTCGGTATTAGCAGCGGGTGGAGCGATTCTTGCCAAGGTATGCCTTGCTCGTTGTCATTCCCAGCACATGGAGCTTGCACGCTCAAAATATCCACTAAGTTTAACATGCGAGAAGCGATAGCTGTAAGTTTGCATCTTTGGCGTCCCGATCTCTGACGTTGCTAGACCGCAAGTCGTCACCATAACAGGATCCGGATGCGAAAAGCTCTTTAACAGCGGAGCAGTGAATGAGTGCCTACGTATTTGGCGGCGTTGTTGGGCCGGTGTGGTGTCAGCTGGCGGATCTCGGGTAGGGGTCCCAGGCGTATGCGTCTAAGCGGATGATTCTACGAGGAGACAAGGGACGATGTTTTTACAGGTTCGGCCCTCTCGATGGAGTAAAACCCTACTCTGTTTGATTAATATTGATGATATGGGTAGTACAAGAGTAGATCTACCACGAGATCGGAGAGGCTAAACCCTAGAAGCTAGCCTATGGTATGATTGTTCTTAGTCCTCTGACTAAAACCCTCCGGTTTATATAGACACGGATAGGGTTAGGGTTACCTGAGTCGGTTACAATGGTAGCAGATCTTGTCGGGAAGCGAGATCATGACCCACGAACACCTATGGGACGGCGGACGGAGTCCCTTTTGTTTCGGTGGGGAGGCGGAGAAGAGCAGATCGGTAGCTTACCACAGGCAGTTTACCCGACTTGACTCTCAGGAGATAATACTCCTCTGCTGCTTATCACGATTATCTTGTGTTCTTGCTAGGGAGCAATGAGAGCTAAAACCTAGCTTGAGTGTCTCTAGTCTCGAATGAGTGAACCTCCTCTCGTTGCATGGGCCTCCTTTATAGGCTCAAAGGGTCACCACGGTGTTAGCGTAAACAAAGGAAAAATGGGAAAATGAGTTGCGGTTGGTACAACTACTTTTATGCAGTGTATTCTACCTAACTTTCGGAATGACAGAGGACAAAAGCAATAAATGCATCACGTCGCTAAGCGATCACGAAAGGACCGTCGAGGCGCCACGCTGCCGATGGCACTCCTATCAAGCGCCGCTTACCGCTGCTCCGTGGCTGCACAACCTCTTGACCGCATGCACAGAGATGGTCCCATGGCGACACGTTGGTGGATGAGCTGGGGCGGAGATGAAGATGGGTTGCCTGCGGCAAGCGCCTTGCGTGGCTGAATCCTATGTCGCCCAGCTTGTCTCTCACCAAGCCTTCGGCAAGCTCCTCTTGCCGGGATCTTGTCTTCTGCGGGCCTTGAGTGGCCTTCGGCAAACTCCTCTGCTTGGGGCCTTGTTTGTGGCCCAAATACCTTGTTCTTGAATGGTTTCAAAGGAACACGGAGGACCTTAGCGGTCACTAGGCAGCCTTGCGGCGAGGTCTTCGCGACTACCGTGCGAGTTCGGGATACTAGGGTACCCTACTCTAGTAGTACACCGACAGAGGCCGAACTGGGCCACCACGGTGCCGGCGTTGTTGGGCAGGCCCAAAAGCGATTACTGCGAGACGCAGCCGGCCTGAATCCGCCGTAACTTCGCTCCGGACCCACCGTCCCCCACAGACAGCAGCGTCCAGGCGTGGGCGTGGGCGTGGGAGGAGAAGATCGTCAGGGGCTTTCTTCAGTGGAAGCGGGCGTCCGCCCCTCTCTCCTTATAAACAAGGGAAGCGAGGGGTCGCCCCCCCTCGCCATTCTTGTCCCATCTTGAAAACGCCGCCGCTCCCCCTTCTTCTCTAGTGCTGGAGAGAGCAGCGCTCCACCCCCATAGCCACCGGTGCCATCAGCGCGTCGGTCTCCTCCACCACCTCCGCCATGGCTCCAGCCGGCAAGGGGGAAGGGGAAGCGTGAAGTCGGCGGCCTTGGCGGCTCAGCGTTGCGAAAGGCGGGCCTCTTCCCTCCCAGCTCGGCGCAAAGGCCGAGGAGGCTACTACCTCTTAGTCGATGGAGCAGGCGCATCCAGCGCGAAGGTGCTCTCCGCCGCCGCGCCGAGTCAACCGGCGGGTACCCCTTCTTGGCTCTTCTTCTATTGCGGGCTCTGCCCGCCCTTCTCTGAGTTCTTCTGCGATATCACTTGACACCCTACGGGTTTTGTCTCTTGATTTCACTAACGTTGTCTGACCATGGCGGTTTCGCACCTCTGCGAAAACTTTGGGAATCCACCAAACATAGCCCTTTTCCGCCATTTCTTCATGCCCAGCGTCGAGAGGAGAGCCACTTGCGGAGGATTGCTTGGATCTCGGGATCGGCAGAAAAGAATCTTATCTGGAAGTAGAGCTCCATGCAAGTGGGAGGAGTGGAGAGCCGATTGGTGTTGGATCGTTGAGAGGAACCATTGACCCTTGCACGGCGCCAAACTCCATAGTCTTGGCGATGATTGAACAACTTGGCACGGAGGATGCTAGGTTGAAGATTCTGTGACCGGATCCTGCGCCTCGGGCTTCGGACTTACTTAAGGCGCGGTTAGCGCGATTTCATCGCCGCCCGCGCCATCCCTTGCGAGAAGAAGGAGACACTTGGGAGTTCCAAAACCCGGCGGATATCATGAGTTGCGCCCGGGCCTCAACTGGAATTTCACCGTCTTGGGTTGGACGCCAATGTACAGGTTGTTCAAGCAGGACCCGATCACCCAGAGTGGTTTATGTTGCCGGGGGTGTCCCGTAATGCAACAATTCGGCTCGACCGCATTACGCCATGATGCCCTTATGCGATTCGCATGGGATCGTTCCAACCTCAACGAAACCCTGCGAGACTGACGTCGTGCGGCGATTCTTGATAGCTTGGTAGAAGTGCCGATCAGCGCCGGCAGTAGGCTCACCAGCGACACCAGCTTAGCCAGATCGCGGCGCGTACCACTAAATTGAGGAGAGTGGCAGCGGTACTTTGGCGAGTCGGGTTCACCGTGGAGGCGAGAGGCAGCGGTAACAAACCTTGCCGTCGAGAGGAGCTTACCCGGCGGAGGCAGGAGCGACGAAGTTGGGCGAGGCGAAGTCCGCCGAGGCCTCCTCCACACCTTGAGTAGCTTGCATGGCCAGCCATAACTCCACCAAGAAAGCGTCTCCATAAGGCAGGGGAAGTGATGGGGCGGCAAGCGGGCTAACACCCGCAGCGCGTCTTGACAACTCCACCGGCAAATCTTTGTTGCCTTGGAGGCACCACCGTGCAACAAGCGGGCGGGATCTTCTCAGACCTTCTTGCCACTCCGCCAAGCGGCCAAGACCCTACTCCTCACCTCTTCGCACGGAGAAGGGCGAATTTGATCTCTCCCAGCTCAGCTCAGAAGAGGAAAGAAGAATGCTTCTATCTTTGTGTTTGTATTTCTTCAATTTGGTTGCTTTGTCTTGTATCTGATTTGCTTCATTCGAACTCTTTCCTTTTGGCGCTGGTCGAGAGGCGTCGAAGAGCCAGAGCCGTGAGTGCGTCATCGAATGAGTCCCCACAATAACCTTGAGGCGCCTCTGAGACCCCCTTAGGACCAGCAACCCTTACTCAAAGCAGCCCCAACTGGCCCAGTATAAGTACATGGTTTATTTCTTCAGTTGGCGTGCATGGTGCTCCTTCTTCAGCGATATCCGACTTGTTGATTTGTGTAGGAAGCGAGCAGCCTCATCGGGGAGGCCGGAAGCGCTCGAAATACCATCTGCTTCAACTCGCGCCAAGGGAGAATTCCCGGCAAGGGATGCTTCTCCGATAAAGAAGCCTCCGACAAGGGCAGCGTCGGCGATCCTCCGATGGTTGAGACCGCGGCCACAGATCCCATCACGAGTAACCCTTTGACCGAAAATTTCCCTCGGGCTCTTTTCTTCTTTTTCTTTCGAACATTTGCTTGACTGTTCTTTCTTTTTCGATCGTCAGATCCATCAGCCATAAAGCCGGCGGAGCTGAGGTTTACGGCGGGGAGGGCGGCAACCTTGTGAACGTCGCCACCATGGAGGAAGAGGTGGCGTCGATGGGTCGCCCGGCGAGAGGCCGCCAAGGCCGCTGCTGCAAAAGCTGGCGAGGGTTTAGTGATCGTCTTGTGACCACGAGGCCCGCAGGAGCACCGGGCGCTCACGCCGGCCGCCGATCCCTCTGCCACGGTCGTGTCAGGCTCAAAAGAAGCGGCCGGCGCCTGCTCGAAGGCGAGGCGGCGTCTTCATCAAGCTCCCCTGGGCATCGAGCTCCGGGCGTCGATCGAAGGGAGACCTTTGTGACGCTGCGCCTCCGGCTGGGTTGGCGTTGGTTGTGCCAAGCAGCAATGGCGAGGCCGGGAGCAGGCTTGAAAAGCTCTTTGTCGCTCTGGCATGGAAACAAGCCAAGTTAGAGTCGGAAGCACTTGTCGGCGGGAAGCGAACATGGAGAAGTATGAGAAGAGCTCGAGCGCCAATCAAAAGCTCTCCGGAATAGCGTGAAGCGGAGCAACTCTCCGAAGCGCCCGACCTTCATCCTTGAGAAGGCTGAGTCGAGGCAGCAACGGCTTATTGCGAAGCTATCTGCGCAAGAAAGCGAGTTGGCGCGGAAGATCAATCTTGACAGCTATGAGGAAGAGCTTGCAGCAATCAATGGCGGAGCTCTCAAAGGCGAAGAAGCGCTGCCCATTGTAAAACCCGCCAAGAAAGAAGCTGAAGCGAAGGTGACTCAGGTGAAGCCAACCTCGGAAAAAGGCGGCGAACTTACCCGGCGCTGAAGCCTGGCGAAGGGCGCCTACACTCTTGGCGAGTTGGGGCCGTCTGCTGAAAGGATCAAGAGCTCGATGCACCAAGGACTCCAAGGCAGACCTTGAAATGAAGTGACCACCACGATGGAGCGGCTGGGCGGCGCCAAGAGGAAGCGGGAGGTGGCCTGTTGGAGCGATCAAGACCAACGAGGAGCTCGCGGAGTGCCACGACACCCTAGAACACCTTGGAGAGAGCGTGATGCCTTTGGGCGGAGGGTCTTGTGAATCTTGCCCCGCCATCGACAAGGCTGATGGAGCTGGGGATGGTGGATCTTTGGTACTCTTCCAGCGGCGCCTCCAACCCAGCGCCAAGCTCAGCATGTTCCTCAAGGCGTGGTGGCGGCTCTCCAGCGAGCTCGGGAAGATCCCAAAGCAGCTGGCGAGAATCGCGCGGATCTGTGCGGGAGCTCTCAAGTGTTGATGAAGGTGGCCTTGGAATCAGGCCTCAACCTCAGGCGTCCTCTCGGATCCTTGCCGAGATGCGATGTGGGCGCTCAAAGCCCTTATCGCACCCATTGTGGACAAGGTGGGCAAATCAAGCGGGTTGATGGCGACCCGCGTGACTGAGGCGCCAATTTATCTTTCCCTTGTTTGGGAGAACAATTTATTAGATCTGCGACAAGTTATTTTGTAATATACTCTATCTTGACAGCGATTGCAATGTTATTTCCTTTACTTGATTCCTTCCTTTGTATGTTTTGTACCCCTCGCTTTTAGGGAACTTGTCGGTGCGGAGCACCTTTGCATGTTGAGTCTTGAAACGTCGGCAGCTTCTTTGTGGCGCCCGCTTCCGACAAGCAACCTTATCGCAACTAGTTGCAGCTCACTTAAGTTGTTGGCGGACTCGAAACAAAGTAAGCGCCAAACTAGCTACTGAGTTAGTTCCTCAGCGCGGAGGTTTCCATACAAAGTACTATCGTTCGAGGAAGATAACTTAAAAATTTAAAACTGATTGCTCAAACTTTGGCAACTTAGCTTTTACATCGTTTGCATCCGGCAAGCGATACTTCTCGGCGGCGCTTGGTGGCCCACACCATTATCTTCTCCCCCCCGGCTAACTTGTGGGTGGATGAACCTTCCTTTCTTTGAGAAAGAAGAAAAGAAAATAAAGTTATGGAGCCTTGTGGCTCGTTATTGCTACCGGGTGTGGATGCTGCACAAAATGTTAGATAACACATGCAAAAAGGATTATGAAAGCATGTAGTTGACAAGTTGTGCGCAACACAGGCATTCTTACTTATGCACGGTATCGCTGGCTTTGTACAAAGGATTACATGCAACATGGCAAGATTTGTACAAAAAAAGTGGTTGCGGAACAGGTTCGACAACGCTATAGGTAAAACTTACGAAGATGCTCAATGTTCGAGGAGTTGCTCACGGAATGCCATCTTCGGTCTCAAAGGACGGCCTTGGGAGCCTAGTTACTCGTTTCACGATAAAGGGCCTTCCCACTTCAGCGTCAACTTGTTGGAATTCTTGGCGGATGAGCAGCGGAAGAACAAAATTCGCCTTCCTCGAAACTTCGGCACTAACTGCGGCTATGGTAGCGGCGCAAAAGCTTAGCTGATAACGAGCAGCTCGTCTGGCTGAAGCGGTCCTCCTCAAGGAAGCGGCGCGTCATCTTATCATACTGCTCTTGCTCAAACTCATCATAAGTGAGTACTCGAGGGTGACCCGTATCACGAGTTCCGTGGGGAGAACTGCCTCTGCTCCATAGACTAGACGAAGGTGTCGGCGGTGGCTCGATTTGGCGTCGTCACGGTCGAGGCGTCGAAGAGAGCCAAGAGCCGGTGGTGCGTCATCGAAGATGATCCCCACAATAACCTTGGAGGCGCATCTGAGACCCCCTTGGCGGACCCGCAACCCTTACTCAAGCAGCCCCAGCACAGCCCCCAGCGTAAGTACATGGTTTATTTCTTACGGTTAAGGCGTGCATGGGTGCTCCTTCTTTACTGATATCCGACTTGTTGATTTGTGTAGGAAGCAGAGCAGCCTCATCGGGGAGGGCGGAAGCCGCTCCGAAATACCATCTGCTTCAACTACGCCAAGGAGAATTCCCGGCAAGGGATGCTTCTCGATAAGGAAGCCTCTCGAGCAAGGGCAGCGTCATGTGATCCTCCGATGGTTGAGACCGCGGCCCACGAGATCCCATCAGGTGAAACCCTTTAGACCGAAAATTTCCCTCGGGCTCTTTTCTTCTTCTCGTTTTCTTTCCGAACATTTGCTTGGCTTTATTTCTTTCTTTTCTGATCGTCGAGATCCATCACAGCCATAAAGCCGTGGAGCCGAGGTTGCCGGCGAGGAGGGCGCAGGCAACCCGATGATGTCGCCACCATGGAGGAAGAGGCTGGCGTCGATGGGTCCGCTTGAGAGGCCGCCAAGGCCGCTGCTGCAAAAGGCTGGCGAGGGTTTAGTGATCGTCTTGGCGACCACGAGGCCACGGGGCACCAGGCGCTACGCCGACCGCCGATCCCTCCGCCACCGGTGCAGCGTCCGAGCTCAAGAGCCCCAGCCGGCGCCTATCACGAAGGCGAGGCGGCGTCTTCATCAAGCTCCCACAGGCATCGAGCTCGGGCGTCGGTCGAAGGGAGACCTTTGGCGAAGAGCTGCTCGCCTCAGCTGGAGTTGGCGTTGGTTGTGCCATGCAGCAAGCAGCGGCGAGTCCGAGGAGGAGCAGCTGCTGAAGAAAGGCTGCTAATCGCTCTACCGCGCCCGACAAGCCAAGTTGGAGTCCCGGAAAGCACTTGTCGCGAGGCGGGAGCAGACATGGAGAAGCCGCAGAAGAGCTCGGGCGCCAATCAAGAAGCTCTCGGAGCGTAGCGAGAAGCGGGAGCAACTCTCCGAAGAGCGCACAGCCTTCATCCTTGAGAAGGCTGAGGTCGAGGCAGCAACGGCTTGTTGCCGAGAAGCTATCTGCGCAAGAAGGCGAGTTGGCGCGGAAGATCAATCTTGACAGCTATGAGGAAGAGCTTGCGGCGGCAATCAATTGGCGGAGCTCAAGGAAGCGAAGGCGCTGCCAGCAGTTGCCGAGGCCGCCAAGAAAGAGTTGGAAGCGAAGGTGACTCAGCCGAGGCCAACCTCCGGAAGAGCGGCGAGGGCTTGCTTGTGGCACACGAAGCACGGAGCGCGAGAAGGACGCCTACACTCTTGGCGGAGTTGCAGGCCGTCTCGCTGAAAGGATCAAAGAGCTCGATGCGCCAAGGACTCCAAGGCAGACCTTGAGCTGAAGTAGACCACCACGATGGAGGCGGCTGGGCGGCGCCAAGGAGCGGGAGGTGGCCTGTTGGAGACGATCAAGACCAACGAGGAGCTGGTCTGGCGAGGTGCCACGACTACCTAGAACACCTTGAGAAGAACGTGATGCCTTTGGGCGGAGGGTCTTGTGGATACTGCCGCCGCCATCGACAAGGAGCTGATGGAGCTGGGGATGGTGGATCTTTGGTACTCTTCCGGCGAGCGCCTCAACCCAGCGCCAAGCTCAGCTTATGTTCCTCAAGGCAGGTGATGGCTCTCCAGTGACTCGGGAAGAGATCCCAAAGCAGCTGGCCGAGGAATCGCGCGGATCTGCTTGGGAGTCTCGAAAGGTGTTGATGAAGGTGGCCTTCCGAATCCGAGGCCTCAACCTCAGCGGCGTCCTCGAGATCCTTGCCGCGGATGCCGATGTGGAGCGCTCAAAGCCCTTGTCGCACCCATTGTGGACAAGGTGGGCAAGATCAAGCGGGTTGATGGCGACCGCGTAGACTAGGCCGCCAAATTTATCTTTCCCTTGTTTAGGAGAACAATTTATTAGATCTGCGACAAGTTATTTTGTAATATACTCTATCTTAGGCAACGATTGCAATGTTATTTCCTTTACTTGATTCCTTCCTTTGTATGTTTGTGCCCTACGCTTTTAGGGAACTTGTCGGTGCGGGCACCTTTGCATGGCGCTGAGTCTTCGGACGTCAAGAGCTTGGCGGGCGCCGCTTCCGACAAGCAACCTTGTCGCAACTAGTTGCAGCTCACTTAAGTTGTTGAGCGGACTCGAAACAAAGTAAGGGCGCAAACTAGCTACGAGTTGGTTCCTCCGCGCACAGGTTTTCCATACAAAGTACTATCGTTCGAGGAAGATAACTTAAAAATTTAAAACTGATTGCTCAAACTTTGGCAACTTAGCTTTTCTGTCGTTTGCTTCCCGGCGAGGCGATACTTCCTCGAGCGACGCTTGGCCCACACCATTATCTTCTCCTCCCGCTAACTTGTGGGTGGATGAACCTTCCTTTCTTTGAGAAAGAGAAAGAAGAGAAAATAAAGTTATGGAGCCTTGTGGCTCGTTATTGCTTACCGGGTGTGGATGCTGCACAAAATGTTAGATAACACATGCCAAAAGGATTATGAAAGCATGTAGTTGACAAGTTGTGCGCAACACATGAGCTTTACTTATGCACGGGTATGCTTCGCTTTGTACAAAGGATTACATGCAACATCGGCAAGATTTGTACAAAAGGTGGTTGCGGAACAGGTTCCGCAACCGCGCCTATGGGTAAAACTTACGAAGATGCTCAATGTTCCGTGAGTTGCTCACCGAATGCCATCTTCGGTCTCAAAGCGGACAGCGCCAGAGCCTAGTGACTCGTTTCACCCGATAAGGGCCTTCCCACTTCAAGCGTCAACTTGTTGGAATTCTTGGCGGACTGAACGCAGCAAGAACAAGGTCGCCTTCCTCGAAACTTCGGCACTAACTTTGCGGCTATGGTAGCGGCGCAAAGCTTGCTGGTAACGAGCAGCTCGTGCAAGCAGCTCAAGACGGTCCTCCTCAAGGAGCAGCGTCATCTTGTCGCAGCTGCTCTTGCTCAAGCTCATCATAAGCGAGTACTGAGGTGACCCGATACGAAGTTCCGTGGGGAGAACTGCCTCGCTCCATAGACTAGAGCGAAAGGTGTCGGCTAGTGGCTCGACGGCGTCGTCCTGATCGACCAAAGAACCACCGCAACTCCTCAATCCAGCTTTCTTCCGCACTTGTGCAGCCTCGTCGAAAGTTCTGGTCTTGAGTCCCCGCAACACTTCAGCGTTTGCCCTCTGCTTAACCGCTGCTTCTCGGATGAGCAATGTAGCAAAGCAGACCTTGGCGCCAAGATCTTGGACGTCTCGCATGAAGGTGCGGCTCGTGAACTGTGTGCCGTTGTCGGTGATGATCCTGTTAGGAATCCCAAAACGGCAAACAATTGACCAAGAACTTGATCGCCGATCGTGCTGTCACCTTCCTCATCGCTTCCACTTCCGCCACTTTGTGAACTTGTCGATTGCAACGCATAAGTACTCAAAGCCCCGACAGCTTCGGGAAAGGGGCCGAGGATGTCGACCCCTGCATCAAAATGGCCGGGATAAAGGGATCGCCCGAGAGCTTGAGTTGGCTGGTGTATCTGCTTGAATGGAACTCGCACGCTTCACACTTGGTTACTTGTGCAATTGCATCCCGGAGGGTGTCGGCCGAAGAAACCTTGCCGAAAGCTTTGCTTAAGTGCTCTTCTTGCGCCAATGTGGTGACCACATATGCCTCCATGTATCTCACGCCAACAGCTTCATCCATCTTCCCGTGAATACACTTCAATTTCACACCGCTGAGTCTTCTTACGTACAGCGTGTTGTCGACAAACCGATACATACTTGATCGTCGGGCTACTCTCCCGCTTCTTCTTGCTCTTCGGAAGTTCTCCGTCTCAAGGAAATGGACAATCTGCTGTGCCCATGCCGGAGCTTGCGGCTCGACAACAAGGACTAAAGGCACATTCGCTGCCGCGGGAACATCCGCTTCACGGCAAGAACCTGCGGCTCAGCGAGCTTGATGTTCCCGGCAAGCTTGCCGGAGAAAAACTTGTCGGGAGCGCTCGCTTCAACGAAACAAACCCTAGGGCTTGTCGGAGCAGACTGCTCCTCAGCATTTTTGGTGTTGATCCTGGGGACCTTCTCGGCGGCGGCTTCGGGTAGCTCGGCCGGGAAGTAGTCACCGGAAATCAACTTCCTCTTCTTGTTATGTCCAATTGATGGTGTTACAGTCGGTCGAGTCAGCTTGAGCACAAAAATCCCTGGTTCCATTGTGTAACTTGAGTCTGCGCACTTGACGAGCCATCAGCAATATCATTCTCGAGCTCTTGGAACATGTTCCATTTGTAGGCCGTCAAAGTGCTCTTCTAGCTTTCTCACTTCATCAACGTGGCTTCCATCAACGGACTCGATAATCTTTGTTTACTTGGCGGACGACAAGCTGCGAGTCACCCCCGACAATGAGCTTCTTGATCCCAAGGTCAATCATGATTCTCGAGACCGCAAGCAAACCTTCATACTGTTGTATTGTTTGTCGCTTGCTCCTTGGGAAAGTGCATTTGGACTATGTATTTGAGGTGCTCTCCGGTGGGTGCGACGAGCAGCACAAGCCCGCTTTTGGCGCCTTGCAGCGAGAAGGCACCATCAAAGTACATCAGCCACTCTTTACTTGCTTCCTTGACGGGATGCTCATCTCTCGAATTTCTTCATCTTGCGTTGGCGCCCATTCTGCTATGAACTCGCCAATGCTCGCTTTGGATAGTTGAAGTGCTTTCAAACTTGAGGCCAAAGCTTGACAGTTCGATGCCCACTCAACAATCCTTCCTGCTGTCTGGATTTTGCAATATCCTCTTGAGGGAAAGCGAGTGACGATCGTTATCTCATGTGCTTGGAAGTAATGGCGCAGCTTTCGAGGCCATGAGGAGCCCGAAAAGTACTTTCTGCACACCGAGTACCTTGACCTAGCCCTCGCAGAAGGGAACCAAAGTACATCGGGCGCTGCACCATCCTTTTCGCATCTTCTCGCAATCCTGCGATATCCGTCCTTGTCGGGACCAGAGCTTGTCGGTGAAGCCCCTGCTTGTCGCTGGATGCATCTGCCTTTGGTTGCCGGCTCATCATCTCGCCTCCCTTTCCGCTACTAACGCAGCACTAACCACTTGATTGGTTGCCGCTATGTATAGCAGCAACTTCTCTTGTGGCCTAGGTGCGACAAGTATTGGAGTGGAGGACAGTACCTCTTTAAGTCTGCAGCAATGCAGCCTCCGCTTCGGAGTCCATTTCATTGACCTGCCTTTTTCAAAATCTTGAAAATGGCGGCGCGCTCAGCAGAACCTAGAGATAAACCTGCGAGAGCAGCCACGCAACCGCAAGTCTTCGTACATCCTTGACGCGCTTTGGTGCTTCAATCTGCTCAATGGCCTTGATCTTGTCGGGATTGGCTTCAATTCCCCGCTGAGACACGAAGAACCCGAGAAGCTTGCGGAAGGAACTCCAAACACGGGGTTGAGCTTGAGGTTGATCTTGCGCAGATTTGCAAAGGTCTCATCTAAATCTTGAATCAGAGTTGCCTGTCCTTGCTTTTGACCACTATGTCATCCATGTAGGCTTCTACATTTCGCATTTGGGGCTCAAAAGCGTCATGGACTACTCTTGCAAGCGTTGAACCAGCATTCTTTAGCCCAAAGGGCATCCGATAAAAAAAGATGTGCCACATGGGGTGATGAATGCGGTTTTATCTTCATCCTCTTCGCCATGAAGATCTGATGATATCTGAGTATGCATCAAGAAATGAAAGCAAATCACATCCACCGTGGAGTCAACAATCTGGTCGATGCGCGGTAAGGAAATGGGTCTTTGGGACAAGCTTTATTAACATCTCGTGAAGTCGATACAAAGTCTCCATTTCCCATTTGCCTTGCGTATAACTACAGGATTGGCCAACCACGTGGGATGGAGCACTCCTCGACAAGGCCTGCTGCTTCCAATTTCTTGATCTCTTCGCAATAAATTCTCGGCGCTCCACGCCGCTTCGACTTTTCGCTTGACGGGCGCGCGATGAGGACAGACAACTAGGTGGTGCTCAATTACTTTCCAGGAACACGGGGATGTCGACGGTTGCCATGCAAACACGCCGACGTTCGCCCCGTGAAAGCAACGAGTCGCCTTCCTATTTAGGGTCGAGAGTGGCACCGATGGTGAAGGTACCACCAGTGCCGTCCTCCTTGGCGGCACCTTCTTGGTCTTCGTGGAGCTGTCATCGTCTTCTTGCACTTGCCGGTGGAGCTCGATGGTGCGTCCTGACGGTAGCGCAGCACCAAGAGGTGCGCTTGCGGAGTGGGCATCGAGCTCTTGCCGGACTTGGTCTTCTTCTTCCCGGAGCTTCAGCGCAAGTGATTTGCTATCCGTCGCAGCTGCTGCCTCCCGGTAAATCTTGTCGGCGCAGATAAGAGCATCTTTCTTGTCGCCATGAACAGAAATGACACTTATCGGGCCCGGCATCTTGAGCAAGTTGTATGCATGATGAGAGGTTGCCATGAACTTGGCGAGTGCGGACGCCAAGTATCCCATTATAAGGCAATGGAAAATCAGCAACGTCGAACGTGACCTCTCTCGCCCTGAAGTTTAGCTTCGCTGCCAAATGTTACCGGCAGTGATCTTCCCTTCGCTTGCTCCTTCCCGGATTGATTCCTTGAATTTGCCGGTCTCTTCGAGCTCGCCTGTCGATTTGAAGCTTCGGAGCACCGCGGAGGAGATCAGGTTTAAGCCGCCCCGCCGTCAACTAGCATCTTGGTGACCTTGAGGTTGCGGATAGTTGGTGAGACCAACATCGGCAAGCACCGACCACAGATTATGCGATCGGTGGTCCTCAATATCAAAGATGATAGGCGTGCTGGACCACTTCAGAGGTTTGCGTGACTCTACGGATGATTCCGCTGCATTAACTTCCCGCATCCATTGCTTGAGTTGGCGGTGTGAAGTATGCAGAAGCACCTCCGTCAACGAGAGGACCTCTGTTGCTTTCAAACTCCTGCTCATCGGTCTCATCATCTTCCATATCTTCACCGTCGTCGTCGTCTTCATCCTTGTCTCGGCCGCGGGGAGGTCTGTCTCCTTGCCGCTGCTTGGCCTTGCCGTGGCGTCCTCCCCGTCCGGGTCGCTTCTTGCTAACTCCCCCAGTACCTTCCTGGGCCTTCTCCTTGTCGCGCCGCTCGTACTCAGCCTTCTGCTATTTAACAAGCTGCTCGACCTTCTTGCAGCTCTGGAGGTCGTGGCCCTTGGTACGTTGGATCTTGCAGTACTGTTTGTTGGAGTTGTCCTGCTTGTCGGCGGCCGCCACAGCTTGGCGGTCGGTGTCAGCGGCAATTTCCTTGCCGGAGCCACCAACCTTGGCTTTCTTGGCGGCACCACCGTTGCCGGACTGCTCGACAACTAGCACTTCTTTGCCCTTCTTCTTTACTGTTGTTCCGCCGGCTCTTTTTCGCGGGCGGTCTCCTCACTATCAGATCCTGCTTTGCATTCTCTCACGAGTCTTCTTCCTTCCTCAACACGCGCACACTTGTCGGCCAAGGCATACAGCTCATCGGCGTCCTTGACTTTGCACATCGCCATCTCCTCCTCATCCTGCGGTTCCATGCGTTCGATGAAACGCGCTGATCACCGGGCGGGGTGGACATCCGGGATGTTGTAGTGCACACGGCTGAATCTCTGGATGAACTTGCGCAGGACTCTCCTTCCTTACAGGCGAGCAGATGAAGGTCGCTCTCTTAGCCATGAGGCTTGTGGCCGCCCGTGAAAGCGCCGACAAACTGATGTCATAGATCTGCCCAAGAGGATATGGATCCGTCCGGCAAGTGCATGAGCCAAGATCGACATTGGGCTTCGCATAGCCGGGAAATAGTTGGCGAGGATCTTGTCGTCTCGTCCCCCTGCAGCCTGCACCGCGATGGTGTAGATGCTGAGGAACTCCGACGAATGCGTCCTACCATCGTACTTCTCTGGCACGTCTGGCTTGAAATTCTTCTTGCTGGGCCACTGGACTTGCCGCAGCTCAAGAGTGAACGCAGGGCAACCTACCGCGTACGGCAAGTCGCCTGGTTCCCCTAGCGCATGCATATCGACAGAGGGCCCAGCGCGCTGGTCGGATTGACGTCGCGCTTCTCTTCGGCGCTCGATGCGAGTTCGAGCGTCTTCTTGTTGCCGTTCTTGAAGAACTTGGCGCTGATCACGCGAACTTCGTGGATCCGATGGCGCTGGAGTCATTGTCGAGTGGATCCGCCAAGTTGGTGACCTTGGCCTTCGGATGGAGAGTGCATGGTGGTTGCACCCCATAGGTTTAAATGCGCCACCGACTCGTGCCTTGTCGTCTCGCCGTGGCAAGGATGCAGTTGGTTGCAGCGAGTATTGCCGTTGGCAAAGCCGATGAGACTACGGATGGTGGCCCTCCATTCGTCGACCTTTGTCGGCCGTTGGAGGGTAGTCTAAAGCGAGTTGAGCTCGCCAAGGCTTCGCTGGAGTGGTGGGTGGCAATGGCGTGCGGTGCGAGCGAGGCGGGATATGCTCGGACTTCTAACTAAGTTAGAAGGAGCAGCATCCCGCGAGCGATAAATCGCATTTCGCCGACATCTTGCTGGCGTGCACGCTGGTCTTGAGGGCTTCGCGATCCTCCAGCTCGGTCTTGATCCAACGGCGTATGGTATTATGAATACCATGACGTTGTCGGTCCCCGCCTCCCCGAGATGGGCGCTGCGTGTCTGACGCCGAGGTCTGCGCGGCCTTGTCCTTGGACTTGGCAGCGTCATGAGTGCCCTCATCGTCGCCCGTTCTTCCGCCAGCGTCTACCCCGCCATCCGTTTGCTCCGATGGTGGCGGGATCGACGTGGATGGCTCCGCTGCCGCCGAAGCCTTCTTCTTCGGTGGCATGTCGATGAAGATGATGACGATGCTGCTCGTGTGAACGCTGGATCAGGTCCACACAACCTCGACGCCCCTACCGGCGCGCCAAAGATGTCGGGAAGCGGATCGTGACCCACGAACACCTATGGGACGGCGGACCGAGTCCCTTTTGGTTCGGTGGGGACGGAGATTGCACGAAGAGCGAGATCGAGGCGATGCACACGAGCAGTTTACCCAGCCGGAGCTCTCCGAGAGATAATACTCCTACTGCTGCTTGTCTGATTATCTTGTGTTCTTGCTAGGGAGCAATGAGAGCTACAAAACCTAGCTTGAGTGTCTCTAGTCTCGAATGAGTCGAACCTCCTCTACGTTGCGCATGTGCCTCCTTTTATAGGCTCAAAGGGGTCACCATAGGTGGCAACGTAAACAAGGGCAAAATGGGAAAATGAGTTGCGGTTGGTACAGCTACTTTGTACAGTGTATTCTACCTAACTCGGACGGCAAGGGACAAAAGCAATAAATGCCCGTCCATGTCGCTAAACAAGCGAAAAGGGACCGTCGGGGTGCCACCGCTTGCCACGATGGCACTCTGTCGGCGCCGCTACCGCTGCTCTCCGCTGGCTGCATGTACCTCTTGACACGCATGCTCGAGATGGTCCCATGGCGACACGTTGGTGGATGAGCTAGAGCGGAGATGAAGAGAGGTTGCTGCGCAGCAAGCGCCTTGCCGCGGCTGAATCCTTGTCACGCCCGGAAGCTTGTCGCTCACCAAGCCTTCCCGGCAAGCTCCTTTTGCCGGGGTCTTGTCTTCTGCGGGCCTTGAGTGGCCTTCCCGGCAAGCTCCTCTCGCCGGGGCCTTGTTTCCGTGGCTTAAATACTTTGTTCTTGGATGGTTTCAAAGGAACCACGGAGGACCTTGGCGGTCACTAGGCAGGCCTTGCCGCGGGGTGCTGCGACTGCCCGTGCACGAGTTCGGGATACTAGGGTACCCCTACTCTAGTACACCGACAGATCTACATATCCGTATCGCCAAGCTTGCCTTCCACGCCAAGGAAAGTCCCATCCGGACACGGGACGAAGTCTTCAATCTTGTATCTTCACAACCAGAGTCCGGCCAATGGTGATAGTTGACTATTCGGACACCCCTAATCCAAGACTCCTCAGTAGCCCTGAACTAGGCTTCAATGACGCATTTAGTCCGGCGCGCATATTGTCTTCGGCATTGCAAGGCGGGTTCCTCATCCGAATACTTCATAGAAGATTTTGAACACAAGGATAGTGTCCGGCTCTGCAAAACAAGTTCCACATACCACCATTGATAGAATAACTTTTGCACAGATCTGCTGACGTATTCCGCGGCGTGACATCACACCACGCCCAGGCCTTTATACGAATCGTTTTTACTGTTCCACCTCAGCGCGTTTAGCGAGGCAGTTTCCTTGGCACGTCTTATCAAAGCGGAGATCATGCCCCCTTATTTCGGGATTCTCATCAATACGGACGTGGGTAACCCAACCACGCCATTGGCTACGGCGCTTGGGAGATAAGCGAGTTTTACCAGGCTGGCGGGGGACGCATAGCTTCGTCCATCCATATAAGGGGATAAGGATCCACCTTTTCGCCTACGCCTTCTTCCTCCTTTGCACATCCATTTCCTTTCGAGCTCCAACACCCAATTCGCACATCCTCCTCAACCTCCTCCAGCCATGTCCGGGCGGGAGGCAAGTGGATGGTCTCCTCCGTCACGGAGGGACAAGTCAAAAGCTGCGGAAGGCGGATACTTGTCCAGCGACATCCAGCGCACGGCTCCCCGACGCAGGGCAGCTCATTCCACCCCCAGCCCCATGAGAGGGTGGTGTTCCTCACCCACTTCCTCCATGGACAAGGTTTTCCACTTCACCCATTTGTCCGGGGGCTCATGTTCTACTACGGCCTGGACTTCCACGATCTGGCCCCGAACTTCATCCTCAACATCTCGGTGTTCGTCGTCGTGTGCGAGGCCTTCCTCTGCATCCAGCCCCACTTCGGCTTATGGCTGAAGACCTTCAATGTCAAGCCGAAGGTAGTGGGCGGCCGCCAAGCGGAGTGCGGAGGCACCATGGTTGGCAAGATGGCCAAAGTCATATGGCTCGAGGGCTCCTTTGTGGAGACCATAAAGGGGTGGGAATCGGGGTGGTTCTACATCACCGAGCCGCAGGACTCTCAATGGGCAGCGGCCCCCGAATTCCGATCTGGCTCCGCCACACGGCTCACGTCATGGAAAGAGACGGGCCTAACGTGGGGTGATTCGAAAGAGCTGTCCGGACTCCAAACCTGCGTCCGGAACCTAGTGGACAAGAATCTCAAGCTTGTCAATGTAATCTAGGTGATGCTCATCCGCCGGATTCTCCCATGCCAGCAACGGGCCATCAAATTGTGGGAGTTCGATCCGGCACAGCACCAAACTCTGAAAAGGCTCTTCGACACTACGTACGAAGATGCCTGAAAGGTGTTGTTCAAGAGCGCCGAGGCTCCCACATCCACTACCGAAGATCGCGGATTCAGCTCGCAGCGTCAAGCCAGCGAGGTAAGTTATTTTACCCTTTATGGGACTCTTTTTCATAGTTTGACTCTATGCGGGATCTAAAACTCCCAAACCTTTGACAGGACTGGCTGAAGACGTCCGGACAGATTAACTGTCCGGCCCCCTTGCCAGAAAACCCAGCGGACGCCCGATTGACGGGGCTGCTGGCTCCGGCACCTCACGTGGTGCCGGAGAAGAAGGTCAAGAAGGAGGCCACGGGGACTTGAAGGAGCGCCCGACGCCAGGTGTTGTCGGACTCATCGTCCGACGACTCTGAGGCGGAATCCTCCCCTGAGGAAGAGGAGGAGGAAAAAGCCTCTCCCAGTGAAGGAGAGAAGAAAGGAAGGCCGCCCTGACCGGGAGGCGGAGGGTCAAGAAAGGAAGGACCCTTCCTTCGACTTCTCCACCAACGCCGACAACGACGAGGAGGAGGGCCAACAAGGGCCAAGCCCTAGCAAGATCGTAAGTGTCCGGACTCGAATAGCTCATGACTTTTTATTTGTCGCATAGTGTCTTCTAACGCCGAATATAACCATGTAGCCCGCCCAGGGCAGCTCGCCGCTTCATCGGCGGCTCCTGGATTCGCCGGATGTGAATATCGCTTCACTTCCGCCGCCTCCTCTCCTCGTGGCCTTGCGACGCCGCGGTGGAGTCCCAAAAGGGCCCAACCAGGAGGAGGTGGTCTGGAGGCGCCGCAAGGCGACCTCCCGGACTCAGCGCAAAGGGCGAGACCCCGAGGATCTAAGTCCAGCCTGTGCGGACTCCGTGCATCGAACCTTAAGTGGTTCGAAGTCCGCAAGCGCCCCTTCAGAAGAAGGGCAAGACAGCGATGCCGGTGACCTTCGCCCATCCGGAGGCACGGATAGCTTGCTGGAGGCGCTTAACGGCGCCTCCATCGACGAGGAGCACCGCCTTGTTATGAGTGTGGTGATCCGAAAAAGTTCAGTCCGCTAAGAGCAGGCTGACTGAAGCCTGTACCAGCCTTCTAACAGGCTTTGAGGTAAGTTTAGAATATGTAAAAATATTACCGCATAGACAGTAGCCCCTGATGCTTAGTTCGATGTTCAGAAAGAAAAGCCGGACTGAGGATCTAAAAAGATATACGCAGGATTCTAACATAAGTATGTCAACATGGGAATGCAGGTTGTGCTGCTGACCTCTGCCGTACTGACTGCGGAGGTCAATGCATTGAAGCAGAGCCTCGAGCGGTCCGAGAGCGAGCTCGGCCTTGCCAAGAAGCAGCTCGAGGACAGGGAAGGTAAGTAATACCTTATTAAAGTAATACCTTATAGAAAGGATTTGGTTGCAAAAAATGACAGGACTAACGTGGGTATTGTAGGGGCCACGAACGAGGTGGCGACCCTGAGGGAAGCGGTGTACACGGCCGAAAGCAAAGCGGCCGCGGAGCGCTCCGAGCGAGAGAAGTAGGAGGCGCGAGTTGCGGAGGTGCGGCAAGAGTTCCAGGCTCTCTTGGAAAAACACGAGAGTTTGGAGCATGACTCGAAGACTCGAGAGTCCGAGCTCGCCTCGGCTCTTGAGAGTGCCAAAGACGCTAAGGCTGAATCCCAAAAAGCCCTCCAAGAAATTGAATCATTAAAGAAGATAGCGGCGGGTAAGGCATTCTTCATGCAAAGCAAGCATGTGAAAGTGAATTATCTATTACTTACCCGAATCCAGAGCTCTCCAGGAGCATTCGCAGATCTGCCCCGTAGTGTGTCTGATGCTGCCGCGTTCTACCACGCCAAGGAGGGGAGCTCGACGGAAAAGGTGTTCTGGTCTCAGTATGCTGAGGCCGGACATCCGGTGCCCCTGAGCGACCAGCTGAAGCAGCTGGTCGAGCTCCACAAGGTCGCCGAACAGGCCATGAAGGGCCTCATAATTCGGTTGTGGCCATTGGAAGCCATGCCTGGGAGCTACTTCGGGCTAGTGCGGCGGCTGGTGGACGCTTGTCCATGGATTGAAGTCGTCAAGCGCTCCGTCTGCATTGAAGGTGCCCATCGGGCCCTTGCCCGTGCTAAAGTGCACTGGGGCAAGCTGGATGCAGAGAAGCTTGTGACGGACGGGCCACCGAAGGGCAAGGAGCATCACAAGCCCGAAATGTACTATGAGGGTGTCCTGAAGGGTGCCCGCCTTATAGCGGGTGAGTGCTCCAAAGATGTAATTTTTGAATAGACTCGCATTTGTGATCTTGTATGCTGAAAACTTGTTCATATGCGCTAAGCAACACTTGTGAATTTAAAATATTACCTTCTGTGCGGCCGTTTATCAAATTTGAGAGATGGCAAGTCGTTGGCTTTAGCCCCCATGCCACGAGTGCTGGGGTGTTCGGGATAAACTTGAGCGCTCTTGTTCCCATTCCTGGGTCCTTCGAGGGAGGCGCTCAACGCAACGAACAAGGCAACCGGACTTATAGTGCTTGAACACTCTCACTTATCCATAGAATTCTATAATTTTAAATTTCGGCGAAGCCCCTAGTATTCGGAAGACCGAGTTCAGGGCGCTATCCACGCTTTGGTCGGACAATGCCGACTCCTCGCTCTAAGCGGCATAAGTCTTTGGGGACCCGAAAAAACCTCTCGAACAGCGATAGGCTCTCGCCCTATCATGACGGTCAGTTTTAGCTTTCTCCACTGAGGTGCTCAACCCAGCTCAACCGGGGCACAATCGCAGTGGTTCTCGCAGCGCTACCTTAGCCGATATAACGGAACGTAGGGTACCAAAACATGGGAGCCGGGCAAACCCAACTATTGACCCAAGACATGATTCGGAGCCGATGCATATAATGCTATAAGTTCGGGGTGCCGCACTTGTGAAATTTTTCGGACTTATCACACCATATTTTCGGGGTACTTAAGCCCCTGGTGTATTGGCCGTACCAAAGTGTACGGGTGCAACATGTCAAGAATGAACATATATATAGAGAAAAAAAAGGAGTGCAATAATAGACAAAAGCTATGTTTTTTTATTCAAAAAGGTACTGCAGTGAAAGCAGAACGATACAAATAGTGCGATAAGCAAGGGATGGGACTATTTAACATGTCCTCTCGAGGGGTAAGCTGCGGATGGTATGTAAAACAGGTATAATGCTCGTAGTAGAGACCACCGGACACTCAGCGTAGCTACGCTTCCCTGGCTGTTGCATCGTGAGTTCGACAATTCTAGTGCCGGACGGGGCTTCGGAAAACGGAGTCCCGAAAGTAAGAGAAAAGAAAAAGAAAAGAATGACACAATCGGAGCCCTCAGTGCGGTTGAGCCGCATTCAGGCGTGCGTGGTCGTGCCCTTCCCCTTATACCCATGGTATCTCCAGAGTGTAGTTATGTACGCGTAGTACTGGCTTCGCAATTTCACGAGGGCTGGGGTTGGAGCCGGATTGCTACGCGTGCTCGGATCATGCCAGGCGGTCTTGTTGTAGGTTACTCCGGGCGCGCTTGACAGTGGCCGGACGTTTAATAGCCGGACTCGAGAATTGCTGTGAGAGGCTGCTTTGCACCTCCGCCGCGAGGGTTGCCGTGTGCTCCTCCGCTCGGAGAGCGCTCGGTGTTTCCATTGACCGTGATTACTCCTCGAGGGCCTGGCATCTTGAGTTTGAGGTATGTGAAAGCGGCACCGCATTGAACTTTGCAAATGCGGTTCGCCCAAGCAGTGTGTGATAGCCGCTGCGGAACGGGACTATGTCGAAGATTAACTCTTCGCTTCGGAAGTTATCCGGGGATCCGAAGACCACTTCGAGTGTAACCGAGCCTGCATAATTGGCCTCTACACCTGGTATGACGCCTTTAAAGGTCGTCTTTGTGGGTTTAATCCTTGAGGGGTCTATGCCCATTTTGCGCACTGTGTCCTGATAGAGAAGGTTCATGCTGCTACCGCCGTCCATCAGGACTCTAGTGAGGTGAAATCCGTCGATGATTGGGTCAAGAACCAATGCGGCGAATCTGCCGTGGCAGATGCTAGTGGGGTGGTCCCTTCGATCAAAGGTGATTGGGCAGGAGGACCATGGGTTGAACTTCGGGGCGACTGTGTAATAGCCTGGCTTATTAGGGATGATAGCCTACTCATATAAATAAGGAATTCCTTCTTTTCCGGGATCCCATTCGACAGAACTCCAAAGTTAAGCGTGCTCAGCTTGGAGTAGTTTCAGATGGGTGACCGACCGAAGATTGCTCCGGCGCGCATTTAGTGAGGACAAAGTGCGCAAAAAGACTAGTATTGATCTGTGGGGCCAGTCTAGATCCCGCCAGAGTAACGCCCACCGCGGGTGTGTCTGTGCGTAAAAGTTGGTATCGAGCCGACCCTCGCGGTTACACGGATGGTTGCGACAGGTGCGTGGTCATGTTGTTCATGACGTTTGTGACCCGTCAGGGCACCCGACATGGCACATGTACCGGGCCGAAGCACGACGCTTGTGCCAAGAGGGAACGCTCTGTGGCTCGACGAGGACGCCGGTTCCTCCGAGTGGGGGTGTATGTAATAGCCTGGCTTATTAGGGATGATAGACTACTCATATAAATAAGGAATTCTTCTTTTCGGGATCCCATTCGGACGTAACTCCAAAGTTAAGCGTGCTCAGCTTGGAGTAGTTTCAGATGGGTGACCGACCGAAGTTGCTCCCCGTGCGCACGAGTGAGGACAAAGTGCGCAGAAAAGACTAGTATTGATTTGTGGGGCTGCCCTAGATCCCGCCAGAGTAACGCCCACCGGCGGGTGTGTCGTATGCGTACAGATGGCTCCATCGCATATACGCCCCTTAGTGCACGCTCCGCCCCTTTTGGGTATGTGGGTTGCGTATATCATGTTCACCGTCCGCACTTGTGGGGGGAAGCCCTTCTATCCTCTATTGTACGGCGGCCGGGGCTCCTCCTCGTCATCGCTATGCAGCCCCTTTTCAATGAGTTCGGCATTTAATTTGCCTGCCTGTTTGAAGACCCAACAATCCCTGTTGGTGCGGTTGGCTGGTTTTTCGGGGGTGCCATGTATTTGGCACGAGCGATCGAGTATTCGGTCCAGATTGGACGGGCCCTGAATATTTCTTTTGAACGGCTTTTTCCGCTGACCGGGTTTAGAGCCTCTGAATTCGGCATTGACTGCCGTATCTTCAGCATCATCACCGTTGATGCAGCGCTTGTGCTTGTTGCGACGCGACCTGCCATTGCTGTCCTTGGTATCCGAACTACCAGGATATTTGGTCAAGTTGTTACTACGAGCTAGCCAGCTGTCCTCTCCCACGCAAAAGCGGGTCATGAGCGCCAGAGGGCTGCCATGGATTTCGCTTTTCCTGTCCTAGGTGCCGGCAAGCCACTCGTCATGATGTTATGTTTGAAGGCTGCAAGGGCCTCTGCATCCGGACAGTCAACGATTTGATTTTTCTTGGTTAGGAACCGTGTCCGAATTGTCCGCCGATTCTTCCGCTGCTGAATTATGTGGCTGAGGTCATCGGTGTCCGTGGTCGCACATATGTGCCCTGGAAGTTATCGAGGAATGCGGCTTCCAGGTCCTCCCAACAACCAATTGATTCTGCTGGCAAGCTGTTAAGCCAATGCCAAGCTGGTCCTTTAAGCTTGAGCGGGTGGTATTTGATGGCGTGTAGATCGTCACCGCGGGCCATGTGGAAATGGAGGAGGTAGTCCTCGATCCAAACCGCAGTATCTATTGTGCCATCGTATGATTCGATGTTTACGGGTTTGAAGCCCTCGGGGATTTGACGATCCATCACTTCGTCTGTGAAGCACAGTGGGTGTGCGGCGCCTCTGTATTGAGCTATATCACGACGCAGATCAAATGAGCTTTGTCTACTGTGTTCGGCCCGGCCGGAATTGTTGTATCTGGCGTGACGGTTATCATCATGTGTCGTGGGGCACCCACGCGATCCATAGATCGATCTTGTTTGCCTTGCCTTGTCCTCCAATATGTCTCGCAGGTCTGGCACGTTTCCCCGTGCCTTGGTACTTTTCGAGCGACGCCGGGGTGCGGCTTGAATGGAGGGCCTAGAGGCCTCTCTGTCGCGACCACGGGGTGGTCGGTCGGCCGCATCATGCGCTGGTGATGTACATTTGGGTGCTGCTTCCTCTAATTGGGGTAGCAGCCTGCGTTTTGGGTGTCTCTTGGAGGGCCGTTCGAGTTCGTACTCTTCGGCTGCAAGGACTTCAGTCCATCTGTCAGCTAGCAAGTCTTGGTCAGCTCTAAGTTGCTGCTGCTTTTTCTTGAGGCTGCTTGACGTGGCCATAAGCATGCGCTTGAAACGCTCATGTTCGGCGGGATCCTCAGGCACGACAAATTCGTCGTCGTTGAGGCTTGCCTCATCTTCGGAGGGAGGCATATAATTATCGTCCTCCACCTCCCTGTCTGCCGCTCTATCACGAGGGCCGGCTTCTCCCTCCTCCCGTGCTGAATCCTCGCCGGAGGGGTTGTCTTCGCACTTGTCCGGTGTTATTATCTCCCATGCCGGAATCACCGCTTTTGCTGTGGCGGATTTAGAGCGGCGCCATCGACACCGGCGCTGGGCTGTTTCTTGAGGGTCATCCTCCGCTGTTCCATCGCCGTTACCATCTTTTGGGATGTCCACCATGTATATGTCGATGACGAGGTGGCCTTCGATTACCTCAGAGGTGCTGGTTCTGGTCGCTCCAGATCGCCGCCCATACCGCCGATGTCTTCGTAGTCGAAGTCGAGCATGTCGGTTAAATCATCGACAATGGCTACAAAGTGGGTGGTGGGTGGGCGTTGAATTTCTTCGTCGTCCGCATCCCAACCTTCCTGACCGTAGTCCGGCCAGGGCTCTCCTGATAAAGAAAGAGACTTTAGTGAATTCAGGATGTCGCCAAAGGGCGAGTGCTGAAAGATGTCCGCGGCAGTGAACTCCATGACCGGCGCCCAATCGGATTCGATTGGCAGGGGCGCGGAGGGTTCGGAGTCCGGAGAAGAGTCCGGACACCTTGGAGTCACGGTCTTCGCAAAGGACAGGGATAGAGTTCGGCTCAATCGCAGTAGAGATCGTAGCCCCCGAGGCGGTTTCCAACCACTCATCCTCGATCTGCGGAGTCGGCTCCGAGCTAAGGGTCAGAGCGGACGCTGGTGCGGCCTCCAGGGCGCTGTTCGGCGGCAGAGCTAGATCGTGCCCATCGAGACAGTGCGGCGTGCTTGGCTGTGGCTCGAATCCGTCGAAGATCAAGTCTCCACGGATGTCGGCCGTGTAGTTCAAACTCCCAAATCTGACCTGATGGCCAGGGGCGTAGCTTTCGATCTACTCCAGATGGCCAAGTGAAATGGCCCGCAGTGCAAAGCCGCTGAATACGAAGATCTGTCCGGGGAGAAAAGTCTCACCCTGGACCGCGTCGTTGTTGATGATCGAAGGAGCCATCGGGCCTAAGGATGAAGACACAGAGGAACTCTCAATGAAAGCACCAATGTCGGTGTCAAACCGCGGATCTCGGTAGGGGTCCCGAATCAGCGCCTAGGCGGATGGTTACAGGAGACAAGGGACACGATGTTTTTACCCAGGTTCGGGCCCTCTCGATGGAGGTAAAACCCTACTCCTGCTTGATTAATATTGATGATATGGGTAGTACAAGAGTAGATCTACCACGAGATTAGAGAGGCTAAACCCTAGAAGCTAGCCTATGGTATGATTGTTCTTCGTCCTATGGACTAAAACCCTCCGGTTTATATAGACACCGGATAGGGTTAGGGTTACACAGAGTCGGTTACAATGGTAGGAGATCTACATATCCGTATCGCCAAGCTTGCCTTCCACGCCAAGGAAAGTCCCATCCGGACACGGGACGAAGTCTTCAATCTTGTATCTTCATAGTCCAGGAGTCCGGCCAACGGTGATAGTTCGGCTATCCGGACACCCCCTAATCCAGGACTCCCTCAGGCGGCAAAATGGATTTGCAGTACATACTTGAGCTTGTCGCCTTTGGGAGATGTGAGGACAATGCCGGCTCCCAACCCGGTGCGCATCTTGGAACCATCAAGTGCATCCGCCAATGAGTGGAGTCGGGTGCTAGTGGCAGGTACTGGGTCTCGGCCCAGTCGACGAGGAAGTCGGCCAGCGCATGTGACTTGATGGCAGTGCGAGGATGGTAGTAGATGGTGTAGGGGGCCAAATCTATGGCCCACTTGGCGACTCGGCCCGAGGCATCTCGACTCCCGATGATCTCGGCTAATGGAGCCGTGCAGACCATAGTGATAGGGTGCTCTTGAAAATACAGCTTCAGCTTTTTGGCGGCAAAGTGTACACCGTAACACATCTTCTGGTAATGGGGGTAGTTCTGCTTGGAGGTCGACAATACTTCACTCAGGTAATACACCGGTCTCTGAACTGGTAGTGTCTTGCCTTCCTCTTTGCGCTCCACCATGATGATTGTGCTGACCACTCGGCTGGTGGCGACGATGTAAAGGAGCATGGGCTCTTTAGGAGTCGGGGCCGCCCAGACAGGTGGAGTAGTCAACATCTTTTTGAGCTGGAGGAAAGCTTCATCCGCCTTGTCGTTCCACTCGGAAAAGGTGGTTTTCTTCATGAGCTGGTGCAGAGGAAGAGCCTTCTCTCCCAGCCGACTGATGAAATGGCTGATGGACGCCAAACAGCCAGTGAACTTCTGCACATCCAACAGTTGGCGAGGTACTTCCATCCTCTCGATGGCCTTGATCTTCACAGGGTTGCACTCTATGCCGCATTCAGAGACTAGGAATCCAAGAAGCTGGCCGGCTGGTACTCCGAAGACGCACTTCTCTGGATTGAGCTTGATTTGAAATCGGCGCAGATTCTCAAAGGTCTCTTTGAGGTCCTCTAGCAGCGTTCCGTGCTTCTCCGTCTTCACCACCACATCATCCACATAAACATGGGCGTTCCTGCCGAGTTGCTTGAGGAGGCACTTCTGCATGCAGCGTTGAAAGGTGGCGCCGGCATTCCTCAAGCCAAACGTCATGGTCAGGTAGCAGAAGGCTCCGAATGGCGGGATGAAGGCGGTCTAAAGTCTGTCAGCCGGATTCAGCTCGATTTGGTGGTATCCTGAATATGCATCCAAAAACCTCAACAGCTCGCATCCGGCTGTGGAGTCTATCACTTGGTCAATTCTTGGCAAAGAAAACGGGTCTGTTCGGCATGCTTTTTTGAGGCTAGTGTAATCGATACACATACGCCACTGCTTGTTTTTCTTCAGTACGAGGACTGGGTTGGCCAGCCACTCTAGAAAGAACACTTCCATGATGAAGCCGGCTGCCAATAGCCGGCCATCTCTTCTCCAACGACTCTTATCTTCTTACAGGCGGCGCAAGGGCTGCCTGACGGGCTTGGCATCGGGCCGGACGTGTAGCTTGTGCTCGGCGAAATCCGTCGGAACACCTGGCATGTCTTTGGGGGACCATGCAAAGATGTCCCGATTCTCATGGAGGAAATCCACGAGCTCGCCTTCCTATTTGTTGTCAAGGCCCGTACCTATGACAGCGTGCCTCTCCGGGTGCTCTGGGTCCAAGCGTATCTTCTTTGTCTCTTTGGCCGGCTTGAACGAGCCCTCAGCTTCCGACTCCTTGGGTCAGGCGACATCTCCGGCCGCTTTCCAACCATCGCCACAACCCGGTCAAGGAGCCACTTCCGAGCTGCGATCACGAGGGACTCGGCCAACTGACTGCTCTCTGCTGCACAAGCGGACGACTTCTTGTAGTCGCCGGCTATGGTTAGAATCCCCTTGGAACTCGGCATCTTCATCTTGAGGTAGGCGTAGTGGGGGACCACCATGAACTTGGCCAGAGCAGGTCGGCCAAGCAACACATGGTAGGGGATTTCAAGTTCCACCACCTCAAACCAAACCTGCTCTCGGCGAAAGTGATCTTTGTCCCCGAAGAGGACATCTATCTGGATCTTGCTGATTGGTGAGCAGGAAAGACCAGGAACTATGCCGTGGAAGATAGTCCGGCTGGGCTGAAGCTGTCTTTGCTTGATTCCTAACTTCTCCATTGTATCCTTGTAAAGGATGTTGATGTTGCTGCCGCCGTCTATGAGAACCCGGGAGAAACGTGCAGCTCGCTTTTCCGTGGCAAAGGTGGCATCCAAAACCAGAGCATAGGAGCCGGGTTTGGGCATCATCTCTGGGTGATCGGCTCTGCTCCAGCTGATGGTTTCCTCCGACCAATGCATGAACTCTGGGACCTTAGTTGCTACTGCGTTTACTTCTTGCTGTTGTTGTCGCCTGCTGCGCCGACCATCGGCCATGCTGGTGAATATGACATACGCTCCATGATTTTCTGGGAACTCGTCTTGTATGGCTCCGACTGGTCTGGCTGCCGGCTACTGGGGCGGAGGAGGAGGCTACTGCCCAGCAGGCGGGGGAGGCAGTAGGCCGTCTCCCTTGGAGATCCTGGTGAGCCAATGACACTTCCGAGTGGTGTGGTTTGACGTCTTCGCACCGATATGGAATTTGCATGGTGCATCCAAAGTCTGCTCGTATGAGAAAGCCGTCAGCCAATTGGACTTGCCGCCCTTCTGCCGCTTGGATGGAGCCTGCCCTTCTGGCCGCTGGTCTTTGACTGTCGCCACCTGCCGGCTGGTGGAAGCCGGCTACGGGGCCTTGCGCTTGTTGTCGTTCCGCAGTTGACGCCGACCTGTGTCTCCAGCCGGAGTTCTGGGAGCCTAAGGGGCCATCTTGCCAGATGCATTTACTTGGATCTCCGCCTTCATGGAGGAGTCGACCGTGGCGTATTCGTCGCAGAGAAGCTTGTGCTTGAGTAGGGTGCCCTCTCGGCATCTGGCGGTGAAGTACTCAATGGCCTGCACCTCGTGCACGCCCTCGCAAGAGTTGTGGAGCTTGGCCCAACACGTGAGGTAGTCGCGAGTCGACTCGTCGGGGCCTTGTACGCACAGGGAGAGCTGGCGGGGCTTGGGCGGCCGCTTGTATGTGTTGGTGAAGTTGCGGACGAAGGCGTCGGTGAAGTCGACCCAACTGTTGATGCTCCGGGGCTTCAGGCTGTTCAGCCATGTCCGGGCTGTGCCTTGGAGCATGAGCGGAACGTATTTCACGACGACTCGCTTGTTGCTGTTTTCTATGCTGACGGTTGTGGAGTAGTCGACCAGCCAGTCCTCCGGCTTCACGTAGCCGGTGTATTTGGGCGTGTCTCTTGGGAGCGTGAACCCTTTGGGGAAGGGCTCGTCTCGTATGCGGGGGCCTAAACAAGGCGGACCCAACTCGTCTTCTTCTTCTAGCACCAGGGATCGGTTGAGGCGGTCGATCCGGTGGCGGGCATCGTTTTCTCCGATTCCTTCTCGGCGGCCGAGGCAGTCGCCGAGTGATGGGTGATCAACAGGCGGCGTGGAAACACGTCTTTCCTTGCGAGGGGGAGGAGGCGGACAGTCGTCTGATGTCTACTACGCAACCTTCTTCTTGTAGACGTTGTTGGGCCTGCAAGTGCACAGGTTTGTAGGACAGTAGCAAATTTCCCTCAAGTCGATGACCTAAGGTTTATCAATCCGTAGGAGGCGCAAGATGAAGATGGTCTCTCTCAAGCAACCCTGCAACCAAATAACAAAGAGTCTCTTGTGTCCCCAACACACCCAATACAATAGTAAATTGTATAGGTGCACTAGTTCGGCGAAGAGATGGTGATACAGATGCAATATGGATGGTAGATATAGGTTTTTGTAATCTGAAATAATAAAAACAGCAAGGTAACAAGTGGTAAAAGCGAGCGTAAACGGTATTGCAGTGATAGGAAACAAGGCCTAGGGTTCATACTTTCATTAGTGCAAGTTCTCTCAACAATAATAACATAGATAGATCATATAACAAACGCTCAACATGCAACAAAGAGTCACTCCAAAGCTACTAATAGCGGAGAACAAACATAGAGATTATGGTAGGGTACGAAACCACCTCAAAGCTATTCTTTCGGATCAATCTATAAAAGAGTTCGTACTAGAATAACACCTTAAGACACAAATCAATCAAAACCCTAATGTCACCTAGATACTCCATTGTCACCTCAAGTATCCGTGGGCATGATTATAAGATATGCATCACACAATCTCAGATTCATCCAACCAACATAAAATTACTTCAAAGAGTTCCCCAAAGCTACTACCGGAGAGTCAAGAACGTGTGCCAACCCCTATGCATAGGTTCATGGGTGGAACCCGCAAGTTGGTCACCAAAACATACATCAAGTGGCACATGATATCCCATTGTCACCACAGATAAACACGGCAAGACATACATCAAGTGTTCTCATAAAAGACTCAATCCGATAAGATAACTTCAAAGGGGAAACTCAATTCATCACAAGAGAGTAGAGGGGGAGAAGCATCATAAGATCCAACTATAATAGCAAAGCTCGCGATACATCAAGATCGTGCCATAGAGGGAACACGAGAGAGAACACGAGAGAGAGAGAGATCAAACTCATAGCTATTGGTACATACCCTCAGCCCCGAGGGTGAACTACTCCCTCCTCGTCATGGAGAGCGCCGGATGATGAAGATGGCCACCGGTGATGGGTTCCCCCTCCGGCAGGGTGCCGGAACGGGCTCCCGAGAGGTTTTTGGTGCCTACAGAGGCTTGCGGCGGCGGAACTCCCGATCTATCTTGATATTCGATGTTTTTAGGGTACGAGGGAATATATAGGCGAAAGAAGTCGGTCGGGAGGTGCTCGAGGGGCGCACGAGACAGGGGGCGCCACCCTGTAAGAGGGGCGCGCCCTCCTATCTCGTGGCCTCCTCGAGGCTCTTCTGCGGTGAACTCCAAGTCTCCCAGATCATAATCTTCCAAAAAATCACGATGACGAAGGTTTCATTCCGTTTGGAATCCGTTTGATATTCCTTTTCTTCTAAGTACTGAAACAGGCAATAAAACATCAATATGGGTTGGGCCTCCGGTTAACACTACTAGAAAAGCTATTATTAACGACGATGGACAAAAACTCTTGGTTGTTAAAATGCAGTCCCATCCGAGCGAGCCCCGTGCGACTGAAATCAGCTACCCAAGCAGAACCATGGGTGTGCTCATTATTTTTCTCATCTCCTATTTGTACGTAATAGCTTTATAAATAACAGAATCTCTCACCTTTATCTCACCCCGTAAGCAGCAGATTAAAAGAGTAAAAAAATTGTTGGCGGTTCCCGAGAACATTGGCACTAAAGTCTCTTAATGCAAACCAAGTCATCCAGATCCTCAATCCTCGTACAACTAGGCCACCTGCTCACGACATCCACCTCCAAGAATACATGGCCATTCTCCCCATCTCTGGTCGTTGCCGCTGACAAGCCCATTAAAATCGTCCGGTTGTGCCTCCTTTTCGTCTCCTCGCCATCTCTTGTTAATCCTCGGCGATCCAGAAGATCTAGGAGGAGCAGAAAGAAACGAATCTGATAGGATCCATCTCCTTGCGCCTCCTTTTCCTCTCCTCCCCTAATTTTTTTAATCTGGGCGCCTCCATTGATCCCATCTCCCTGCTCTTGTCATACGACTAACGACCCTGGCGCTCCTGCGCTGCAACCTGCACCTCGCCGTCTACCGACCCCGGCGCATACATGTCGCAGTCTACTTCTCGCAGCCGTCCTTGAACCCAGCGTGCACACGCTGTGGCGTGCACATCGCCGGCCGGTCACCTCGTCCTCGGCGCGCTCGAGCTGCATCCTGCATAGTCCACACTACCAGTTTCCACCACGGATGCTATTCCACTACAGGTTCATTGTTAGTCCTCCTTCCTCTGTTTTTTTGGTTGCTGGGCCTTTAACAACTATTGTTGATTCGTACCCAGTTCATGATTATTAAACACGTAGGTGCAATTTTATTTGCTTTATTTTGGTTTACAAATTTACTATGCCATGTTGAATACCATCCATTCATGTGTAGCTCTTATATGATCTGGTTTGTTTATAATTTGCTATGCCTTACATTGAACAAAAATGCAGGGCCACGACCATGATATCTCGGTCTCACATGGCTCCAACGCCCAGTGTCTCAGACATCACAGAACCCTCCGATTCTATCTATCCTTTATTTGTTTGTCGATTCAACAAGTGCACATGCCCAGTAGATGTGTAGGTTCAGGTAGCTTGGGTTTTCTACATAGCTTGGGTTCAGGTTCAGGTTGTGAACTTGTGATGTCGTGATCTACTTGCTAATTTGCTTGTGATGCCCTAATGTACTTGCTTAAATTTACTGATATTTATCTGCTGAACTGAAAATCCCCTGTTTTTTGAGAAAAATATGCACATGTACTAGTTTTGATCTCGAATATACATGTACATGTACTATGGCAGCGAAATGGGTTAGCGGCGCTAAATGAATTAGACCGCCATTTTAAACTTTGCACACACCTCATATGGGAGAACAGGACTATGGAGAGGTTACGACTTAGCTAGAAAAGGTATTAGTCAAACTGAAAAAATTATTCAAGCTATCTCGTATTGAATGATATAAAGAGGTTGCTTGTTTTCATATCTGCAAATGATGTGCCAAGAAAGGTACAATGCGAATTTAGTGCAAATTGGGATGCAGATGATTCGAAAAGTGAGTTTCTAACTAGCATGTAGCACATAAAGAATTTGTTTCTACACTTCATTATCTTCACTTTACTCAAACATATTGCACACATGATGAGTGAAGTTGATGTCAGCAATGACGGTGACATAGAAAATGATAAGGATGAAAGTGATGGCATGAAAATAATGTCAAATTTTTATTTATTTTTCCATCATCCACCCTACTTACAATTGGTTTTATATTTTTCAGACAATGCCAATGGCGTAGATGAATTAGCAGGCAGGAGTGATGGTCCACTATAATATATAGAAGCATCAGGAGGGATTGTAATCAGCGATGAAGACTGATTCTCATTCAAAGAAAGATGGTGTCCAGATTAATAAATATTATCTTTTCTAGTTGTCTCGTTTTCCAGAAAGATATGAGCAAGTACATTGGTCATATAAGGAGTGTTTTTGACTCAATTTTCTAAATGATATTTTAATTCCAGAATTGTATGTCAAAATTTTGGTACTTTGATTAATAAAAGAGGAGATGTGCTTTCAATTCAGATTCTTTTGTTTCTATATTAATGTGGATGTTAAAATTCAAATATTGGATGTTAAACCAACTGACTGTTGAATTGAAAGTCATACTAAATATAAGTGGTTCTGAAGGATATCAAAGTGGTGAGGCCTAATCATGTTTTTTTCACCATGAGTACATTATTAACGATGACAAAAGTGGTCGTTATTTCCTTGGGATTGACGACGACACACCATCCCGTCGTTACAAGAATAACGACCACATAATGTGGTTGTTAGATTTTTAACGACGGAGCCTACTACGACCAGCAGATTGTGGTCGTTAAAGACATTTAACGACCACAATCTGACTTTTAACGACCACATATACCATCGTTAAAAACAATTTTCCTAGTAGTGTAATAGGTTAGTCCCAAAAATAATATAAAAGTGAATAATAAAGCCCAATATTACCCAAAACAGTAGATAATATAGCATGGAGCAATCAAAAATTATAGATACGTTGGAGATGTATCAAGCATCCCCAAGCTTAATTCCTGCTCGTCCTCGAGTAGGTAAATGATAAAAAAAGAATTTTTGATGCGGAGTGCTACTTAGCATAATTCTCAATGTAATTCTTCTTAATTGTGGTATGAATATTCAGATCCAAAAGATTCAAGACAAAAGTTTAAAATTGATAAAAGAAATAGTAAAAATTCAAGCATACTAATCAAAGTAATTGTGTCTTCTCAAAATAACATGGCAAAAGAAAGTTCATCCCTACAAAATCATATATAGCCTATGCTTCATTTTCGTCACACAAAGATGCTCCCAACTTCTATACCCCCGATGACAAGCCAAGCAATTGTTTCATACTTAAATAATCTCAAACTTTTTCAACCTTCACGCAATACATGAGCGTGAGCCATGGATATAGCACTATGGGTGGAATAGAATATGATGATGGGGATTGTGTGGAGAAGACAAAAAAGGAGAAAGTCTCACATTGACGAGGATAATCAATGGACTATGGAGATGCCCATCAATTGATGTCAACATGAGGAGTAGGGATTGCCATGCAACAGATGCACTAGAGCTATAAATGAATGCTCAACAAAAGAAAACTAGTGGGTGTGCATCCAACTTGCTTGCTCACAAAGACCTAGGGCATTTGAGGAAGCCCATCGTAGGAATATACAAGCCAAGTTCTATAATGAAAAATTCCCACTAGTATGAAAAAGACAACTTATGAGACTCACTACATGAAAAACATGGTGCTACTTTGAAGCACATTATATGAGACTCACTATATGAAGAACAAGGTGCTAATTTGAAGCACAAGTGTGGAAAAAGAGATAGTAGCATTGCCCTTGGCCTTTCTTATTTTTTTTGGGCAATGCTCTAATAATGATGATCATCACACTTCTATTGATTGCAACATAAGGATTACAACTCGAAATTAGAACAAGATATGACTCTATATGAATGCCTCCGGCGGTGTACCAGGATGGTGCAATGAATCAAGAGTGACATGTATGAAAAATAATGCATGGTGGCTTTGCCACAAATACGATGTCAACTACATGATCATGCAATGGCAATATGACAAAAGTAAAGTATGTCATGATGATGATGAATGGGACGGTGGAAAGTTGCATGGCAATATATCTCAGAATGGCTATGGAAATGCCATAATAGGTAGGTATGGTGGCTGTTTTGAGGAAGATATAAGGAGGTTTATGTGTGATAGAGCGTATCATATCACGGGGTTTGGATGCACCGGCGAAGTTTGCACCAACTCTCAAGGTGAGAAAGGGCAATGCACGGTACCGAAGAGGCTAGCAATGATGGAAAGGTAAAAGGTGCGTATAATCCATGGACTCAACATTAGTCAAAAGAACTCATATACTTATTGCAAAAATTTAGAAGTCTTAAAAAATCAAGTACTATACGCATGCTCCTAGGGGGATAGATTGGTAGGAAAAGACCATCGCTCATCCCCGACCGCCACTCATAAGGATGCACAAGCCAGGTACACTTCATGTTTCAAATTTGTTGCACAACTTTAACCATACGTGCATGCTACGGGACTTGCTTACTTCAACACAAGCATTCTTTAAATTCATAATCACCCAACTAGCATGACTTTAATATCACTACCTCCATATCTCAAAACAATTATCAAGTATCAAACTTTTCTTAGTATTCAACGCACTCAAAAGAAAGTTTCACATATCTTGAATACCAAGTATATTAATTTTAAGCAAATTACCATGCTATGAATGACTCTCAAAATAATATAATTGAAGCATGAAAGTTCATATATTTCTTCAAAATAAAACCACCATTGTGCTCTAAAAGATATAAGTGAAGCACTAGAGCAAATGACAAACTACTCCGAAAGATATAAGTGAAGATCAATGAGTAGTCGAATAATTATGCAACTATGTGAAGACTCTCCCATTTAATAATTTCAGATCTTGATACTTTATTCAAACAGCAAGCAAAGCTAAAGAAAACTACATTTCAAGGATAGCACAACTCATGTGAAGAAGCAAAAACTTAGGCTCAACCGATACTAACCGATAGTTGTTGAAGAAGAAAGGTGTGATGCCTACCGGGGCATCGCCAAGCTTAGATGCTTGAGAATTATTGAAATATTATTTTGAGGTGCCTTGGGCATCCCCAAGCTTGAACTTTTATGTCTCCTTAATTCCTCTCATATCATGGTTTCTCTTCTTTTTATCAAAAGCTTCATTCACAACAAACTCAACAAGAACTCGTGAGATAGGTTAGTATAAACCAATGCAAAACCTTATCATTTTCTACTGTAACAAATCACTACAATTATTATGCATACTAAATTCCTCTGCATATTTAATACTCCTATCCTTAAATAGAATCATTAAACAAGCAAACATAACAGCAATCTGCCAAAACAGTATAGTCTGTAAAGAATGCAATAGTATCAATACTTCGCTGACTCCAAAAATTATGAACTAAAATTCCCACTGTAATAAATTTATCAGAGCTTAATATGCAAAAAGATTTAACATTATACCATGCTCTGACTTTTCTAGGCAATTTTTGCAACAGCGGTAAACTTTCTGTTTTCAAACAGCAACATGTATACTTGCAAAATAAGCATGGCAAAGGCTATCCTTGAATTTTTTTATTGAAACTAAAGATGCAAAACATTAATCCAAATAACATCAAGCTAATACTAACAAAATAAAATGACGCTCCAAGCAAAACACATATCATGTGGCGAATAAAAATATAGCTCCAAGTAAAGTTACCGATGAACGAAGATGAAAGAGGGGATGCCTTCCGGGGCATCCCCAAGCTTAGGATCTTGGTTGTCCTTGAAAATTACCTTGGGGTGCCTTGGGCATCCCCAAGCTTATGCTCTTACCACTCCTTATTCCATAGTCCATCGAATCTTTACCCAAAACTTGAAAACTTCACAACACAAAACTTAACAGAAAACTCGTGAGCTCCGTTAGCGAAAGAAAACAAAAGACCACTTCAAGGTACTGCAATGAACTCATTATTTATTTTTATTGGTGTTAAACCTACTGTATTACAACTTCTCTATGGATTATAAACTATTTTACTAGCCATAGATTCATCAAAATAAGCAAACAACAAATAGAAAACAGAATCTGTCAAAAACAGAACAGTCTGTAGTAATCTGTAACTAATGCAAACTTATGGAACTCAAAAAATTCTAAAATAAATTTGTGGACCTGAGGAATTTGTATAGTAATCATCTGCAAAAAGAATCAACTAAGTAGCACTCTCCAGTAAAAAGTTCTAGCTAATCTCGTGAGCGCTAAAGTTTCTGTGTTGTTACAGCATGATCATAAAGACTTCACCCAAGTCTTCCCAAAGGTTCTACTTGGCACAAACACTAATTAAAACACAAAACCACATCTGAACAGAAGCTATATGGATTATTTATTACTAAACAGAACCAAAAAGCAAGAAACTAAAATAAAATTGGGTTGCCTCCCAACAAGCGCTATCGTTTAACGCCCCTAGCTAGGCATGATGATTTCAATGATGCTCACATAAAAGATAAGATTGAAACATAAAAAGAGCATCATGAAGAATATGACTAGCACATTTGGGTCTAACCCACTTCCTATGCATAGGGATTTTTTGAGCAAACAACTTATGGGGACAATAATCAACAAGCATAGGAAGACAAAACAAGCATAACTTCAAAAATTTAAGCACATAGAGAGGAAACTTGATATTATTGCAATTACTACAAGCATATGTTCCTCCCTCATAATAATTTTCAGTAATGAATGAATTCAACAATATAACCAGCACCTAAAGCATTATTTTCATTATCTACAAGCATAGAAAATTTACTACTCTCCACATAAGCAATTTTCTTCTCATGAATAATAGTGGGAGCAAACTCAACAAAATAATTATCATGTGAGGCATAATCCAATTGAAAACTAAAATCATGATGAGAAGTTTCATGGTTATCATTATTATTAATAGCATACACGTCATCACAATAATCATCATAGATAGCTACTTTGTTCTCATAATCAATTGGAACCTCTTTCGAAATAGTGGATTCATCACTAAATAAAGTTGACACTCTTCCAAATCCACTTTCATATTCATCACAATAAGATTCAACATCCTCCAAAATAGTGGGATCACTACTTTCTAAAGTTGACACTCTTCCAAGCCCACTTTCATCAATATAATCATCATAAATAGGAGGCATGCTTTCATCAAAATAAATTTGCTCATCAAAGCTTGGGGGACAAAAAATATCATCTTCATCAAACATAGCCTCCCCAAGCTTGTGGCTTTGCATATCATTAGCATCATGGATATTCAAGGAATTCATACTAACAACATTGCAATCATGCTCATAATATAAATATTTAGTGCCAAACATTCTATGTAATTCTTCCTCTAACACTTTGGCACAATTTTCTTTTCCATCAAACTCACGAAAGATATTAAAAAGACGAAGCGTATGAGATAAACTTAACTCCATTTTTTTGTAGTTTTCTTTTATAAACTAAACTAGTGATAAAACAAGAAACAAAAAGATTCGATTGCAAGATCTAAAGATATACCTTTCAAGCACTCACCTCCCCGGCAACGGCGCCAGAAAAGAGCTTGATGTCTACTATGCAACCTTCTTCTTGTAGATGTTGTTGGGCCTGCAAGTGCACAAGTTTGTAGGACAGTAGAAAATTTCCCTCAAGTGGATGACCTAAGTTTTATCAATCCGTAGGAGGCATAGGATGAAGATGTTCTCTCTCAAGCAACCCTGCAACCAAATAACAACGAGTCTCAAGTGTCCCCAACACACCCAATACAATGGTAAATTGTATAGGTGCACTAGTTCGGCGAAGAGATGGTGATACAAGTGCAATATGGATGGTAGATATAGGTTTTGTAATCTGAAATAATAAAAACAGCAAGGTAACAAGTGGTAAAAGCGAGCGTAAACGGTATTGCAATGATAGGAAACAAGGCCTAGGGTTCATACTTTCACTAGTGCAAGTTCTCTCAACAATAATAACATAGATAGATCATATAACAAACCCTCAACATGCAACAAAGAGTCACTCCAAAGCTACTAATAGCGGAGAACAAACGTAGAGATTATGGTAGGGTACGAAACCACCTCAAAGCTATTCTTTCGGATCAATCTATAAAAGAGTTCGTACTAGAATAACACCTTAAGACACAAATCAATCAAAACCCTAATGTCACCTAGATACTCCATTGTCACCTCAAGTATCCATGGGCATGATTATACGATATGCATCACACAATCTCAGATTCATCCAACCAACATAAAAGTACTTCAAAGAGTGCCCCAAAGCTACTACCGGAGAGTCAAGAACGTGTGCCAACCCCTATGCATAGGTTCATGGGTGGAACCCGCAAGTTGGTCACCAAAACATACATCAAGTGGCACATGATATCCCATTGTCACCACAAATAAACACGACAAGACATACATCAAGTGTTCCCATAACAGACTCAATCCGATAAGATAACTTCAAAGGAGAAACTCAATTCATCACAAGAGAGTATAGGGGGGAGAAACATCATAAGATCCAACTATAATAGCAAAGCTCGCGATACATCAAGATCGTGCCATAGAGGGAACACGAGAGAGAACACGAGAGAGAGAGAGAGAGAGAGAGAGAGAGAGAGAGAGAGAGAGATCAAACACATAGCTACTGGTACATACCCTCAGCCCCGAGGGTGAACTACTCCCTCCTCGTCATGGAGAGCGCCGGGATGATGAAGATGGCCATCGATGATGGGTTCCCCCTCCGGCAGGGTGCCGGAACGGGCTCCCGAGAGGTTTTTGGTGGCTATAGAGGCTTGCGGCGGCGGAACTCCCGATCTATCTTGATATTCGATGTTTTTAGGGTACGAGGGAATATATAGGCGAAAGAAGTCGGTCGGGAGGTGCTCGAGGGGCCCACGAGACAGGGGGCGCCACCCTGTAAGAGGGGCACGCCCTCCTATCCCGTGGCCTCCTCGAGGCTCTTCTGACGTGAACTCCAAGTCTCCCAGATCATAATCTTCCAAAAAATCACGATGACGAAGGTTTCATTCCGTTTGGACTCCGTTTGATATTCCTTTTCTTCGAAATACTGAAACAGGCAATAAAACAGCAATATGGGCTGGGCCTCCGGTTAATAGGTTAGTCCCAAAAATAATATAAAAGTGAATAATAAAGCCCAATATTACCCAAAACAGTAGATAATATAGCATGGAGCAATCAAAAATTATAGATACGTTGAGACGTATCATCGTCCCGCCATTCCACTGCTCTTGGGCGGCCGTCTTGGTCGCACTCTATGGAGAGCCGAGTCCGACTGCGGCTGGCAGTCGGCCCCTTGTCTTTTCTAGCACGGACGCCACCAGTCGGTGTCCGAGAGGTCGCACCTTGATCTCGGCGGTGAGGCAGATCGTCGTTTTGCCGGCGCGACACCTCGGTGCGGCAGCCGGCTTCGTGCTGCTCGGCGGCCGCGTCGAGGAGTCGCTGGACGTGCTCCGCCATCTGGCGATGCTCCTCGCCTTCGAACTTGTCCATCTCTTCTTCCGTCGCCTGGGTGGATCGGATGTTCCCCGCAGGCGTCGCGTAGACGGGGCGATCTGCCCCGAACAGGTTGGCGATGGCCACGCCGCGCTACTTGACCGTGCCAAGGCGGCTGGGCCCAGTGGGAGCCGGCGTGCCGCCCACAGCGTGATCCATCTCGCGCTGGTAGGCTTCCAACAGGCGTCTCATGCCGGCCAACTTCTTGGCGCCTTCAATGAGTTGGAGGCGGCGTGCCTCCAACGTCTCGGCGTCGGCATCTTCGGGAATGGGCGCTGAGAGTTCTTGCAGCGCCGCATCGAGCGGGTCGCGAGCACCTCCGCCGGAGTGCTCGCCTTGTCCGATGACTAGCACCGCCGTGACGGTGCTTCGGCCGCTCTCCGCGCGAGGGAGCGGCTCGTCGTAGACCACCACGTTGGTGGGGAACGCGTCGAGCGACGCGGTGTCAGAGTCAACCAACATCGGGTCGATGGAGCCTACCGACTCCAGGTCCACAGCTGGCTGCATGGAGACGTGGAGCTGATCGAGGAGGCCCGCGAGGAGGCTCTCGGGGCCATCGGTGCCTGCATCGGATGCGGGCTCGTCGGAGAGGCGGACTCCGCCAACGAGATCAGCGAGGCAGCTCGCCGCGCAGGCCATTTCTGCGCCATGCAGCGCGTCGGCACATACGCCGTCTGGCGTGCCGGGCTGGCTGCGTTCGCTAGCGAGGAAAAGGGTTCCCGTCCAGAACAGTTCTCCGGACGACGGTGCACCTCGCCCCACGGTGGGCGCCAAATGTCGGGGGCTGGGTGCGACATATGCTAAAGGATGGCTTATCATGGTCAGAGCGAGTAGAACGTCGTCGGTGCCCGGAAGAGGGATGAGGCGTAGACACGAACACCGGCGTACTTTACCCAGGTTCAGGGCTCTCCTAGGAGATAACACCCCTACTCCTGCTCTGCGGGGTCTCCGCATGATCACTAAGGCTCAAGTGAATACACAATGCTCCTCGAGCTGTGTGCTAGAGGTAGGAGAAGGCAAGGCTAGCTCTTCCCTTTCCTCTATGATCTGGTCTAACTATCTCAGGTCCGGAACCCTTTGCATGGGTGCCCTGGGGGTTTATATAGGCCTACCCCCCAGGGGTACATTGGTAATCCGGCCGGGGTAGGGCCCGGTCGTCAGTCTCTCTTGTGCCGGCTTATCCGCCGACTGCTGGGGCCCGCCGATTGGTGGGTCCCACCGACTGGTAGGGTGCGGGCCGACAGGCCGTACCAACCGCCTCCGGGCTTGCCGGCGGCTGATCACTGTAGCCGCGTCTCTAATGGCACACGCTTGGTCGGGAGGTCATGGCTATAGCCCCGCCGCCTGGCGGGCGATTACTGTAGCCACTCTCCATCTTGTCTGGTTGATGGCGCATGGGCCCCAAGGAAGGGGCCAGCCGACTCCTAGGGGCCGACCTCCATCGGGTCCGACTAGTAGGGCTCTTCGCCGTCTTCTGAACTCTCGCTGACTGGCGGGGCCCATCGTCCTTGGGCCGTATAGACAGGCCGTCATGGGAACAGGACTCCGCCCACACGGGGTGATGTCAGGGATACGGTGGCAACAGTGCCGCGCCGGGCGGAGATCTCCGCCGGTACGGGGCACTGTGGCCATGCTTGCCTGATTCGGAGGAGGGGATGGGCTGTACTGTAGCCACTCCCCGCCCCGTCCCCCTGACGAGGGAACAGGCTTTGCGGGTGTCGCGGGCCGACTCCCTGAGGCCGGCTTCTCTGGAAGTCGCCTAGCGGGAGTCGGCTTGACTCAGCCTCGCCTCCAGGACTCGGCCGCCCACGGGAAGCCGACTACTCCTTCAGTCTGCTTCCAGAAGGCAGCTCCTCGTCTCGTCGTCTTGAGGGGCGCAGTCAGCCCCGATGTCTTGAAAGGTTTTGGGTCTCGGGCTAGCCTACCCGTGGCCCATTACTCCGACAATATTATCTTTGGTTCCCCTAACAAAGCTTTCAATGAGGAATTTTCCGCACTCATGACCTCCAAGTTCAAGATGTCCATGATGGGAGAGTTGAAGTTCTTTCTCGGATTCGAAGTCAAGCTACGAAGAGAAGGAACCTTCATCAACCAAGCCAAATACACTCAAGACATGCTAAAGAGATTCATGCTAAGTGATGTCCCTAAGCAATTGTCCCTAAGAAATTGACTATGTTACTAGACCGGTAATCACTATTGCAATTCTATTTGAGGTAGAGGCATAAGCTAACATACTTTCTCTACTTGGATCATATGCACTTATGATTGGAACTCTAGCAAGCATCCGCAACTACTAAAGATTCATTAAGGTAAAATCCAACCATAGCATTAAAGGATCAAGTCCCCTTTATCCCATACGCGAACAACCTACTTACTCGGGTCTGTTCTTCTGTCACTCACGCCACCCACCATAAGCAAATCATAAACATATTGCAAACCCTACAGCGGGAATCCCTCACGCTTGCACGACACGGAGAGTACCATAGTACAGCACCAATAATAAAACATGCAAATCAAACTAATCATAGCAATTCGTCAATCACAGATAGGACAACGAAAATCTACTCAGACATCATAGGATGGCAACACATCATCGGAAAATAATATGAAGCATAAAGCACCATGTTCAAGTAGAGGGTACAGCTGGATGCGGGAGAGTGGACCACTGAATATAGAAGGGGGAAGGTGATGGAGATGTTGGTGAAGATGACGGCGGTGTTGGTGAAGATCGCGGTGATGATGATGGCCCCCGGCAACGCTCCGGCGCCACCGGAAGCAAGGGGGAGAGAGCCCCCCTTCTTCTTCTTTTTCCTTGACCTCCTCCCTAGATGGGAGAAGGGTTTCCCCTCTGGTCCTTGGCTCCCATGGCTTGGGAGGGCGAGAGCCCTCCGAGATTGGATCTATCTCTCTGCTTCTGCGTTACTCGCTCTGCTTTCACCGCTTTCATGATATATGGAGATCCGTAACTCGATTGGCCTGAAACCTTCGCCGTGATTTTTTCCGAATATTAGCTTTCTTGCGTCAAAGAAGAGCATCAACCGCCTAACGGTGGGCTCACGAGGGTAGGGGGCGCGCCCCCCTGCCTCGTGACCACCTCGGGCACTGATTCGCGTTGATTTTCCTTCCAAATTTTCCATATTTTCCAAAAATAAGCTCCGTCCGTTTTTATCCCGTTTGATATGGATATTCTGAAACCAAAAACATGCAATGCATGTGAACTGCACTGGCACTCGGATCTATATGTTAGTCCCAAAAATAATATAAAAAGTTGCCAAAAAGTATATGAAATTTGAATAATATTGGCATGGAACAATCAAAAATTATAGATACGACGGAGACGTATCAGCATCCCCAAGATTAATTATGCTCGTCCTCGAGTAGGTAAATGAGAAAAAAGATAATTTTTGATGTGGAATGCTACCTAGCATAATCTTGATCATATGTCTAATCATGGCATGAATATTAAGACACGAGTGATTCAAAGCAATAGTCTATCCTTTGACATAAAAACAATAATACTTCAAGCATACCAACCAAGCAATTATGTCTTATTGAAATAACATAGCCAAAGAAAGCTCATCCCAACAAAATCATATAGTTTGGCTATGCTCCATCTTCACCACACAAAACATTCACATCATGCACAACCCCGATGACAAGCCAAGCAATTGTTTCATACTTTTGACGTTCTAAAACCTTTTCAACTTTCACGCAATACATGAGCGTGAGCCATGGACATAGCACTATAGGTGGAATAGAATACGATGGTGGGGGTTATGTGGATAAGACAAAAAAGGAGAAAGTCTCACATCAACTAGGCGTATCAACGGGCTATGGAGATTCCCATCAATAGATATCAATGTGAGGAGTAGGGATTGCCATGCAACGGATGCACTAGAGCTATAAGTGTATGAAAGCTCAAACTGGAAACTAAGTGGGTGTGCATCCAACTTGCTTGCTCATGAAGACCTCGGGCGTTTGAGGAAGCCCATCATCGGAATATACAAGCCAAGTTCTATAATGAAAATTCCCACTAGTATATGAAAGTGATAACTCAAGAGACTCTCTATATGAAGAACATGGTGCTACTTTGAAGCACAAGTGTGGTAAAAGGATAGTAACATTGCCCCTTCTCTCTTTTTCTCTCATTTTTTTTCTTTTTTTCGGCCTTCTCTTTTTTTGGCCTTTCTCTTTTTTATTTTCTTATTTTTTCTATTTTTTCGTCCGGAGTCTCATCCCGACTTGTGGGGGAATCATAGTCTCCATCATCCTTTCCTCACTGGGGCAATGCTATAATAATGATGATCATCACACTTTTATTTACTTACAACTCAATATTACAACTCGATATCTAGAACAAATATATGACTCTATATGAATGCCTCCGGCGGTGTACCGGGATGTGCAATGATCTAGCGTAGCAATGACATCAAAAAATGGACAAGCCATGAAAACATCATGCTAGCTATCTTACGATCATGCAGAGCAATATGACAATGAATGATCAAGTCATGTATATGATGATGATGGAAGTTGCATGGCAATATATCTCGGAATGGCTATGGAAATGCCATGATAGGTAGGTATGGTGGCTGTTTTGAGGAAGATATAATGAGGCTTATGTGTGATAGAGCGTATCGTATCACAGGGTTTGGATGTACCGGTGAAGTTTGCACCAACTCTCGAGGTGAGAAAGGGCAATGCACGGTACCGAAGAGGCTAGCAATGATGGAAGGGTGAGAGTGCGTATAATCCATGGACTCGCCATTAGTCATAAAGAACTCACATACTTATTGCAAAAATCTATTAGTCATCGAAACAAAGTACTACGCGCATGCTCCTAGGGGGATAGATTGGTAGGAAAAGACCATCGCTCGTCCCCGACCGCCACTCATAAGGAAGGCAATCAATAAACACCTCATGCTCCAACTTCGTTACATAACGGTTCACCATACGTGCATGCTACGGGACTTGCAAACCTCAACACAAGTATTTCTCAATTTCACAATTACTCAACTAGCATGACTCTAATATCACCATCTTTATATCGCAAAAACTATTGCAAGGAATCAAACATATCATATTCAGCGATCTACAAGTTTATGTAGGATTTTATGACTAACCATGTGAATCACCAGTTCCTGTCATCTCTCTAAATAGATATAAGTGAAGCAAGAGAGTTTAATTCTTTCTACAAAAGATATGCCCACGCTCTAACAAGTATAAGTGAAGCAAAAGAGCATTCTACAAATGGCGGTTGTCTAAGTGAAGAGAAACAGGCAATCCAAACTTCAAATGATATAAGTGAAGCACATGAAGCATTCTATAAAGCCATACTCAAAGAATATAAGTGAAGTGCAAAGAGCAATCTATAAATCAACCAAGGTCTATCTAATACCAGCATGGTGCATAAAATAAAAAAGAAAACTAAATGCAAAATACGCTCCAAGATTTGCAAATAATGCATGAACGAAACGAATCTGAAAACATACCGATACTTGTTGAAGAAAGAGGGGATGCCTCCCCAGTATCCCCAAGCTTAGACGCTTGAGTCTCCTTCGATATTTACTTGGGGTGCCTCGGGCATCCCCAAGCTTGAGCTCTTTCCTCTCTTCCTTCTTCTCACATCGAGACCTTCTCGATCATCGAACACTTCATCCACACAAAACTTCAACAGAAAACTCGGTAAGATCCGTTAGTATAATAAAGCAAATCACTATTCTAAGTACTGTTGCAAACCAATTCATATTTTGTTTTTTCATTTTTTCTACTGTAATATAACTTTTTCATGGCTTAATCCACTGATATAAATTGATAGTTTCATCAAAACAAGCAAACTATGCATCAAAAACAGAATCTGTCTAAAACAGAACAGTCTGTAGCAATCTGAACATTCACCATACTTCTAATAGTTGATAAATTCTGTAAAAATTAGGAAAACTAAACAATTTGTACATCAATACAGTGCAAAAAGAATCAGAACCATTTGACGTTCCAGTAAAAAATTAAAATTCGCGCACTACAGCCAAAGTTTCTGTCCTGCACCGCACAAACCAACAAGCATTGTAAACATCCTAAAGGCAAACCTTGGCACATTATTTTTATAATACAATGGAATTGTACAAGGGGATAATTATTTTTGTTGAAAAGTTTCTGTAATCAAGATTCACAAAGTTGCCGTGAGCATGAACAAAGTTCAAGGAGCTCTCCCACTTCAACAATGCTTGTCTTTCTCACTTTATTTTTGTTGTTTTTAAACTATATGAAAGCACTCAACAGAAATAAATGACTCTCTAAAACTTCCGGGTTGTCTCCCTGGCAGCGCTTTCTTTAAAGCCATTAAGCTAGGCATATAGTGCTCAAGTAGTGAATCCACCCGGATCCCAAGGTATATCAAAGCCAATTTTAATTAGCAATGATTTGTAATTTAGTAGTGAGCATAAAGTAACATATATCATGTAATGACGAAGTCTAACTCTCTTCCTATGCATCGGCATGTCATAAAAGAACAATTCATGCACACATAGTAAAGGCCAATGCATAGTATAAACAGTTTCTTGCGATTTTATTGTATTGGAAACATAGAGAGGTGGAGATATAGTTCCTCTCTCATAATAATTGCAAGTAGGAGCAGCAAGCATATGAATATTATATCTATCAAAATCATCATGTGCAACGGTAAAAGGCAACCCATCAATGTAATCCTTAATAAGTGCAAACTTCTCCGATATAGTGTAGACGGGAGAATTTAAAAAGATAATAGGACTATCATGCGTGGGTGCAATAGCAACAATTTCATTCATAACATAAGGAACTATAGCAAGTTCATCTCCATAAGCATAATTCATATTGGCATCTTGGCCACAAGCATAGCAAGCATCATCAAAAAGGGATATTTCAAAAGAATCAACAGGATCATAACAATCATCATAGTAATCATCATAGCAATCAGCATAGCAATCATCCTTCGGTAAGCACGAAGGGAAATTAAATAATGTATGAGTTGGAGGGTTACTCTGATTAGAAGGTGGGCACGGGTAGCTAATCCTCTCTTCCTCCTTTTGTTCTTCGCTCTCCTGATCCTCTTTTTCATCCAATGATCTCACAGTTTCATCAATTTCATCTTCCATAGGCTCCTGCAAAAATATTAGTCTCTTCTTGGACAGCAGAGACTTTCTCAATAAGTGCATTAATTTCGTAATTGTATTCATAATTCTCATAGAAATATTTGAGGATAGCTAAAATTTCAGATCTATAAAGAGCATCATCAAAATCTTCAAACTCTTTACACATAGATTCAATTTCATAAGCACCCATAAAAGCAACAAATTCTTCTATTTGTTCCACATCATAGTAATGATATATACCATTAGGATAAGAAGCTAAGGTTTTATTATCATTAAATTTGCATGAAAAGGGAAGGTATGGAGCCTTCATCCTAGAGCAACAAGTATAATCATAACTCACGCATAGTTGCCAAGCATACCACTTCAATATATGAATTTGATCCCATAATAGTTTCCCTTTTTGTGTTAAGCGATAATCCCTAAAGTATTCACGTTGGTCCAACGTTACTCCCATTACAAAATTAAATGGGGTTTTCTCAGGATTATTGAAGTAGTACATAATATCTTTCACATAGCCAGCATCGAGGGTTTTAGGAGGTTCCCCATCTCCATGAGCAGCAAGTACACCTAATTTTTTTGGTATTTCGTGTTCCATATCCATAACTAAAGATAAAGAACAACTAAGAACAGCAAATAAAAATTACTTAGTGATAAAGCAAACAAGCACACACGAGAATATTCGCCCCACGCTATTGCTCCCGAAGACGGCGCCAGAAAAAGGTCTTGATAACCCACAAGTATAGGGGATCGCAACAGTTTTTGATAAGTAAGAGTGTCGAACCCAACGAGGAGCTAAAGGTAGAACAAATATTCCCTAAAGTTCTATCGACCACCGATACAACTCTACGCACACTTAACGTTCGCTTTACCTAGAACAAGTATAAAACTAGAAGTACTTTGTAGGAGTTTTTGGGTAAGCTTGCAAGAAAGTAAAGAGCGCGAAAATAAAACTAGGGGCTGTTTAGATGAAGACACAACTAAAGTAAATATGGCGAGTGTGTAAAAGTGGTGGTAGGAGTTGTGGAATTGTCCCTAAGCAATTGACTATGTTACTAGACCGGTAATCGCTATTGCAATTCTATTTGAGGGAAAGGCATAAGCTAACATACTTTCTCTACTTGGATCATATGCACTTATGATTGGAACTCTAGCAAGCATCCGCAACTACTAAAGATTCATTAAGGTAAAACCCAACCATAGCATTAAAGTATCAAGTCCGCTTTATCCCATACGCAAACAACCTACTTACTCGGGTCTGTGCTTCTGTCACTCACGCCACCCACCATAAGCAAATCATAAACATATTGCAAACCCTACAGCGGGAATCCCTCACGCTTGCGCGACATGGAGAGCACCATAGGACACCACCAATAATAAAACATGCAATTCAAACCAATCATAGCAATTTATCAATCACCGATAGGACAACAAAAATCTACTCAGACATCATAGGATGGCAACACATCATCGGAAAATAATATGAAGCATAAAGCACCATGTTCAAGTAGAGGGTACAGCGGGATGCGGGAGAGTGGACCGCTGAATATAGAAGGGGGAAGGTGATGGAGATATTGGTGAAGATGACGGCAGTGTTGGTGAAGATCGCGGTGATGATGATGGCCCCCGGCAGCGCTCCGGCGCCACCGAAAGCAAGGGGGAGAGAGCCCCCCCTTCTTCTTCTTCTTCCTTGACCTCCTCCCTCGATGGGAGAAGGGTTTCCCCTCTGGTCCTTGGCTCCCATGGCTTGGGAGGGGTGAGAGCCCTCCGAGATTGGATCTATCTCTCTGCTTCTGCGTTACTTACTCGCTCTGCTTTCACCGCTTTCGCGTATATATGGAGATCCGTAACTCCGATTGGCCTGAAACCTTCGCCGTGATTTTTTTCCGAATATTAGCTTTCTTGCGTCAAAAGAAGAGCATCAACCGCCTTACGGTGGGCTCACGAGGGTAGGGGGCGCGCCCGCCTGCCTCGTGACCACCTCGGGCACTGGTTCGCGTTGATTTTCCTTCCAAATTTTCCATATTTTCCAAAAATAAGCTCCGTCCGTTTTTATCCCGTTTGGACTCCGCTTGATATGGATATTCTGCGAAACTAAAAACATGCAATGGACATGAACTGGCACTGGGCACTGGATCAATATGTTAGTCCCAAAAATAATATAAAACGTTGCCAAAAAGTATATGAAAGTTGAATAATATTGGCATGGAACAATCAAAAATTATAGATACGACGGAGACGTATCAGCCACTTTGTGGTGGTCAAGCGAATCTTTCGATATTTGGCTCATACCCCAAACTTTGGCTTATGGTATCCAAGAGGATCTAGCTTCAACCTGGTGGGCTATTCGAACTCTGATTGAGCGGGACACAAAGTGGATAGGAAGTCCACTTCCGGAGGGTGCCAATTCCTTGGTTGCTCTTTGGTGAGTTGGTCTCCCAAGAAGCAAAGTTGTGTGCCTCTCTCATCCACTGAAGCGGAGTATGTGGCCGCCGGTAGTTGTTGTGCACAACTTCTATGGATGAGGCAAACTTTAAAGGATTACGATATCATTTGTGACAAAGTGGCTCTTTGCTGTGATAATGAAAGTGCCATCAATATTTCTCTCAACCTGGTTCAACACTTCAAGATGAAGCATATTGTTATTCGGTAGCATTTCATCCAAGATCACATTAGGCGAGGGGAGATCAATCTCAACTATGTCAACACTCATGATAACCTTGCATATGTTTTCACAAAGCCCTTGGATGAAGCAACATTTCGCGAGTTAAGGCATGAGCTAAATTGTGACGCCCCCGATTCAATCGTACACTAATCATGCACGCAAATGTGTACGATCAAGATCAGGGACTCACGGGAAGATATCACAACACAACTCTAAAACATAAATAAGTCATACAAGCATCATAATACAAGCCAGGGGCCTCAAGGGCTCGAATACAAGTGCTCGATCGTAGACGAGTCAGCGGAAGCAACAATATCTGAGTACAGACATAAGTTAAACAAGTTTGCCTTAAGAAGGCTAGCACAAACTGGGATACAGATCGAAAGAGGCGCAGGCCTCCTGCCTGGGATCCTCCTAACTACTCCTGGTCGTTGTTAGTGGGCTGCACGTAGTAGTAGGCACCTCCGGTGTAGTAGTCGTCATCGACGGTGGCGTCTGGCTCCTGGGCTCCATCGTCTGTTTGCAGCAATCGAGTAGAGATAGGGGGAAAAGGGGGGAAACAATGCAACCGTGAGTACTCATCCAAAGTACTCGCAAGCAAGGAGCTACACTACATATGCATGGATATATCAGTGGACTGAACTGCAGAATGCCAGAATAAGAGGGGAATATCTAATCCTGTCGAAGACTACGCTTCTGGCAGCCTCCGTCTTGTAGCATGTAGAAGAGAGTAGATTGAAGTCCTCCAAGTAGCATCGTATAGCATAATCCTACCCGGCGATCCCCTCCTCGTCGCCCTGTTAGAGAGCGATCACCGGGTTGTATCTAGCACTTGGAAGGGTGTATTTTATTAAGTATCCGGTTCTAGTTGTCATAAGGTCAAGGTACAACTCCAAGTCGTCCTGTTACCGAAGATCACGGCTATTCGAATAGATTAACTTCCCTGCAGGGGTGCACCACATAACCCAACACGCTTGATCTCATTTGGCTGGACACACTTTTCTGGGTCATGCCCGGCCGCGGAAGATCAACACGTCGCAGCCCCACCTAGGCATAACAGAGAGGTCAGCACGCCGGTCTAAACCTAAGCGCACAGGGGTCTGGGCCCATCGCCCTGAGCACACCTGCACGTTGCGTACGCGGCCGGAAGCAGACCTAGCCTAGTGGCGTTCCAGTCCAATCCGGCGCGCGCCGCTCAGTCGCTGACGTCACGAAATGCTTCGGCTGATACCACGACGCCGAGTGCCCATATCTTTCCCACGTAGTTGGTTAGTGCGTATAGGCCCGTAGCCAGACTCAGATCAAATACCAAGATCTCGTTAAGCGTGTTAAGTATCCGCGAACGCCGAACAGGGCCAGGCCCACCTCTCTCCTAGGCGGTCTCAACCTGCCTGCCGCCTCCGCCACAAAGATCCACTCATGGGTGCTCCACCAGCCGACCCGACTTTAGTCTCCACATGTATCATGTATAAGTATATAGTATATACCCGAGATCACCTCCCGAGTGATCTCGGCCCGATAGTATAGCACAGCAGACGGACAAGAATGTAGGGCCACAGATAGAAATACTAGCATCCTATACTAAGCAGTAGGATAGCAGGTAAAGGTAACAACAGTAGTAGCAAGGACAGGCTATGCATCAGGATAGGTATACAGAAAGGAGTAACATGCTACACTACTCTAATGCAAGCAATATAGAGTAGAATAGGCGATATCTGGTGTTCAAGGGGGGGGGGGCTTGCCTGGTTGCTCTGGTTGCTCTGGCAAGAGAGAGGGGTCGTCAACTTCGTAGTCGAACTGGGCTGCAACAGCGTCGGTCTCGTAGTCTACCGGAGAAAAGAGGGGAAAGAAACAATGAATACCATGTAAACATATGCATATCGATGCATGACATGACAAGTAACGATGCTAGGGGTGCCCTAACGCGGTATGAGGTGATACCGGTGAAGGGGGGAAGCATCCGGGAAAGTATTCCCGGTGTTTTGCGTTTTCGGACAGATGAACCGGAGGGGGAAAGTTGTGTGTTTGATATGTTAGGGTGTGTGGTGGACGAACGGGCTGCGATCCGGGTTCGCCTCGTCGCTCGAGCAACTTCCATGTTGAAAATATTTTAATCCGAAGTTACGGATTAAAAGATATGATTTTCTAAAGATTTTATTAATTTCGAACTTAATTAATTATTTAAATCCAACATTATCCGAATAGTAAATGATGACGCCAAGATGACATATGAGTGATGTCAGCAGTCAACGTTGACCATTGACCTGGTCAACCCGACGTGTGGGTCCAGTGGGACCCACCTGTCATTGAGTGCTAATTAACCTATCAGATTAATTAACTAACCTCAGTGATTAGGTTAATCTAATCAGGATTAATTAAGTTAATTAATTCTTTAATTAATTAACTAATTAATATTTTAATTATTTTATTTACTTATTATTTTTGTTTTAAATCCTTTTTTTCGTCCTCAGGGGCGTGGGCCCTGTTTGTCATTGGCCCAGAGGCCAAACAGTATGCTGGCGACGGTTTCTGGTGTGCCCGTTCGGTGCACGCCAGGCACGCGGGCGTGGGCACGGGCGGCCACGGCGGGGCACGTCGCCCCGCCAGGATGGGCATGGGGCGCATCCCGCCCAGATCTTGGGGCGAGGTTGCAGGCGGCCACCGCACAAGCGGCAATAGGCGGCGGTGCGGCGTGGGGGAGCAGGGGCGCGCCCCTAGCGACCGAAGCGCGCGCGCCACGGTGGACGCGCGAGACGGGCGCTGAGGCGCTTCGCCCACATGGAGTGCGGCGGGGCCGAGCCAGTGGCCAAGGCGGCCGTGGTGGCCGGCCGACGTGGGGGAAGAGGGAGTGCGGTCCGGCGAAGAGCGGGTGTCAGGACCCCGATTCCAAGTCACATCGATCTAGCTGGTAACACCTCATATCGCTTTGCGGCCTCACGCACGGTATTCCCACGGGTGTCGCCTTACCATGGCCTGGGACCGTCTGCGCCTTTTGGCTCACGTATATGATAGTGTCGCTAGCATCCATATGACAGAGAACCCGGGCCGACATGGCTAGTCGTGAACCCAAAGCGGCACTAACCCATGGGGACAGGCATACATGAATCACATCGAGCATGTCGGTCATCAACGTATGAATCTGTGTAGTAGCACTGGCTAACAGGACTCCGTAACCCGGCTGTAGCAGGCTAGGCAGGACTCGGATATCACGGCGTGACATTTCCCGAAGGACATATAGGAACGAAGTGAAACACATGCCGGCCAGTCAAGTGTCCAAAGAAGTAGTGCTGGGCTAGCAGGACTCCGGTGAACCGGGCTGTAGCGGACTACTATCACTCGGGAAGCACTAGACTACATTTCCCCATATGAGAGGCTGCCAAGGATAAACAACTAGATTGTCGGATCCCACACATACCAAGCATTTCAAACATACACACAATATGCTCAATATGTGTAAATACAACATGGCATCACAACATAACTCTACGACTCAAATATTTATTCATTAGGCTCCGAGGAGCGAGATATTACAAACATGGGTCTCATGACCCAACACTCGAAACATACAAGTCAAAGCACAAGCGAAGCTAAACATGTCCGAGTACGCATAACTATAAAATGAAAAAAGCTGTGAAGCCCGACTATCTACCAGATCTGCCGAGGGCACAAGATCGTAGCTGAGGTAACAAGCTAAACGTCGAAGTCCAAGCGGAACTACTAGCAAGACTGACGTCTCTCTGCAAAACATAAAATAAGCAAACGTGAGTACAAACGTACTCAGCAAGACTTACATCGTAACTAACTACATATGCATCATTATCAACAAAGGGGGGTGGTGGAGTTTGACTGCAGCAAGCCAGCTTTGACTCGGTGGCTATCCTGAACTACGAATGCAAGTAACTCTTTTGAGGTGGCGCACACGAGTCCACATATTCACCAATCAATACACCACTATGGATCCGATCCTGTCTTCCTACGAGAACGCCATCCATAGCACTCACGCTTATCTTGCGTATTTTAGAGAATCCACTTTCACTTGTCTATGAACTGATATAGGCAACCCGAAGTCCTTTTCATGGACACGGCTATTCGAATAGATCATATTAACCTGCAGGGTGTACTTCTTCACACACGCCTCACCACTTACCGCCATTTACACGACATGTACTCGGCAACCTTCAAGCGGAAGCCCAGCGAGGGTGTCGGCCACGGCCTACCTAAACACTCAAGTCCCTAGTCCAGGTTTATCGCATATTCGGGTTCCATCCGCAGGGAGTCCGGCCGAGGTTTCCACTAACGGCCCCGAACGATGTGTGCAGAGTTCCCGAGATACCAAACGGGCATTCGTTACACCGGGCCACGGTGTATCTACCGCATCATAGCCCACCCCTAGGGTCAGCGCTACGCACGGCCTCCAACACATATCCTACAAACACCAGAAACTAGTTGCAACTCCTGGACAGAGGACAAGGGTGGTTAAGAAGCCGAGAGAGTCAATTAAGGATCCCAATGTGTGGTAGTAACTGTTTCATGGATCACAAACACAGAACTCAGTTCCTGAGAATGGTTTCAATGAGACAACCCACCATGTACTCCTACATGGCCTCTCACCGCTACCTTTACCAAATCGTGTTCACACACTTAGCTCACACACAGTAGGACATGTTCACACACCTCTGATTCATTCCCGATGAATCGACCTGACTCAACTCTAAGCAAGAGAGTGCATGACAAACAAGCATGAATGAGTAGGCACAACAGGGCTCAAACAACTCCTACTCATGCTAGTGGGTTTCATCTATTTACTGTGGAATGACAGGTCATGCAGAGGATAAAGGGGTTCAGCTACCGCAGCAAGTAACAGATAAATCGTTGTTGTCCTAATGCAGTAAAAGAGAGCAGGAGCGAGAGAGTGGGATTATATCGGAATGAACAAGGGGGTTTTGCTTGCCTGGCACTTCTGAAGATAATATAGTTCTTCAATAGTGTCATCGAACTCATCGTCGGAACCACGTCTATCGAGAGGGGACAAACACCGGCAATTGAGAAAGAAACACAATCAATGCAATGCGCAATATGATGCATGCTCATGACATGGCAACATGCTGGTGTTTTGAGCTAATGCAGCTAACAACAAAGTTAGATGAAGTTGGTTTGAACCTAAGTTCAAATCCAAACTCCATATGTGAAATTCAAATGCCATTTATATGATTTGTGCTAAACAGCAGCTATAAGTTGTTCTAACATGCATGAAAATGGTACAGATGGATAGATTGGATTTTTCTGATCATTTTCATATATAACTTATTTCAATCTGAGCTACGGTTGAATTTCTATGATTTATTGAAGTTTAGGGCATTTTCTCGAAATTTCCTAAAATGATAAATCCAGAAAATGATTTATGGCGTCAAAGACCACGCCACCGTGACGTCGCAAGTCAACTGGGCGCCCAGTTCAAACCTGACCGTGGGGTCCATTGGTCGATGAGACATACACTAATCCCGCTTGACTCGGGCTTTGACCCAACTGCAGGGCCCATTGTCGATGTCTAAGGGTGGTTTAGCTGGCGGTACTTAGCGCTAATGGCAGCCACGTCGGCCTCGCGGAGTTAGACAACGGCGACGACCTGTGGCGGCGGTGGCTCACGGAGTGGCGCTATGGGCTGCGGTTGACGCCTTGAAGAGCACCAGGAGGTAGCCCATGACCGCGCGCATCTAGGGTGACCAAGGGGAGGTGCGGGGGAGGCCGGGGTTCGCCGGCGTGGAGCCCGAGGCGGCGGCCGGAGCTCGGGCGCACCCGGGAACGAGGCTGCGGTGCGCTAGGGGAGAAGCTGATGGGCTAGGTGGCATCCGCGGGCCACCAGAAGCACGCTGGTGCCACGGGTTCGAGCAGAGGGGCTCGGGTCAGGAGAGCTACGCGGCCAAGGCGTACGGCGGTGCTCGGGCATGTGGGGGAAGGTGCTATGGCACGGGAACGAGCAAAACGAAGGAGGGGATACGGAGTGGAGCTCACAGCGAGTTCGTCGGCGGTCTCATTGGGCTCGGGGAGGCGCTGAAGACGGTGAATCGGGGTCGGCAATCGGCGGCGCCCGAGGTTGAAGATGATGGTGTGGAGGCGATGTACAGCTTCCCGGCTCGCGTGGCTCGGTGAGGGGGGTCGAGGACGGAGTGGCGGAGCTTGTGGGCTAGTCGGGGAAGCGAGGGAGGGCCGGTGGTCGCGGCAACGACGAGCAGCGGCGACGGGCACGCTCGGTGGTGGGGAAGAGAGCAAGACAGGGGGGAAGAGAGAGTTGCAAGGAGGGGAGAGGTCGAGGGGAACACGGGACTGCATGGCGACGCGAGGGAGGTCCAGGCAGGCAGGGAGAGAGGAGGTGGCCGGTCAGAGCGCACGCACGCGTCAAGGGAACACGCCCTCCTGCCCACTGGCAGGAGGTTGAAGACGGTGGAGGGCCTGGTGGGCTGGGCCACAGCTGGGCCGGCAGCAGTAGCAGGCCGCGCAGGTAGGCTGAGGTAAGTTCAGGTGAGTTTGCTCTCTCTGTCTCTCTCTCTCTCTTATTTATGTTTTCTATTTTTCTGCAACTTTGTGGCTTTATTAAAAATACTAAATCAATCCCAAAAATCATGCAACTGCTCATGACCACTGTCGGAAATATATCCTACAATAAACATTTCAGTTTGGGATTATTTGAGCATTTAAAATATTTTATAGTATTTAAATGCCCAAATGCAAATAAGTAATGATTTAATTCAAAAATCCAGAATGTCCTAGGAAAATGTACACCATTTTGGGAGAGGTTCTAGACCAATCCAAAAATAATGAACTTTTCTGAAGAGCATTTTGGGTTCGTTGAGAATATTTTTATTTGAACCTAGTTGATTTGATCTGGTGCTAGGGTTTGAGCAATCCCCATTTCAAATTTTCAAATAAGTTTAAACATGATGCATGGATGCTTGATGCCACTAATTACAACCAATTGGGGGCAGTGACAACTCACCCCACTAAACAAGAATCTCGCCGAGATTCAAGACGTGAGGTAAGAGGAAAAGGGGAGTCACAAAACTATCACAATCTTCACGATCCATTTGCCCTTCTCGAAGATGTTGATTCATTCCATCATCTTGGTCTTGACGTCTTTGCTTTCGAGATCTTCGCTCGACACATCAACAGAAAGAAGGGGGAAACCTTACAGGATTTACTCTTCTTTAAGATCGAGCAACTCAAGATCAGTTCATGGAGAGACGTAAGAACAACTCTTGAGTTGAGACTACAAACACACATTAGGAATGATGGTAAAGAAATGGATGACGAAGGTTCAAATTGGTAGGCAACCATTCCACGCTTAAGTAAAATGGTGCATGGTTTCAAAGTAACAAGGAGATGATTGCCATGACTCCATAACGGGACACCTTAGGAAAGGTGACTCGTAGAGCTGTGCCCTTAAGTGGCAAAAAGAATTACTTTTGATCCATAGATCATTGGAACTCTTTATACCAGCCTAAGGCAATTCACAACGATTGTTTGGAGGAGTGCAAAGGAATGGCATACCCGGACTAGGATGGATGATGTGGACTACCTTGTTGAATACAATGCAATGGATGATTTTGCTTCTCATCGGAGGTGGAGGGGACCCATGGTAGGACCACTTTTGAGGATGATCCTGAACAAGAATTACTAAGAAGGCAGCCCATAGTGAAATGGCATAAGGACGGTGCAAGCTGGGAACGAAATGCAACTGTTGGAATGTTCCAACCATCATATCTGCCTGAGATTCAGATCCGGTTGGTGATAGGATACTTCGGACTCAGCATGTCCGAAAAGAAAGGTCGCAACACAAATCAACGAGATGACGTTGCGAGATTCTCGGGAGATGGACTATGGTAGTGAGCTCCAAAACATGAGCGGTTCTGCTACAAACATGTGAACATGTTGTTCGAGACAAGCATGACCACATAGTAGTCTTATAATAAAACACTACCGAGTTTAGGTGGGGAACCATCAACGAGGGTATCGAAGTCCCTGCATAAGTCCGGATTAGCTCTTATGAAGGAACTCCTTCTCCTTGACCAAATCGATCAGTGGCTTGGTGTGCTAGGAACACATGTAGAGCGAAGGTTGCAAGTCTCCGAACCACAGAATACTTTGCACGTATGCATGACCGATTTGGGATGATTCCAAAGAAGTAACATTGACTTTCTCGAATCCACGGCGGCAGCTTGCATCAGATGCACATGAATTAGAGGAAGTCGCTACTTTCATCCAAACATATGCTTCATGAACGAAACACGAAGAAATGCTTACACAAGTTTCCAATACTAGGTTGATGTTCAACATGACTCATGGGGAAGACAAAATACTGCTGATGGGCTCAACAACAACTCATCGGAATTTCCATATCACTGGACTTCCACCATCATGTGAACACGGTGATAGCATTGGTCAGACCAAAAGATATAATGGTGTATGCCTGAGGGATCAACCACGAGTAAGACAACATTACGAGCATCGTTGGTACTGAATTGATTTGACGATAGCCCACACTCAAATCAAAGGATTGATAAGACAATAGGTCTAGCAACTGATCACAGGGACCAATCGATGAAGATATCATCTTTCTTCAACACACACTACACAAGAATATCCCTTTGGAACGAACTAAGTTAGACAAGCTTTTATCTTCCAACTCTCCAAGTTGTTGTCTAGCTTAACCAACTAGCTCAGGGATATCCAACACAGATTGTTGGAGAAAGGGTGGTCCACAAGAAACCAACTTGATCACGAGCTCAACATAGCAGTCAGGAAACAACCCGGTAACACTTCCAAGAAGATATTTGGAAAGTCACGAACCACCGGTATGTTACTAAGCTCGAGAGCAATCTTGCTTTTCAGGGCAAGACGATATGATCAAATAGAGTGAGGGATTGACAAAATCCTAACTCATAGATCGAAGAGTGCACCATAACTAAGGACTAGGTAGTACAATCTATCTTAGGATGATGATTTAGTAACCAACACGCTAAGAATGAGAATATTGTCCATTAACTACCAAGCAACTCGTTGCTAGGAGTATTGATTTCACACATCACAGTACACTTGTCGGCATTCCGGTTACAACAACTCGGGACCGAGGAATGGATAATGATGGCGAGAAGTATCACTCCGTCAAGAATTCATAAGAGAAGGTGCAATTCTCATGACGTTCCTGACATAAAGTGGGTAATACTTCAGGATAGAACAGAGTCAAAAGCTTGATTGCATTCTGATCTGCGGGATACAACTGCTTTGACCCAATCCTAGAAATGGACAAGGTACTGGAGTTTGTTTCTCCTAGTCATTCCAGAACAGAATGGCTTGACGGACCACAAGAAAAATGGGCATCGATGAGGACGAGAGCACGACTACTCCTGACTATCAACTGATAGATGGGGATCGGAATACAACTATGGAGGGACAACTCGAGGAACATATAACTTTTCGAGTTGTGGATGCATAGATTAGTATGTCGAACCAAGTTCAACATGTTTCTTCCGGATAACCCATGCAGAGAAGGTAGAGCTGGCAGAGTCACAATTATGAATGGAGAACTCTTCAAGAGTACTCTGATTGCGATCTTTAGGCTCAAGAGGAACTTCTGCCATAACTAGTTCATGGTATTTGGAAGAAGGAAATACCATGGATTTCGAGGACTATCGCAGAGTTACTAATATCCTAAAGGAACTAGCAAATACTAACAACATGAAGTAGGGTGAATCTCGGGTTCAAGAACCCAGGAATAGAATGCCTACTAACTAATAACATCACGGGATGCTTTCAAGAATAATGGCCAGAATCATCACACTGGGGATACAAAAGCATTGCTAACTTACTAGGTGACTTCCTAAAACACCTAGGTCATAACAACAACTCCAACATATATGTTGAGGCAGCGGAGTACCTCAACATACTAATTTGTGTGATTAATCTGGCCCAGATGAACATTAGAAATGGAGAGAAGGGATTTGCAAATGCATTAGACTATTTAGAGACCTGGGATGACTCGGACAGCATAACGGCTGTAAATGCTCAAAATGATTTGAGACACCCTGCAAAAATGGTGGCATAACCACTCAACATCACAATATCAAAGTTCCGAGATCAACAATTATCATACAGAAATAGTAGGAACTGAACTGGGGCTTAAAACCAACAATCTTAAAGGTATATGGATTAGTAACACGTCATCCTGATAGAAAGATGAGAAGCCTAGTTTTTAATCCCCGTAGAAGAGAAGAGGATGACTCAGATCAGAAGGCCATGAGGTATAAGGAGTAAAAAGAGCCTTACGTTCCCTTCCACGATCAATTCCCTTACATAGCTAAAGCATTTCTAGACACAACTTGACCAGTTTGGCTTGGTAATCCTCTGAAAGTCGGGCTCGATACCAACGCCGTCGGACCCGATTCCAAGTCACATCGATCTAGCTGGTAACACCTCATATCGCTGCGGCCTCACGCACGGTATTCCACACGGTGTCGCCTTACCATGGCCCGGACCGTTTAGCCTTTTGGCTCACGATATGATAGTGTCGCTAGCATCCATATGACAGAGAACCCGGCCGACATGGCTAGTCGTGAACCCAAAGCGCACTAACCCATGGGGACAAGCATACATGAATCACATCGAGCATGTCGGTCATCAACGTATGAATCCGGGCTGTAGCACTGGCTAACAGACTCCGTAACCCGGCTCTAGCAGGCTAGGCAGACTCGGATATCACCGCGTGACATTTCCCGAAGGGACGTACATAGGAACGAAGTGAAACACATGCCGCCAGTCAAGTGTCCAAAGTAGTAGTCTGGGCTAGCGGGACTCCGGTGAACCGGCTGTAGCGGACTACTATCACTCGGGAAGCACTAGACTACATTTCCCCATATGACAGGCTGCCAAGGATAAACAACTAGATTGTCGGATCCCACACATACCAAGCATTTCAAACATACACACAATATGCTCAATATGTGTAAATACAACATGGCATCACAACATAACTCTACGACTCAAATATTTATTCATTAGGCTCCGAGGAGCGAGATATTACAAACATCGGTCTCATGACCCAACACTCAGAGCATACAAGTCAAAGCACAAGCGGAAGCTAAACATGTCTGAGTACAGACAACTATAAAATGAAAAAAGCTGCGAAGCCTGACTATCTACCAGATCCTGCCGAGGGCACAAGATCGTAGCTGAGGTAACAAGCTAAACGTCAAAGTCCAAGCGGAACTACTAGCGAGACTGACGTCTCTCTGCAAAACATAAAATAAGCAAACATGAGTACAAACGTACTCAGCAAGACTTACATCAGAACTAACTACATATGCATCATTATCAACAAAGGGGGTGGTGGAGTTTGACTGCAGCAAGCCAGCTTTGACTCGGTGGCTATCCTGAACTACGACTGCAAGTAACTCTTTTGAGGTGGCGCACACGAGTCCACATATTCACCAATCAATACACCACTATGGATCCGATCCCGTCTTCCTACGAGAACGCCATCCATAGCACTCACGCTTATCTTGCGCATTTTAGAGTATCCACTTTCACTTGTCTATGAACTGATATAGGCAACCCAGAAGTCCTTTTCCGCGGACACGGCTATTCGAATAGATCATATTAACCCTGCAGGGGTGTACTTCTTCACACACGCTCTCACCACTTACCGCCATTTACACGACATGTACTCGGCAACCTTCAAGCGGAAGCCCAGCGAGGGTGTCGGCCACAGCCTACCTAAACACTCAAGTCCCTAGTCCAGGTTTATCGCCTATTCGGGTTCCATCCGCAGGGAGTCCGGCCGAGGTTTCCACTAACGGCCCCGAACGATGTGTGCAGGGTTCCCGAGATACCAAACGGGCATTCGGTACACCAGGCCATGGTGTATCTACCGCATCATAGCCCACCCCTAGGGTCAGCGCTACGCACGGCCTCCAACACATATCCTGCAAACAACAGAAACTAGTTGCAACTCCTGGATAGAGGACAAGGGTGGTTAAGAAGCCGAGAGAGTCAATTAAGGATCCCAATGTGTGGTAGTAACTGTTTCATGGATCACAAACACAGAACTCAGTTCCTGAGAATGGTTTCAATGAGACAACCCACCATGTACTCCTACATGGCCTCTCACCGCTACCTTTACCAAATCGTGTTCACACACAGTAGGACATGTTCACACACCTCCGATTCATTCCCGATGAATCAGACCTGACTCAACTCTAAGCAGTAGCAGGCATGACAAACAAGCATGAATGAGTAGGCACAACAGGGCTCAAACAACTCCTACTCATGCTAGTGGGTTTCATCTATTTACTGTGGAATGACAGGTCATGCAGAGGATAAAGGGGTTCAGCTACATGAGCAAGTAATGATAAATCGTTGTTGTCCTAATGCAGTAAAAGAGAGCAGGAGCTAGAGAGTGGGATTATATCGGAATGAACAAGGGGGTTTTGCTTGCCTGGCACTTCTCAAGATAATATAGTTCTTCAATAGTGTCATCGAACTCATCGTCGGAACCACGTCTATCGAGAGGGGACAAACACCGGCAACTGAGAAAGAAACACACTCAATGCAATGCGCAATATGATGCATGCTCATGACATGGCAACATGCTGGTGTTTTGAGCTAATGCAGCTAACAACAAAGTTAGATGAAGTTGGTTTGAACCCTAAGTTCAAATCCAAACTCCATATGTGAAATTCAAATGCCATTTATATGATTTGTGCTAAACAGCAGCTATAAGTTGTTCTAACATGCATGAAAATGGTACAGATGGATAGATTGGATTTTTCTGATCATTTTTCATATATAACTTATTTCAATCTGAGCTACGGTTGAATTTCTATGATTTATTGAAGTTTAGGGCATTTTCTGAAATTTCCTAAAAAGGATAGATCCAGAAAATGATTTATGGCGTCAGCACCACATCACTGTGACGTCAGCAAGTCAACTGGGCGCCCCAGGTCAAACCTGACCCGTGGGGTCCATTGGTCAGTGAGACATACACTAATCCCGCGTTGACTCGGGCTTTGACCCACTGCGGGGCCATTGTCGATGTCTAAGGGTGGTTTAGTGGGCGGTAATTAGCGCTAATAGCAGCCACGTCGGCCTCGCCGGAGTTAGACGAGGCGACGACCAGGCGGCGGTGGCTCGCGGAGTGGCGCTATGGGCTGCGGTTGGACGCGCGAAGAGCACCAGGAGGTAGCCCATGACCGCGCGCATCTAGGGAGACCAAGGGGAGGTGCGGAGGTGGTCGGGGTTCGCTGGAGTGGAGCCCGAGGCGGCGGCCAGAGCTCGGGCGCACCCGGGAACGAGGCTGCGGTGCGCTAGGGGAGAAGCTGATGGGCTAGGTGGCATCCGCGGGCCACCAGAAGCACGCTGGTGCCACGGGTTCGAGCAGAGGGGCTCGGGTCAGGAGAGCTACGCGGCCATGGCGGACGGCGGTGCTCGGGCATGTAGGGGAAGGTGCTATGGCACGGGAACGAGCAAAACGAAGGAGGGGAAACGGAGTGGAGCTCACAGCGAGTTCGTCGGCGGTCTCGTTGGGCTCGGGGAGGCGCTGAAGACGGCGAATCGGGGTCGGCAATCGGCGGCGCCCGAGGTTGAAGATGATGGTGTGGAGGCGATGCAGAGCTTCCCGGCTCGCATGGCTCGGTGAGGGGGGTCGAGGATGGAGTGGCGGAGCTTGTGGGCTAGTCGGGGAAGCGAGGGAGGGCCGGTGGTCGTGGCAACGACGAGCGGCGGCGACGGGCACGCTCGGTGGTGGCGAAGAGAGCAAGACAGGGGGGAAGAGAGAGCTGCGAGGAGGGGAGAGCTCGAGGGGAACACGGGACTGCGTGGCGACGCGAGGGAGGTCCAGGCAGGCAGGGAGAGAGGAGGTGGCCGTAGCGCGTGCACGCGCGCGGGGAACACGCGCCCTCCTGCCCACTGGTAGGAGGTTGAAGACGGTGGAGGGCCTGGTGGGCTGGGCCACAGCTGGGCCGGCAACAGTAGCAGGCCGCGCAGGTAGGCTGATGTAAGTTCAGGTGAGTTTTCTCTCTCTCTCTCTCTTTCATTTATGTTTTCTATTTTTCTGCAGCTTTGTGGCTTTATTAAAAAATACTAAATCAATCCCAAAAATCATGCAACTGCTCATGACCACTGTTGGAAATATATCCTACAGTAAACATTTCAGTTTGGGATTATTTGAGCATTTAAAATATTTTATAGTATTTAAATGCCCAAATGAAAATAAGTCATGATTTAATTCAAAAATCCAGAATGGCCTAGGAAAATGTGCACCATTTTTGGAGAGGTTCTGGACCAATCCAAAAATAATGAACTTTTCTGAAGAGCATTTTGGGTTCGTTGAGAATATTTTTATTTGAACCTAGTTGATTTGATCTGGTGCTAGGGTTTGAGCAATCCCCATTTCAAATTTTCAAATAAGTTTAAACATGATGCATGGATGCTGATGCCACTAATTACAACCAATTCTGGGGCTGTGACAGCGGGCGTCTGGGCGTGACGAAAGTGCGATGACGAGGCGTGCAGGACGGACGCAGCGTCTTGATGGTCATGGCGACGAGCGCCGGGCGCCTTGGCAGGGTGCGTCGAGCAGGGGAGGAAGGAGAGGGGCCTCACGGGGGGTTGCGGGGGCCGGGCAGCGGGCTCGGGGAGGTTGGGGAGGACCGCGAGGAGGAGGATGGGGACGGCGTTCCGACGACGGAGGAGCTCCGGCGAATGGCGCTCGACCACGGCGGTTCGTGGCGGCGTCGAGGTCGATGGAGCGCGTCGGGGAGGAGGACAGAGAGGGGGGGCAGCGCCGGCGGGGAGGAGGACGAGGACGGTCCGGCGATGGGGCGGCTACGGGCGGCGAGGCGCGGGCGTCGGGGCTGCTCCCCCGATCCAGCGATCCAGATCGGGTGGGGTGAGGGGGAGACGGGAGGAGGCGAGTGGGGGGGGAGTGGGGCGAGTGGATCGGGGTGCGGTTAGGGTTTCCCCCCCTCTCGTGGGGATAAGCCAGGGGCGATTCGGCCGGCTGGGCCAGGTGGGCCGGCCAGGCCGGTGAGCTGGGCCGTCTGGCCCAGTTGGCCAGGGGGCCTTTTTTTCCTTTTTTCTTTTGTTTTGTCTTTTGCTTTTGTATTTTTCTTTTCTTTTATTTCTTTTCCTATTCTGTTTTATTTAATTTAGAACACTTAGGTATTTTATAAAAATGGGTTTGTTGCACCATAATTAACTTTGTAATATTTAGTACAATCCAAACATTTTTGTTTTAATTTTTGAAAACTTTCATTGTTATCATTAATTTGGATTTTGAAATTTGGACCGGTTTCGAATTAACCCGAGATTAGTAATAGTAATCGCAGATGACACGGCATCATTAGGAGAGTTTTACTGTAGCCAAATTATCCGGGTGTTACATAAATATCATTGATTCGAGCAATGTGGCTTGAACCCTTGCACACCCCACCATACTCATCTTGATGTCTTGTTTAGGTGTAGGCATGGACATAGGGGGAGTTTTACTGTAGCCAAATTATGAAGAAGAAGAAGAATAAGAAGAAGAAGAAGAAGAAGAAGAAGAAGAAGAAGAAGAAGAAGAAGAAGAAGAAGAAGAAGAAGAAGAAGAAGAAGAAGAAGAAGAAGAAGAAGAAGAAGAAGAAGAAGAAGATACCCCCTAATCCAGGACTCCCTCAGTAGCCCCTGAACCAGGCTTCAATGACGATGAGTCTGGCGCGCAGTCTTGTCTTCGGCATTGCAGGGCGGGTTCCTCCTCCGAATACTCCTAGGTAACTGTCGAACACTTAAACCGTGTCCGGATCCACAAGATGATCTCCGCATGCCACCGTAGAGAGAACGATGTTTCACAAATGCAATCTGCTGACAACTTTTTAAGCAACGTGACATGTCATTACGGTCGGGTCATTATTCGTACCGTTCTTTCCTCAACCAGCAACAGCGCATATTGCGACGCGGTTTCCTTGACACGTCTTGTCAAAGCAGAGATCGTGCCCCTTTATTACGGGATTCTCATCAATATGGGTATGGGTAATCGTACCGCACCGCTGATCGCGGCGAGTGGGAGGCAAACGGGCTCAACCAGGCAAGTGGGGAGGCGCAAAAAGCACTTACCGCCCCTATAAAAGATGAGGCCTCCTTCTCTTTCCCCACGCCTTTCTCCTTCCGCTCGCTCATTCCCCTCTTTTCGAGCCCTAACGCCCAAGCATTCTTCCCTTCCACCAAGGAGAAGCTTTCCAAAGATGTCCGGATCTGGAGCAGGAGGCAGATGGATGACCTCTACTGTCCAGGAGAAGGATGTTAAGAAGCTCCGGGACGCCGGGTATCTGGCTCAGAAAATCGGCCACCGTCTTCCCCCGGCGGGACAGGTCGTCCCTACTCCGGAACCTCACGAGAGAGTCGTGTAACTTCCTCACTTTGTCCGCGGGCTTGGGTTTCCCCTGCACCCATTTGTTCGCGCAGTCATGTATTACTATGGGAACGATTTTCGTGATCTTTCCCCCAACTCCTTCCTCAATATTTCGATGTTCATCGTCGTGTGCGAGGCCTTTCTTCGGATCTCACCCCACATCGGACTGTGGCTAAAGATTTTTAATGTGAAGCCCAAGGTGGTGAGTGGCGGACACGCCGAGTGCGGCGGCGCCATGGTGAGCAAGATGCCCAAGGTCGTTTGGCCGGCGGGCGCTTTCAACGACTCCGTCAAGGAGTGGCAGCAGCAGTGGTTCTATATCACCGAACCGCGCGGCAAAAAGTGGGCGGCCGTTCCAGAGTTTAGATCCGGAGCTCCGCTGCGGCTCACTTCCTGGCCCGAGAAGGGCCCGAACTGGTCCTCGTCCGATGAGCTGTCACTGCTCAAAACGCGCCTTCAGGGCGCGGTTGATAGGGGCGTAAAACTTGTGGATGTAGTCCAGGTGATGCTAGTTCGCCTGATTCTCCCTTGTCAGCGCCGAGCTTGTACTCTGTGGGAGTTCGACCCCGTCGAGCACCGAACTCTTCGGGAGCTTTATGATTCCTCCCACAAGGATATCTGGAAGGTGCTCTTCAAGTCCAGCAAAGCCTGACCGGACCCCATCGAGGATCGTGGGTATCAGTTATCCCATTCTCCAAGCTCGGTAAGTCACAACCAAGCTCTGTCTATTAACGCTTTAGCTGGCATATCATGAGGGAGACATCCTAATCGTGTTTCATCGTGACCACAGGGATGGATAAAGAAAGTGGAGCGGATACATTGTCCAGCCCCATTGCCGGAGGAACTGGCCGGACCTCTTCTGACGAAGATGCTGGTCCCCATGCCTTACGAGGCACCAAAGAAGGAGGCCTCCAAGAAGGTCAAGAAGACCCGGAGTGGCCTCCATCACCGCGAGGCTTCGGACGTAAATTCCGAAGACTCAAGCGACGCTCCTTCTTCGGGAGACGAAGATGGAGAAGCAGAGGAGGACCAGCCTGGCTCTGAAGGTGGGAAGAAGCGTGTGGCTTCCCCGTCCCTGGAGGCCGAATTTCCCAAGAGGAGAAAAAGTTCCCTCCTAGAGGCATCCACCACGGCTGCCGATAGCAGCCCGGAGTGGGATCCCAGGGCCCAGCCCCTGGAGAAGTCGTAAGTATACAAAATCCGAACACGAATACACGTCCGGGATTGTTTTTGGGTATAGTAGTTTTAACTGCTGCTATGTTCTGCACAGTCCAGCGAGGTCTCGCGCCAGCCAGTCCTCATCCGAAGATTCGCTGAGCTCGGATGCTTTGGCGAGCGAGACGCCTCCGGAGGCCCCTTCCCCAAAGTCCCGGCGCGACACTGAGGTGTCTTCTCAACGGGGCTCGGGTCAGGAGGGGCATATCACTGGGGCCGGACACACGGGAGCAATGGCCCCGCCGTGTGCCGTCAACGGGGGTGACCTTGGGTTCGGCCCACAGCCGGACAAGGTCCGGGAGACCTCTAAGGCCCTCGGATCGGGCGAGCAGCCACCTTCAATGGTGGGAGGCCTGCCCACTCCGCCGACAACCTCTGTTTGGTCAGAGCTGCCAGGCGGTCTATCAACGGCGTTAGAGAACGCGTCTATCATTGATGAACATCGGACCCTTATGGGTGCGGTGGTTGAAAAGATTCAGTCCGCCGAGAGCAAGCTGAACGAATCCTGCCTTAGCCTTATAAAGGCCTTTGAGGTATGTTTTCCAAGAAACCTTTGAGGAATCGTCATTATATGAGTAGTATCCCCTGATACACTGTCCGGCAAAGGAGAGGGAGCCGGGCAGGGGATCAAATCCTCCCTTGTCGTGGGAACTTATGTTAATGACATGTACCTCTTCGTTTGAATACAGGCGTCTGCGGAGAGGACGACCGCCCATAAAGCGGAAGTGTCCGAACTGAAGCGGAGCCTGGAACGGGCCGAGAAAGAACTTGGCCGCGTGAGGAAGCAATTAGAAGATAAACAACGTATGACAAAACATTGTCTTGTATTAGGCACAAATAAGTAATTGTGCTTGTTGAAAAGTATTTGTGTTGTACGCCCTAGGAGCGAGTGCCGAATATGAGGTACTGAAGAAGGCTGTAGATGATTCCAACAAGAAGGCTGCTACCGAACAGGCACTCCGTGAAAAACACAAGGCCAGGGTTGTTGCAGCTGAGCTGGAGCTCGAGGAGGCTGTGAAGAAAAGCGAGGGCTTGGAGCAAAGTGTAATGGAGAAAGAAGCCGAACTCGCCCAAGTGCTCCAAGCTGTGGAAGATGCCCGGGAGGAAGCCCGAGGTGATGTACGGGACATTCAAGATGCCCGGAAAGTTGCGACTAGTAAGGCCTTCTGTATTCTTAGCCATTTATCCGTGATGATGGAAGAATTATAAGCGGCAAGCTGAATTCTTGTTTTTCCAGGGGCATTTGCGGATCTTCCTCGCAGCATATCAGACGCCGCCCAATTCTACCGAGCCGAGGAAAAGAAGTCTGCGGAGAGGGATTTCTGGTCGCAGTATTTGGCACCGAACTATCCGGTGCCCTTTATCGATCAGCTGAAGCAGCTGGTCGAACTGCACCAGGCGGCCGAACTAGCCATGAAGGACTTGATTGTCCGGTTGTGGCCGGCGGAGCCAATTCCGAGCAGTTACTTCGGGCTCGTGAAGCGGATTGCAGGTGCGTGTCCTCGACTTGGTGCTATTAAGCGATCGGTCTGCATAGAGGGTGCACGTATGGCATTTGCCCGTGCAAAAGTGCATTGGGGGAAGCTTGACGCGGAGAAGCTGATGACTGAGGGGCCGCCAGAGGGTAAGGAGCATCGCAAGCCCGAACTGTACAATGAAGGTGTAATGAAAGGGGGCCGCCTTGCGGCAGAGAAATGTACCAAAGACATTATATTTCCCTGAGGGCATTCGTGCCACTTCTTGTAATATGAGATTATGGCGTTTATATATTGCCTGTTTTGTTTGAACATATGTTCTTCCTGTGCGGCTGTTTAATGTATGTAAATCCTGAGAGTAGGCCAGTCGTCGGCTTCTGCCCTTACGTAAAAATAATACGGGGGTGTCCGGGATATAACTGAATGCTCTTCATCCCTTAGTTGGGTCCCTATGCGGAGGCGTTTCTCACCACGAACTAGGCAATCGGACTATAAAGCTTTATTACTCTCACTTAGCCATAGGAATTCGAGTATGGTCGGCGCAGCCCCTAGTGTTCGGAAGGCCGAACTAGGGGCTCTATTGGCGCCTGATCAGAAGACCGATCCGTCGCACTCTGCATTTATAATGGCGTTGTGAGGAATAAATCTTTAGGGATTTTACAACCTCTCGAACAGCTGACCAGCTCTCGCTGTATCATGACAGTCGGTTTTCGGCTTTCTCTACCGAGGTGCTCGTCCGGCAGATCCGGGACACAATCGCAGTAGTTCTCCCTGCGCTACCTTAGCCGATATAACAGAACGTAAGGTACCAAAACAAGGGAGCCGGGAAAACCCAACCAATGACACAAGACATGATTCGGAGCTGATGCATATAGTGCTATAAGTTTGGGGTGCCGGACGACCGAGCAGGTCGTCGGACTTGTATTGCCGTATTATGAAGCCCCTGGCGTAATCAGGCGTAACACCAGGTGAGGGAGTCCTGGATTAGGGGGTGTCCGGATAGCCCGACTATGACCTTTGGCCGGACTCCTGGACTATGAAGATACAAGATTGAAGACTTCGTCCCGTGTCCGGATGGGACTTTCCTTGGCGTGGAAGGCAAGCTTGGCGATACAGATATGTAGATCTCCTACCATTGTAACCGACTCTGTGTAACCCTAACCCTCTTCGGTGCCTATATAAACCGAAGGGTTTTAGTCCGTAGGACGAATAACAATCATACCATAGGCTAGCTTCTAGGGTTTAGCCTCTCTGATCTCGTGGTAGATCTACTCTTGTACTACCCATATCATCAATATTAATCAAGCAGGAGTAGGGTGTTACCTCCATCGAGAGGGCCCGAACCTGGGTAAAAACATCGTGTCCCTTGTCTCCTGTTACCATCCGCCTAGACGCACAGTTCGGGACCCCCTACCCGAGATCCGCCGGTTTTGACACTGACACCAGGTGTCGATGAGAAGCGACGTCCGATAAGTGTTTATTTAAGTCTACATGTTGTAGCAAAATGATATGTCTATGCATATGAGTATGATGTATGATTATGAAAAGAGGTGTTTTTTGGCGGAACCTGTAATGGCCGGACTGGAGGGAGTTGTCAGTGGATCGGGAGTGAATCCAGACTGCCTTCTTTTAGGGGGGGGGGGGCTCCTTGTGTGTCCCGGCTGATTCCATGTCACCTGTCTTGCTCTGCATCAAAGTTAGTTTATAAGGCAAATACTTGGGGGTAGCCGAGCGTCCTCTTTTGATTGGTCCGAGGGCTCCTATCGGGCCCTGGTAATCTCAGACGTTAGACCGTTGGGTAGTGCGGACTCCTCGGTTGGTGTCCGGATAGTCGCATGTCATATCAAAATCTTGATAGGCATGCGCGACTCGCTACTCCGGCAGCTGTATGATAGCCTCCCTAAGGGCGGGATTCGGCCTTGCCAATAGGTGTGATTACATCACATGGTGTTGGCCTGAGTGATCTACCACGCGGGATCCAGCCAACGTGGTTCGTCCCATTTGCGTACGGTAAATTACCGCATGGTGGGAAGGTGCCGAAGATTTATTCTTTGGCGTAGTATTTGTTTGGTGATCCGAGGACAACTTTTCAGAGTGATGGGCTAGAAAAGCTTGGCCTTTGCCCCCCGCATCTTTTAAGAGATGATGTTTGTGATTTCACACCTGGGGGGGGTGCGTTTTCTTGTTTGTATGGAGCCCCTGGTTTGCTATGTCCTTAGGTACTGCAACTGAGTTGCTGTGGTTAGCGCGGTCTGGGGCGAGCGGCCGTACTTATATGCAATGGAGGGGGGAGGGCTCTTGGCTAGAAGCCTCCCTTCATTGTTTCCGGCATTTTGTTTTGAGGATCCGACATTCTCTATTGGTATGCTTTGTCGTCCTTCTAGGAGTACCATGAATTTCGCATGGTTGGTCGAGTCTGTGGCTCGGGCCGGATAGGTCTGAGCTCTTTTTTGTCCGTTGACCGGACTGGGAGTTGCTGAAAGTAGCACCGGCTTTCCTGACTTGACGCTTATGACTATTGCGCCGGGGCTTGAGGATGCTTCTTCTTGTGTCCTTCGCGTTGTTTTGGACCGTAGTGGTGTGTTGACGTTGGGGTGTGTGCCTTGGGTTTTCCTGCTTAGGTTGGGGTGGCCGTTTGTGCCCTGTGTGCCCTTTGTCGGGGCGGTCGGGTCCGTATCTTTTGGTGGCCAGGACCTTGGTCCATCTGTCAGCCAGCGAATTTTGGTCAGCTTTGAGCTGTTGTTGCTTCCTTTGCAGGCTCTTTGCCGTGGCCCTGAGCCGTCGCTCGAAGCGAGCTTGTTCCACTGGATCTTCAGGCACGCCGAATTCATCGTTACTGAGGCTTGCCTCATCCTCGGTGTTGTAAATATGCCCTAGAGGCAATAATAAATTAGTTATTATTATATTTCCTTGTTCATGATAATCGTTTATTACCCATGCTATAATTGTATTGATAGGAAACTCAGATACATGTGTGGGTACATAAACAACACCATGTCCCTAGTAAGCCTCTAGTTGACTAGCTCGTTGATCAACAGATGGTTACGGTTTCCTGACCATGGACATTGGATGTCGTTGATAATGGGATCACATCATTTGGAGAATGATGTGATGGACAAGACCCAATCCTAAGCCTAGCACAAAGATCGTAGTTCGTATGCTAAAGCTTTTCTAATGTCAAGTATCATTTCCTTAGACCATGAGATTGTGCAACTCCCGGATGCCATAGGAATGCTTTGGGTGTACCAAACGTCACAACGTAACTGGGTGGCTATAAAGGTGCACTACAGGTATCCGAAAGTGTCTGTTGGGTTGGCACGAATCAAGACTGGGATTTGTCACTCCGTGTAACGGAGAGGTATCTCTGGGCACACTCGGTAGGACATCATCATAATGTGCACAATGTGACCAAGGGGTCGATCACGGGATGATGTGTTACGGAACGAGTAAAGAGACTTGCTGGTAACGAGATTGAACAAGGTATCGGTATGCCGACGATCGAATCTCGGGCAAGTACAATACCGTTAGACAAAGGGAATTGTATACAGGATCGATTGAGTCCTTGACATCGTGGTTCATCCGATGAGATCATCGTGGAACATGTGGGAGCCAACATAGGTATCCAGATCCCGTTGTTGGTTATTGATCGGAGAACGTCTCGGTCATGTCTGCATGGTTCCCTAACCCGTAGGGTCTACACACTTGAGGTTCGATGACGCTAGGGTTATAGGGAATAGATATACGTGGTTACCGAATGTTGTTCGGAGTCCCGGATGAGATCCCAAACGTCACGAGGAGTTCCAGAATGGTCCGGAGGTAAAGATTTATATATGGGAAGTCCTATTTTGGCCACCGGAAAATGTTCGGGATTTTTCGGTATTGTACCGGAAGGTTCTAGAAGGTTCGGAGTGGGGCCCACCTGCATGGGGGCCCACATGAACGTGGTAGTCTGGCAAGGCCCCACACCCCTGGTCAAGGCGCACCAAGATCTCCCTTAGAAGGAATAAGATCATATCCCAAGGATAAGATCAAGATCCCTAAAAGGGGGATAACAATCGGTGGTGAAAGGAAAGGATGGGATTTCTTTCCTCCCACCTTTGCCAACGCCCAATGGACTTGGAGGGCAAGAAATAATCCCCCTCCACCCCTATATATAGTGGGGAGGCGCATGGGAGCTGCACCCTTGCCCCTGGCGCAGCCCTCCCCCTCTCCAACTCCACCTCCTCCTCAGTAGTGCTTGGCGGCCCCTGCAGATTGCCACGCCTCCATCACCACCACGCCGTTGTTCTGCTGCTGGATGGAGTCTTCCTCAACCTCTCCCTCTCTCCTTGCTGGATCAAGGCATGGGAGACGCCACCGGCTGTACGTGTGTTGAACGCGGAGGTGCCTTCCGCTCGCACTAGGATCTCCGGTGATTTGGATCACGACGAGGACGACTCCTTCAACCCCGTTCTCTTGAACGCTTCCGCTTAGCGATCTACAAGGGTATGTAGATGCACTCTCCTTCCCCTCGTTGCTGGTTTCTCCATAGATAGATCTTGGTGACACGTAGGAAAATTTTGAATTTCTGCTACGTTCCCCAACACTCGGAGGGGGGCGTATAGTTGTCCCTTTCCGAGTATCCCACGGTGGCTAGTCCGGCCTGCTGAAAGGCAAGCCTGTAACGCCCCGGATTCGATGCGTCAGGTGTCTGCCAGTTATTCGCCGTCTTTGCCATGTCATTTGCTTGCGTGTTGCATTTTATCATGTCATCATGTGCATCTCATTTTGCATACGTGTTCGTCTCATGCATCCGAGCATTTTCCTCGTTGTCCCTTTTGCAATCCGCACTCCTATGTCTCCGGCGCCCCTTCTTGCCTCTCTTCGTAAAGGGTATTAAAATTTCTCGGAATGGACCGAGGTTTGCCAAGCGGCCTTGGTATAGCACCGTAGACCGCTGTCAAGTTTCGTGCCATTTGAGTCCGTTTGATACTCCAACGGTTAACCGGTAACCGCAAAGCCTCTTTGTGTGCAGCCCAACACCCTTTCAAAGTGGCCCAAAACCCACCTAACTCCCTCCATGCTCTCCGCCGCTCGATCACGATCGCGTGGCGCTCCGCACCTCATTTGGACTCTCCTAGCTCCCTCTTCCTATAAATAAGTGACCCCCAAAATTGCGGATGAATCCCCTAACCCTAGCCTTCCTCTCACTCGCCGCCTCGGACATGTCCGGCGCCCACGGACACCCAGCGCGCCGCCTCCGCACCACTCCCGGCCGCCACGTGGCCTCCTGCGCCCGTCCCACAAGGCGTTGCCAGCCAGCGCAGCCCCCCAGCCAGCCAGCCGCCCGCCCGCCCTTGGTCTCCCGTGCTGCTGCCGGCATGCCCGCCCGCTCCTGCCCACCACACAGCAGGCCGCCGCCGCCGCTCGCCCGCTGGCGCGCGCTGCTGCGCGCCGCCCGCATGCCTCCCTCCGCCGTCGGGGCCCCGCTGGTCGCCCCGCCGCCGCTTCTGCCTCCTGCGGAGCTCTCCGCCCGCCGTCTCGGGACGGCGCCGCGCCCGTGCCGTCGCCGCCCAGCCACCCAGCGGTCGCCTCCGCCCGCGCCGCTGCTCGCCGCGCAGTTTCCTCGCGGATCGGGTCGGGTGGATGAGATCCACCCGTCCCCGATCCAAACGGCCCCTCTGCGTCCCGGATCCCCTCGTCCCGGATATCCTCGTCCCGTTGACTTTCGGAGGGTATAAATTTCGCATAAGTCCCAGATTTTGCACATTATCTTGCCATGTTCATCGCCATCCGTAGCTCCGTTTCATGCGTGTAATATGTCAAATTGTTCGCCTCGACGTGTACATCATTTCATATCCGTGCATCATTTAGATTTGAGCTCATCTTGATGCCCGAAACGCTGTTAGAAGAGGGCTATGTGATGTTAGCTTCAGATTCTTATCAGAACATGCATTTTTGTCATTTTTGCCATGATTGATGTGTGCACCCTATGAACTTGAGTCCTACATGTGTTTTGTAATATGCCATGCCATATTTACAGGGGTGTATGCCATGTATTTTTGTGATCTCTGTGGTGACTAGCACAAGCATGCAAACTAGGCTTCATGATGTTGCTGATTTCAGCCCCTGTTCTGCTGATAGTTTTATGCCATGTAAACTTGATGCTACCAAGAGATCCATGTTTATTTTGAGATACTTCAGTAAGGATGTGTTGGACATGTGGTTATTCTCTATCCATGCATGCCCTTTTTTGCAATTATTGAGTGCCATAGCTTGAGTCAATCGAGCTCTACTTTTGCTATAAAATGTTTCTTGGCAGGTTGCTTACATGTTATTCGATTTTGTCAAGGTTGTTGTAGTTGATCCGTGTATGCTATGATGTTGTTCTTGCCATGTATAGCTTCTATGCCATGTCTTCTTACTGTGAGTTGCCTTGCCATGCCATGTATTGCTCTGTGGTGAGTGGTTCAAGCTCACCTACATGCCTACTTATCGTTGTTCCTGCCATGTATGAATCTGTAATATAACTTGCTATGTTTACATGGGTGCCATCATATTTTCTGATCCCTTTTGGCTCATGGTCAGTAAAGGACTTTTGTTCTATGCAATTAGTAGGTTCATGACATGCTCTAGTTTGACATGATAAGTTCCTGTAGCATGTTGTTTGATAGCTCTAAAACATTGCAACCTGATGTTATTTTTCTGCAAAGTCTGAATTGTTATTATTTGCAATCTTGCCATGTCCTTTTGAGCATGTTCTAGTGATTTCTGGAGATAGCTCAGTGTTCATGTTTTGTCATGCCTTACCTGTACATCACGTCCATGTCTTTTTTTATCATGGTAAGATGATGTAGCTTGTTGTTTAGGTGCTTGCAATATGCATAGTTGCTGTTTTGGACAGATTGTTGTTATGCCTTGTATAGAGTGTATGTGTTGCACCGTTGCTCCGTTTTGAGTGTGCTCTATATGAAACTTGATTGATTTTGCATGTAGCTTCATATTATCATGTTGCATCCTTGTTTTGAGGTGTTTGCTTGATGTTTGGATGCTTTTTGCATCAATGCCATGTTTAACTTGTTTTGCTCATATCTTCTAGGCCGTAGCTCCGAATCTAATGAACTTTATATGTAACTTGACAAGAATTTCGTGTAGATCATCTTGGTGCATCTTAACTTGCTATTTAACAACTTGAACTTAAGGTTTATTCAGATCTGGACCAATTTCGAAATTTGCATATGAGGACTTACCGGAATTGTTATATGTTGTTCCCGGCCTCTTTTAAACTTGCTTTGATGTGTTGCTCTTGTATGCATCATCTCTTGCCATGAGTAGCTTCATGTAGCTTTGTCATGCATCATGCTTGGTTGTGCATCATGTCTTGTCTATGTGTGGGGTGTTTACCTTGTTGTGTGCTTCTTCTTGTTAGTTCCTGTTTGCTATGATCGTGAGGATTCGTTCGTCTCACGCTTGGTTCGGCTTCATCCGTTCGTCTTCTTCCTTGCGGGATTTCAGGCAAGATGACCGGCACCTTGAATCTCATTACTATCATTGCTATGCTAGTTGCTTCGTTCTATCGCTATGCTGCGCTACCTATCTTTTGCTCCTCAAGCCTCCTAAATTGCCATGAACCTCTAACCCGTTGTCACCCTTCCCAGCAAACCGTTGTTTGGCTATGTTACCGCTTTGCTCAGCCCCTCTTATAGCATTGTTAGTTGCAGGTGAAGATGAAGTTTGTTCCTTGTTGGAACATGGAGATGTTGTTCCTTGTTGGAACATGTTTACTTGTTGGGATATCACAATATATCTTATTTAATTAATGCATCTATATACTTGGTAAAGGGTGGAAGGCTCGGCCTTATGCCTGGTGTTTTGTTCCACTCTTGCCGCCCTAGTTTCCGTCATATCGGTATTATGTTCCCGGATTTTGCGTCCCTAACGCGGTTGGGTGATTTACGGGACCCCCTTGACAGTTCGCTTTGAATAAGACTCCTCCAGCAAGGCCCAACATTGGTTTTACCATTTGCCTCACCTATGCCTTTTTTCCCTTGGGTTTCCGGAGCCCAAGTGTTGGTCCGAACCGAGCAGCCTGCGGGGCCACCACGGGGCAACTCGAGGGTTGGTTTTACTCGTAGCTTGACTTATCCGGTGTGCCCTGAGAACGAGGTACGTGCGACTCCTATCGGGATTTGTCGGCACATCCGGGCGGCTTTGCTGGTCTTGTTTTATTACTGTCGAAATGTCTTGTAGCCGGATTCCGAGACTGATCGGGTCTTCCGGGAGAAGGAATATCCTTCGTTGATCGCGAGAGCTTATCATGGGCTAAGTTGGGACACCCCGCAGGTATAAACTTTCGAGAGCCGTGCCATGGTTATGTGGCAGATGGGAATTTGTTGATATCCAGTTGTAGTAAACTTGAAGCAAACTCTTCTAAAATACACCAACCGTGTGTAAACCGTGAGTGTCTCTTTTCGGGTTGATCGAGAGGAGAACACGGTTTCGGGTTATGTCGGACGTAAGTAGGAGTTCGGATCACTTCTTGATCATTAATAGTTGACGACCGTTCCTTTGTTTCTCTTCTCGCCTCATTTGCGTATGTTAGCCACCATATATGCTTAGTCGCTGCTGCAACCTCACCACTTTACCCCTTCCTTTCCCAGTAAGCTTTGCTAGTCTTGATACCCATGGTAATGGGATTGCTGAGTCCTCGTGGCTCACAGATTACTACACCACCAGTTGCAGGTACAGGTTGTGATGCTTATGACGCGAGAGCGATGTTTGCTTGTATTGGAGTTCTTCTTCTGCTTCTTCTTCGATCAGGGGATAGGTTCCAGGTCGGCAGCCTAGGCTAGCAGGGTGGATGTCGTTTGAGCCTCTGTTTATGTTTCATCCGTAGTCGGATGTTGATCTTGTATTTGATGTTGATGTATTCTTGTGGCATTTGTGCCTTATGTATGTATCCCCACTATTATGTAATGTTGATGTAATGATATCCACCTTGCAAAAGCGTCTTCAAGATGCGCTTCTATCCTTGGTGGGACCTTCGAGTTCCCTTAGGATAGGGTCGCATCTTGGGCGTGACAAGTTGGTAGCAGAGCCTCGACCGACCCTAGGAGCCCCCTTGATTGATCGTGTAGTTTGGCCGTTGTTGAGTCTAGAAGAAAACTATTTTCAGAGTCTAGTTATATCGGAGAGTAGGAATTCTTTTTACTCCTCAGCCCTTCGTCGCTCTGGTGAGGAATCTGGACGTAGGTGTTTTGAATTACTTCTCTTCCCCTTCAACTTTTCTTAGGATCACGTAGTTGGTTTTTCGATCGTTGTTCCTCAGCTCTTTTCATCCGGTGCATTTCTCATCAAGTTGACTCGAGCCTCATCATCTTTGCCAAGTTCAATCCTCATTTTGCTATTAACGAAGTTATTCCTCTATCCTCAGTTGTTTTCTTTTCCCACCCGCCCTCCCTTCCTCTCGGAACCGGAGTTCGTAATTGAGTATCCATCCTACTCGTGCGAAGTCTTTGCTTTCTATCCTCTTTGTTCTCAACCGGTGTTTTCTCTTCAAGCTGTTCGTCAGTTCCCCTTCCAAGTTGCCTTTGTTTTCCCGCCCTCCCGCCCTCTTCTTCCCGGGGTCTTAATATTTATTCAAGTAATCAATTCCATTCGTGTGGAGCCTCTTCAGTCTTCCCTCAATTATTTCAACCGGTGAATTCTCGTCTTGTTCGTCATTCTTCATCTCTTTTCTTCTCCGGTGGACTCAATTCAAGTTTTTCGTTGTCGATCATATTCTTTTCCTCGAAGTGTTCTCTTTGCTCGTTCGCCTCTCGCCAGTTTATCATTCCGGAGTTCGGAAGACATATCAGGAGATTCGTATGTGTTCTAATTAATTTGAGGTTGTCACCTCATTGAAATATCTCAATTATTCCGGTGTATCATCTATCTGTTCAACATCCCTTTCCAACGGTGTTTTCTCGTTAGTGGGCCCTAACCCACAGGTTTTTTCCCAGGATCTTACCTGACTCTTCTAATTATTCCAGAGCTATTCTCTAATTCTTTTCGGAATTTGACGTAAGTATGAATTTCATCAGTCAGATGTTTTTTCCAAGATCGATTTCAAATCATTTTCATTGTTGACTCATTGTCTTTGTTTTATATTCTCCCGGAGCGTCTCAACAATTCTGCATGGTGGTTCTCGTCGTCATTCTCAACATTTGAAGGCCGTCGTAGATTTTTTCTCTTAAATCTTGTCCGTTCTCTCAGAGATTCGCGGTGCTAGCTCGATGTTATCCTATCTAGTTGTTTCCAGTTGTGCAATTCTTTTCATCCATCCGGAGTATTTCAGGAGTTGTTTTCCGTCTCGATCATCCGGAGGTCATCTTTTCGGAATATTTCTTCGTTCCAAGTTTTCAGTTTCGTTCGTCTCAATATTCTTCCGGTGCCTCGTTCAAGTGTTCTTTAATCAGCTCATGATTTCTTTGTTCTTTTGCATCTAAATCCCCTCTAGCATTTGTGTTCGTCAAATTCTTCCCGGTGATTATTTCTTTTTCATCAGTCATTTTCGAATTCTCACGGTGGTTCGTTGAAGATTTCTTTTCGGTTTTCATCATATGCAATCCATTCGGTTTTTTTTTCAATCCTACCGGTGGTTCATGAAGACCTTTCTCAAGTATTGTGCTATATTCCCCTTAATTCTTTTTCAAGAAGAATAAGTAGTATGCCAAATCCATTGTTGGTCATCAATTTAATTTGATGAAGGATAAGCATACAATAAATCTTTTTCTTATTCCATCCAAGTGATTAATCTTTTTCTTCGGAGTTTGTTCTTGATGAATAAATTCTACTTCCAAGTGTTTTCATCTTTTCTTTTCCGGAGTTCAAATTTCCCTCGGCCATTTCGTCGGATCCCCCATCTAAATCACTGCAAGGCTCATCTTATTCTTTTTTCCTTCATTCTATCTCATCATCCTTTTATTACCGGAGTTCTTCACGGTGGTTCTTCATGATTTAATTCATTCTTCAAGAGTTCATCAAGTATCGTTCCATCCTCTCAAGCCCCTGTTCTATTCCTCCATGTTTCAGTCGGAGTGCTGCCTAAATTCTTTCAGTCTTATTCGCTTCTCATCTCGTTCTAACCGGAGTCGTTTCATAGTCTATCTGATTCTGTGAGCTTTCGATTCTCGTCATTCTCGTCGTTTCTCTCTTCTTCTCGTGTGCTCTCTATTCTTTTCTTCTTGTCTTGAGTTCTTGTTTCGCCTCTTCCCTTTTCCCTTCCGTCTCGGTCCTAAGATCTCGGGACGAGATCTCTTGTTAGTGGAGGAGTGTTGTAACGCCCCGGATTCGATGCGCCAGGTGTCTGCCAGTTATTCGCCGTCTTTTCCATGTCATTTGCTTGCGTGTTGCATTTTATCATGTCATCATGTGCATCTCATTTTGCATACGTGTTCCTATGATGCATCCGAGCATTTTCCCCGTTGTCCTTTTGCAATCCGGCACTCCTATGTCTCCCGGCGCCAACTTCTTGCCTCTCTTCGTGTGCGGATATTAAACTTTCTCGGAATGGACCAGGGTTTGCCAAGCGGCCTTGGTATAGCACCGGTAGACCGCCTGTCAAGTTTCGTGCCATTTGGAGTCCGTTTGATACTCCAACGGTTAACCGGGTAACCGCAAAAGCCTCTTTTGTGTGAAGCCCAACACCCCTTTCAAAGTGGCCCAAAACCCACCTAACTCCCCTCCATGCTCTCCGCCGTTCGATCATGATCGCGTGGCCGAAAACCGCACCTCATTTGGACTCTCCTAGCTCCCTCTTCCTATAAATAAGTGATCCCCTCCGAAAATTGCGGATGAATCCCCCCTAACCCTAGCCTTCCTCTCCCTCGCCGCCTCCGGACATGTCCGGCGCCTGCCGGACACCCCGCGCCGCCGCCTCCGCACCACTCCCGGGCCGCCATGTGGCCTCCTCGCCGTCCCGCCGCCCGGCCGCTGAACCTGGGTGGCGCAGCACGCCCAGTTCACCCCGCCGCCCGTCCGCCCTGTCTCCCTTTTCGCTGCCGCGTGCCCGCCCGCTCCCGGCCTCACTGCAGCCGGCGCCGCCCGGCCGCAGCCTCCCTCCCACGGGGCCCCGCTGGTCGCCCCTCGCCGCCCCCGCCACCCTGCCACCCGGCGGTCGCCTCCGTCAAGCCGCTGCTGGCGCCGCCTCCAAGCGGATCGGGTCAGGTGGATGAGATCCACCGTCCCGATCCAAACGGCCCTCTCGTCCCCGGATCCCTCGTCCGGATATCCTCGTCCCGTTGACTTTCGGAGGGTATAAATTTCGCCAAAGTCCCAGATTTTGCACATTATCTTGCCATGTTCGTTGCATCATATGTCTGCATCCGTAACTCCGTTTCGTGCGTGTAATATGTCAAATTGTTCGCCTCGACGAGTACATCATTTCATCTCATTGCGTCATTTACATTTGAGCTCATCTTGATGCCCGAAATGCTGTTAGAAAAGGGCTATGTGATGTTAGCTTCAGATTCTTATCAGAACATGCATTTTTGTCATTTTTGCCATGATTGATGTGTGCACCCTATGAACTTGAGTCCTACATGTGTTTTGTAATATGTCATGCCATATTTACAGGGGTGTATGCCATGTATTTTTGTGATCTCTGTGGTGACTAGCACAAGCGTGCAAACTAGGCTTCATGATGTTGCTGATTTCAGCCCCTGTTCTGCTGATATTTTTATGCCATGTAAACTTGATGCTACCGAGAGATCCATGCTTATTTGGAGATACTTCATTAAGTATGTTTTGAACATATGGTTATTCTCTATCCATCCATGCCCTTGTTTGCAATTATGGAGTGCCATAGCTTGAGTCAATCGAGCTCTACTTTTGCTATAAAATGTTTCCTGCCAGGTTGCTTACATGTTATTCAATTTTGTCAAGGTTGTTGTAGTTGATCCGTGTACGCTATGATGTTGTTTTTGCCATGTATAGCTTCTATGCCATGTATTCTTACTGTGAGTTGCCTTGCCATGCCATGTATTACTCTGTGGTGAGTGGTTCAAGCTCACCAACATGCCTACTTACCGTTGTTCCTGCCATGTATGAATCTGTAACATAACTTGCTATGTTTACATGGGTGCCATCATATTTTCTGATCCTTTTTGGCTCATGGTCAGTAAAGGACTTTTATTCTATGCAATTAGTAGGTTCATGCCATGCTCTAGTTTGACATGATAAGTTCCTGTAGCATGTTGCTTGATAGCTCTAAAACATTGCAACCTCATGTTATTTTTCTGCAAAGTCTGAACTGTTATTATTTGCAATCTTGCCATGTCCTTTTGAGCATGTTCTAGTGATTTCTGGAGATAGCTCACTATTCATGTTTTGTCATGCCTTACCTGTACATCACGTCCATGCCTTTTTTTATCATGGTAAGATGCTGTAGCTTGTTGTTTAGGTGCTTGCAATATGCATAGTTGATGTTTTGGACAGATTGTTGTTATGCCTTGTATAGAGTGTATGTGTTGCACCGTTGCTCCGTTTTGAGTGTGCTCTATATGAAACTTGCTTGATTTTGCATGTAGCTTCATATTATCATGTTGCATCCTTGTTTTGAGGTGTTTGCTTGATGTTTGGATGCTTTTTGCATCAATGCCATGTTTAACTTGTTTTGCTCATATCTTCTAGGCCGTAGCTCCGAATCTAATAAACTTTATATGTAACTTGACTAGAATTTCGTGTAGATCATCTTGGTGCATCTTAACTTGCTATTTAACAACTTGAACTTAAGGTTTATTCAGATCTGGACCAATTTCGAAATTTGCATATGAGGACTTACCGGAATTGTTATATGTTGTTCCCGGCCTCTTTTAAACTTGCTTTGATGTGTTGCTCTTGTATGCATCATCTCTTGCCATGAGTAGCTTCATGTAGCTTTGTCATGCATCATGCTTGGTTGTGCATCATGTCTTGTCTATGTGTGGGGTGTTTACCTTGTTGTGTGCTTCTTCTTATTAGTTCCTGTTTCGTTGCGATCGTGAGGATTCGTTCGTCTACGCTTGGTTCGGCTTCATGCGTTCGTCTTCTTCCTTGCGGGATTTCAGGCAAGATGACCGGCACCTTGGATCTCATTACTATCATTGCTATGCTAATTGCTTCGTTCTATCGCTATGCTGCGCTACCTATCTTTTGCTCCTCAAGCCTCCTAAATTGCCATGAACCTCTAACCCGTTGTCACCCTTCCCAGCAAACCGTTGTTTGGATATGTTACCGCTTTGCTCAGCCCCTCTTATAGCGTTGTTAGTTGCAGGTGAAGATGAAGTTTGTTCCTTGTTGGAACATGGAGATGTTGTTCCTTGTTGGAACATGTTTACTTGTTGGGATATCACAATATATCTTATTTAATTAATGCATCTATATACTTGGTAAAGGGTGGAAGGCTCGGCCTTATGCCTGGTGTTTTGTTCCACTCTTGCCGCCTAGTTTCCGCTATATCGGTATTATGTTCCCGGATTTTGCATCCCTGACGCGGTTGGGTGATTTACGGAACCCCCTTGACAGTTCGCTTTGAATAAGCCTCCTCCAGCAAGGCCCAACATTGGTTTTGCCATTTGCCTCACCTATGCACTTTTTCCCTTGGGTTTCCGGAGCCCAAGGGTCATCTTTATTTTAGCCCCCGGGCCAGTGCTCCGTCGAGTGTTGGTCCGAACCGAGCAGCCTGCGGGGCCACCACGGGGCAACTCGAGGGTTGGTTTTACTCGTAGCTTGACTTATCCGGTGTGCCCTGAGAACGAGGTACGTGCGACTCCTATCGGGATTTGTCGGCACATCCGGGCGGCTTTGCTGGTCTTGTTTTATTACTGTCGAAATGTCTTGTAGCCGGGATTCCGAGACTGATCGGGTCTTCCCGGGGAGAAGGAATATCCTTCGTTGATCGCGAGAGCTTATCATGGGCTAAGTTGGGACACCCCTGCAGGGTATAAACTTTCGAGAGCCGTGCCCGCGGTTATGTGGCAGATGGGAATTTGTTGATATCCGGTTGTAGTAAACTTGAAGCAAACTCTTCTAAAATACACTAACCGTGTGTGTAACCGTGAGTGTCTCTTTTCAGTGTTGATGGAGAGGATAACACGGTTTCTGGGTTATGTCTGACGTAAGTAGGAGTTCAGGATCACTTCTTGATCACTACTAGTCGACGACCGTTCCTTTGTTTCTCTTCTCGCTCTCATTTGCGTATGTTAGCCACCATATATGCTTAGTCGCTGCTGCAACCTCACCACTTTACCCCTTCCTTTCCCAGTAAGCTTTGCTAGTCTTGATACCCATGGTAATAAGATTGTTGAGTCCTCGTGGCTCACAGATTACTACACCACCAGTTGCAGGTACAGGTTGCGATGCTTATGACGCGAGAGTGATGTTTGCTTGTATTGGAGTTCTTCTTCTGCTTCTTCTTCGATCAGGGGATAGGTTCCAGGTCGGCAGCCTGAGCTAGCAGGGTGGATGTCGTTTGAGCCTCTGTTTATGTTTCATCCGTAGTCGGATGTTGATCTTGTATTAGATGTTGATGTATTCTTGTGGCATTTGTGCCTTATGTATGTATCCCCACTATTATGTAATGTTGATGTAATGATATCCACCTTGCAAAAGCGTCTTCAAGATGCGCTTCTATCCTTGGTGGGACCTTCGAGTTCCTTTAGGATAGGGTCGCATCTTGGGCGTGACAAGTTGGTATCAGAGCCTCGACCGACCCTAGGAGCCCCCTTGATTGATCGTGTAGTTTGGCCGTTGTTGAGTCTACAAGAAAACTATATTCGGAGTCTAGTTATATCGGAGAGTAGGAATTCTTTTTACTCCTCAGCCTTTCATCGCTCTGGTGAGGAATCTGGACGTAGGTGTTTTGAATTACTTATCTTCCCCTTCAAATTTTCTTAGGATCACGCAGTTGGTTTTTCGATCGTTGTTCCTCAGCTCTTTTCATCCGGTGCATTTCTCGTCAAGTTGACTCGAGCCTCTTCATATTTGCCAAGTTCAATCCTCATTTTGCTCTTAACGAAGTTATTCCTGTATCCTCAGTTGTTTTCTTTTCCCACCCGCCCTCCCTTCCTCTCGGAACCGGAGTCCGTAATTGAGTATCCATCCTACTCGTGCGAAGTATTTGCTTTCTATCCTCTTTGTTCTCAACCGGTGTTTTCTCTTCAAGCTGTTCGTCGGTTCCCCTTCCAAGTTGCCTTTGTTTTCCCGCCCTCCCGCCCTCTTCTTCCCGGAGTCTGAATCTTTATTCAAGTAATCAATTCCATTCGTGTGGAGCCTCTTCAGTCTTCCCTCAATTATTTCAACCGATGAATTCTCGTCTTGTTCGTCATTCTTCATCTCTTTTCTTCTCCGGTGGACTCAATTCAAGTTTTTCGTTGTCGATCATATTCTTTTCCTCGAAGTGTTCTCTTTGCTCGTTCGCCTCTCGTCAGTTTATCATTCCGGAGTTCGGAAGACATATCAGGAGATTCGTCTGTGTTCTAATTAATTCGAGGTTGTCACCTCATTCAAATATCTCAATTATTCCGGTGTATCATCTATCTGTTCAACATCCCTTTCCAACGGTGTTTTCTCGTTAGTGGGCCCTAACCCACAGGTTTTTTCCCAGGATCTTACCTGACTCTTCTAATTATTCCGGAGCTATTGTCTAATTCTTTTTGGAATTTGACGTAAGTATGAATTTCATCAGTCAGATGTTTTTTCCAAGATCGATTTCAAATCATTTTCATTGTTGACTCAACATCTTTGTTTTATATTCTCCTGGAGCGTCTCAACAATTCTGCATGGTGGTTCTCGTCGTCATTCTCAACATTTGAAGACCGTCGTAGATTTTTTCTCTTAAATCTTGTCCGCTCTCCTTGAGATTCGCGGTGCTAGCTCGATGTTATCCTATCTAGTTGTTTCCAGTTGTGCAATTCTTTTCATCCATCCGGAGTATTTCAGGAGTTGTTTTCCGTCTCGATCATCCGGAGGTCATCTTTTCAGAATATTTCTTCGTTCCAAGTTTTCAGTTTCGTTCGTCTCAATATTCTTCCGGTGCCTCGTTCAAGTGTTCTTTAATCAGCTCATGATCTCTTTGTTCTTTTGCATCTAAATCCCCTCTAGCATTTGTGTTCGTCAAATTCTTCCCGGTGATTATTTCTTTTTCATCAGTCATTTTCGAATTCTCACGGTGGTTCGTTGAAGATTTCTTTTCGGTTTTCATCATATGCAATCCATTCGGTTTTTTTTTCAATCCTACCGGTGGTTCATGAAGACCTTTCTCAAGTTTTGTGCTATATTCCCCTTAATTATTTTTCAAGAAGAATAAGTAGTATGCCAAATCCATTGTTGGTCATCAATTTAATTTGATGAAGGATAAGCATACAATAAATCTTTTTCTTATTCCATCCAAGTGATTAATCTTTTTCTTCGGAGTTTGTTCTTGATGAATAAATTCTACTTCCAAGTGTTTTCATCTTTTCTTTTCCGGAGTTCAAATTTCCCTCGGCCATTTTGTCGGATCCCCCATCTAAATCACTGCAAGGCTCATCTTATTCTTTCTTCCTTCATTCTATCTCATCATCCTTTTATTACCGGAGTTCTTTACGGTGGTTCTTCATGATTTAATTCATTCTTCAAGAGTTCATCAAGTATCATTCCATCCTCTCAAGCCCCTGTTCTATTCCTCCATGTTTCAGTCAGAGTGCTGCCTAAATTCTTTCAGTCTTATTCGCTTCTCATCTCGTTCTAACCGGAGTCGTTTCATAGTCTATCTGATTCTGTGAGCTTTCGATTCTCGTCATTCTCATCGTTTCTCTCTTCTTCTCGTGTGCTCTCTATTATTTGCTTCTTATCTTGAGTTCTTGTTTCGCCTCTTCCCTTTTCCCTTCTGTCCCCGTCCTAAGATCTCGGGACGAGATCTCTTACTAGTGGAGGAGTGTTGTAACGCCCCGGATTCGATGCGCCATGTGTCTGCCAGTTATTCGCCGTCTTTGCCATGTCATTTGCTTGCGTGTTGCATTTTATCATGTCATCATGTGCATCTCATTTTGCATATGTGTTTGTCTCATGCATCCGAGCATTTTCCCCGTTGTCTGTTTTGCAATCCGGCACTCCTATGTCTCCCGGCGCCCCCTTCTTGCCTCTCTTCGTGTGCGGGTATTAAACTTTCTCGGAATGGACCGAGGTTTGCCAAGCGGCCTTGGTATAGCACCGGTAGACCGCCTGTCAAGTTTCGTGCCATTTGGAGTCCGTTTGATACTCCAACGGTTAACCGGGTAACCGCAAAAGCTTCTTTTGTGTGCAGCCCAACACCCCTTTCAAAGTGGCCCAAAACCCACCTAACTCCCCTCCATGCTCTCCGCCGTTCGATCACGATCGCGTGGCCAAAAACCGCACCTTATTTGGACTCTCCTAGCTCCCTCTTCCTATAAATAAGTGATCCCCTCCAAAAATTGCGGATGAATCCCCCCTAACCCTAGCCTTCCTCTCCCTCGCCGCCTCCGGACATGTCCGGCGCCCGCCGGACACCCCGCGCCGCTGCCTCCGCACCACTCCCGGGCCGCCACGTGGCCTCCTGCGCCGTCCCGCCACGCGGCCCTCCGGCTCAGGCGCAGCCCGCCCGAACACAGCGGCCGCCCGTCCGCCCAGTCTCCAGCGCCGCTGCCCGGCCGCCCGCCCGCTCCGGCCTCACGCAGCCGGCGGCGCCGCCGCCCTCGCCGCCGGTCGCCTCACAGCGCCGCCCGGCATGCCTCCCTCCCCCGCCGCCGGGCCCGCTGGTCGCCCCTCGCCGCCGCCCCTCGCCTCCCGTCGGAGCTCCTCCGCCCGCCGTCCCGGCCGGCGCCGCCGGTGCCGTCGCCGCCCAGCCACCCGTGATGTCGCCTCGCCCGCGCCGCTTCTTTCGCCGGCGCCGCCTCCTCGCCGGATCGGGTCGGGGTGGATGAGATCCACCCGTCCCCGATCCAAACGGCCCCTCTGCGTCCCGGATATCCTCGTCCCGGATATCCTCGTCCCGTTGACTTTCGGAGGGTATAAATTTCGCCCAAGTCCCAGATTTTGCACATTATCTTGCCATGATCATCGCATCATATCTCTGCATCCGTAGCTCCGTTTCGTGCGTGTAATATGTCAGATTGTCCGCCTCGACGAGTACATCATTTCATCTCATTGCATCATTTACATTTGAGCTCATATTGATGCCTGAAATGCTGTTAGAAGAGGGCTATGTGTTGTTAGTTTCAGATTCTTATCAGAACATGCATTTTTGTCATTTTTGCCATGATTGATGTGTGCACCCTATGAACTTGAGTCCTACATGTGTTTTGTAATATGCCATGCCATATTTACAGGGGTGTATGCCATGTATGTTTGTGATCTCTGTGGTGACTAGCACAAGCATGCAAACTAGGCTTCATGATGTTGCTGATTTCAGCCCCTGTTCTGCTGATATTTTTATGCCATGTAAACTTGATGCTACCAAGAGATCCATCCTTATTTTGAGATACTTCAGTAAGGATGTTTTGGACATGTGGTTATTCTCTATCCATCCATGCCCTTGTTTGCAATTATGGAGTGCCATAGCTTGAGTCAATCGAGCTCTACTTTTGCTATAAAATGTTTCCTGGCAGGTTGCTTACATGTTATTCAATTTTGTCAAGGTTGTTGTAGTTGATCCGTGTATGCTAGGATGTTGTTCTTGCCATGTATAGCTTCTATGTCATGTCTTCTTACTGTGAGTTGCCTTGCCATGCCATGTATTGCTCTGTGGTGAGTGGTTCAAGTTCACCAACATGCCTACTTATCGTTTTTCCTGCCATGTATGAATCTGTAATATAACTTGCTATGTTTACATGGGTGCCATCATATTTTCTGATCCTTTTTGGCTCATGGTCAGTAAAGGACTTTTGTTCTATGCAATTAGTAGGTTCATGCCATGCTCTAGTTTGACATGATAAGTTCCTGTAGCATGTTGTTTGATAGCTCTAAAACATTGCAACCTGATGTTATTTTTCTGCAAAGTCTGAACTGTTATTATTTGCAATCTTGTCATGTCCTTTTGAGCATGTTCTAGTTATTTCTGGAGATAGCTCAGTGTTCATGTTTTGTCATGCCTTACCTGTACATCACGTCCATGCCTTTTGTTATCATGGTAAGATGCTGTAGCTTGTTGTTTAGGTGCTTGCAATATGCATAGTTGCTGTTTTGGATAGATTGTTGTTATGCCTTGTATAGAGTGTATGTGTTGCACCGTTGCTCCGTTTTGAGTGTGCTCGATATGAAACTTGCTTGATTTTGCATGTAGCTTCATATTATCATGTTGCATCCTTGTTTTGAGGTGTTTGCTTGATGTTTGGATGCTTTTTGCATTAATGCCATGTTTAACTTGTTTTGCTCATATCTTCTAGGCCGTAACTCCGAATCTAATAAACTTTATATGTAACTTGACTAGAATTTCGTGTAGATCATCTTGGTGCATCTTAACTTGCTGTTTAACAACTTGAACTTAAGGTTTATTCAGATCTGGACAAATTTCGAAATTTGCATATGAGGACTTTCCGGAATTGTTATATGTTGTTCCCGGCCTCTTTTAAACTTGCTTTGATGTGTTGCTCTTGTATGCATCATCTCTTGCCATGAGTAGCTTCATGTAGCTTTGTCATGCATCATGCTTGGTTGTGCATCATGTCTTGTCTATGTGTGGGGTGTTTACCTTGTTGTGTGCTTCTTCTTGTTAGTTCTTGTTTCGTTGCGATCGTGAGGATTCGTTCGTCTACGCTTGGTTCGGCTTCATCCGTTCGTCTTCTTCCTTGCGGGATTTCAGGCAAGATGACCGGCACCTTGGATCTCATTACTATCATTGCTATGCTAGTTGCTTCGTTCTATCGCTATGCCGCGCTACCTATCTTTTGCTCCTCAAGCCTCCTAAATTGCCATGAACCTCTAACCCGTTGTCACCCTTCCCAGCAAACCGTTGTCTGGCTATGTTACCGCTTTGCTCAGCCCCTCTTATAGCGTTGTTAGTTGCAGGTGAAGATGAAGTTTGTTCCTTGTTGGAACATGGAGATGTTGTTCCTTGTTGGAACATGTTTACTTGTTGGGATATCACAATATATCTTATTTAATTAATGCATCTATATACTTGGTAAAGGGTGGAAGGCTCGGCCTTATGCCTGGTGTTTTGTTCCACTCTTGCCGCCCTAGTTTCCGTCATATCGGTATTATGTTCCCGGATTTTGCATCCCTAATGCGGTTGGGTGATTTACGGGACCCCCTTGACAGTTCGCTTTGAATAAGACTCCTCCAGCAAGGCCCGACATTGGTTTTACCATTTGCCTCACCTATGCCCTTTTTCCCTTGGGTTTCCGGAGCCCAAGGGTCATCTTTATTTTAGCCCCGGGCGGTGCTCCGTCGAGTGTTGGTCCGAACCGAGCAGCCTGCGGGGCCACCACGGGGCAACTCGAGGGTTGGTTTTACACGTAGCTTGACTTATCCGGTGTGCCCTGAGAACGAGGTACATGCGACTCCTATCGGGATTTGTCGGCACATCCGGGCGGCTTTGCTGGTCTTGTTTTATTACTTTCGAAATGTCTTGTAGCCGGGATTCCGAGACTGATCAGGTCTTCCCGGGGAGAAGGAATATCCTTCGTTGATCGCGAGAGCTTATCATGGGCTAAGTTGGGACACCCCTGCAGGGTATAAACTTTCGAGAGCCGTGCCCGCGTTATGTGGCAGATGGGAATTTGTTGATATCCGGTTGTAGTAAACTTGAAGCAAACTCTTCTAAAATACACCAACCGTGTGTGTAACCGTGAGTGTCTCTTTTCGGGTTTGATCGAGAGGAGAACACGGTTTCTGGGTTATGTCTGACGTAAGTAGAAGTTCAGGATCACTTCTTGATCATTACTAGTTGACGACCGTTCCTTTGTTTCTCTTATCACTCTCATTTGCGTATGTAGCCACCATATATGCTTAGTCGCTGCTGCAACCTCACCACTTTACCCCTTCCTTTCCCAGTAAGCTTTGCTAGTCTTGATACCCATGGTAATGGGATTGTTGAGTCCTCATAGCTCACAGATTACTACACCACCAGTTGCAGGTACAGGTTGCGATGCTTATGACGCGAGAGCGATGTTTGCTTGTATTGGAGTTCTTCTTCTGCTTCTTCTTCGATCTGGGAATAGGTTCCAGGTCGGCAGCCTGGGCTAGCAGGGTGGATGTCGTTTGAGCCTCTGTTTATGTTTCATCCGTAGTCGGATGTTGATCTTGTATTTGATGTTGATGTATTCTTGTGGCATTTGTGCCTTATGTATGTATCCCCACTATTATGTAATGTTGATGTAATGATATCCACCTTGCAAAAGCGTCTTCAAGATGCGCTTCTATCCTTGGTGGGACCTTCGAGTTCCTTTAGGATAGGGTCGCATCTTGGGCGTGACAAAGCCGAATTGGGTTGTATTCATCTTCGGCGCCATCTGGGTTGTTTTCATCTTCTGGGGCGGTGTTGGTGTGGCGGGGCTTGGAGTGGCGCCGTCGACGCCCATTCTTTACTTCTTTCCTTGAGGTTTTATCCTCCGTTGCCTCATCGCCATTTGTTTCCTTTGGGGTGTCCACCGTATATATGTCATAGGAAGAGGTGGCTTTCCACCGCCCAGTGAGCGGTGGTTCGTGTTCTTCTCCTGCATCGTCGTCCGTACCGTTGATGTCTTTGGAGTCGAAGTTTAATACCTCGGTTAAATCGTCAACCATGGCAATAAAGTGGGTGGTGGGTGGGAAACGAATTTCCTCGTTGCCTGCCTCCCACTCGAGCCGGACATAGTTCGGCGGAGATTCTCCTGACAAAGAGAGAGACTTTAATGAGTCCAGCATGTCGCCAAAGGGTGAGTGCTGGAAGATATCCACAGCAGTAAACTCCATTACCGGAGCCCAACCTGGCTCGACCGGCTCGGGAGTGCGCGGACCGGACTCCACATCCGGATACGAATCCGGGGGTCCAGAGTCATAGGCCGTCGTAAAGGTAAGGCCCATGTTCGGCTTCATCGCCGATGAGTGCGCGACCCGCGGGGCAGGGTTCAGCCCTCCGTCCTCAGGCAACGCAGCCTGCTCCGGATTTAGGTCCGAGGCTAATGCAGGGGTGATACCCCGAGCTTTGTCCGACAGCAGGTTTAAGCCATGCTCGTCATGATTGTCCGGCATCGCGTTATTGGCGATGGTTGAAAGAGCCATCGAGCCCAGCAGCGACGACGCAGAGGAACTCTCAATGAAAGCACCAATGTCGGTGTCAAAACCGGCGGATCTCGGGTAGGAGGTTCCGATCTGTGCGTCAAGGCTGATGGTAACAAGAAGTAATGGACACAGATGTTTACCCAGGTTCGGGCCCTCTCGATGGAGGTAAAACCCTACTTCATGCTTGATTAATATTGATCATATGGGTAGTACAAGAGTAGATCTACCACGAGATCGTAGAGGCTAAACCCTAGGAGCTAGCCTATGATGGTATGATTGTAATTGTGATCGGCCTTCTAAGGACCAACCTCTCCGGTTTATATAGACACCGGAGAGGGCTAGGGTTTACATGGAGTCGGTTACAAGGAAGGAAATATAATATCCGGATCGCCAAGCTTGCCTTCCACGCCAAGGAAAGTCCCATCCGGACACGGGCCGAAGTATTGAGTCTTGTATCTTCACGCTTCAATAGTCCGGACGTTGTACACAGTCTGGCTGTCCGGATACCCCCTAACCCAGGACTCCCTCAGTGGCCTCTCCCACATAAAACTTGCTATCGGTCTAGTAAAGTAGTCAATTGATTAGGGACAATTTTGCAACTCCTACCACCACTTTTCCACACCCGCTATATTTACTTTATTGCTTCTTTATCTAAACAGCCCCTACTTTTTATTTGCTTGTTCTTTATTATCTTGCAAACCTATCCAGCAACACCTACAAAGTCCTTCTAGTTTCATACTTGTTCTAGGTAAAGCGAAGGCTAAGCGTGCGTAGAGTTGTATTGGTGGTCGATAGAACTTGAGGGAATATTTCTTCTACCTTTAGTTCCTCGTTGGGTTCGACACTCTTACTTATCGAAAACTGTTGCGATCCCCTATACTTGTGGGTTATCAAGACCTTTTTCTGGCGCCGTACCGGGGAGTCATAGCGTGGGGTGAATATTCTCGTGTGTGCTTGTTTGCTTTATCACTAAGTAATTTTTATTTGCTATTCTAAGTTGTTCTCTATCTTAAGTTATGGATATGGAACACGAAATACCAAAAAAATTAGGTGTACTTGCTACTCATGGAGATGGGGAACCTCCTAAAATCCTCGATGCTCATTATGTGAAAGAAATTATGTACTACTTTGATAATCCTGAGAAAACCCCATTCAATTATGTTATGGGAGACATGTTGGGTCAACGTGAATACTTTAGGGATTATCGCTTGACACAAAAAGGGAGACTATTATGGGATCAATTTATATGTTGAAGTGGTATGCTTGGCAACTATGCTTGAGATATGATTATACTAGTTGCTCTAGGGATGAAGGCTCCACACCTTCCCTTTTCATGCAAATTTAATGATGATAAAACCTTGGCTTCTTATGCTAGAGGTATATATGATTACTATGATGTGGAACAAATAGAAGAATTTATTGCTTTTATGGGTGCTCATGAAATTGAATCTTTGTTCAAAGAGTGTGAAAATCTTTATGATGCTGTTTATAGACCTGAAAATTTAGCTATCCTTGAATATTGCTATGAGAATTATGAATACAATGCCAATATTGATGCATTTATTGAGAAATTCTCCGCTTTCCAAGAAGAGGCCAATATTTTGCAGGAGTCTATGGAAGAAGAAATTGATGAAACTGTGAGATCATTGGATGAAAAAGATGATGAGGAGAGCGAAGAACAAAAGGAGGAAGAGCGGATTAGCTACCCGTGCCCACCTTCTAATGGGAGTAACTCTTCAACTCATACATTGTTTAATTTCCCTTCGTGCTTACCGAAGGATGATTGCTATGATGATTGTTATGGTCCCATTGATTCTCTTGAATATCCCTTTTTGATGATGCTTGCTATGCTTGTGGCCAAGATGCCAATATGAATTATGCTTATGGAGATGAACTTGCTATAGTTCCTTATGTTAAAGATGAAATTGTTGCTATTGCACCCACGTATGATAGTCCTATTATCTTTTTGAATTCTCCAAACTACACTATATCGGAGAAGTTTGCTCTTATTAAGGATTATATTGATGGGTTGCCTTTTACCATTGCACATGATGATTTTTATGAATATAATATGCATGTGCTTGCTGCTCCTACTTGCAATTATTATGAGAGAGGAACTATATCTCCACCTCTCTATGTTTCGAATATTATAAAATTGCAAGAAACTGTTTATACTATGCATTGGCCTTTATTATGTGTGCATGAATTGTTCTTTTATGACATGCCGATGCATAGGAAGAGAGTTAGACTTCGTCATTGCTTAATATATGTTAATTTGTGCTCACTACTAAATTACAAATCATTGTTAATTAAAATTGGCTTTGATATACCTTGGGATCCGGGTTGATTCACTACTTGAGCACTATATGCCTAGCTTAATGGCTTTAAAGAAAGCGCTGCCAGGGAGACAACCCGGAAGTTTTAGAGAGTCATTTACTTCGGTTTGTGTGCTTTTATAAAGTTTAATTATGAAATAATGTGCCAAGGTTTGCCTTTAGAATGTTTACAATGCTTGTTGGTTTGTACGATGCAGGACAGAAACTTTGGCTGTAGTACGCGATTTTACATTTTCTACTGGAACGTCAAATGGTTCTGAAACGTTTTGCAATGTCTTTATATAATTGTTTTTTATTTTTTCCTAATTTTGGTAGAATTTTTCAAGTATCATAAGTATGGTGAATGTTCATATTATTACAGACTGTTCTGTTTTAGACAGATTCAGTTTTTGATGCATAGTTTGCTTGTTTTGATGAAACTATCAATTTATATCAGTTGATTAAGCCATGGAAAAGCTATATTACAGTAGACACAATGCAAAAACAAAATATGAATTGGTTTGCACCAGTACTTAGAGTAGCGATTTGCTTTATTATACTAACAGATCTTACCGAGTTTTCTGTTGAAGTTTTGTGTGGATGAAGTGTTCTTTGATCGAGAAGGTCTCGATGTGAGAAGAAGGAAGAGAGGCAAGAGCTCAAGATTTGGGATTCCCGAGGCACCCCAAGTAAATATTCAAGGAGACTCAAGCGTCTAAGCTTGGGGATGCCCCAGAAAGCATCCCCTCTTTCTTCAACAAGTATCAGTATGTCTTTGGATTCGTTTCGTTCATGCGATATGTGCAATCTTGGAGCGTCTTTTGCATTTAGTTTTTACTTTTATTTTATGCACCATGCTGGTATGAGATATTCCTTGGTTTATTTATAGAATGCTCTTTGCACTTCACTTATATTCTTTGAGTATGGCTTTATAGAATGCTTCTTGTGCTTCACTTATATCATTTGAAGTTTGGATTGCCTGTTTCTATTCACATAGAAAACCGCCATTTGTAGAATGCTCTTTTGCTTCACTTATAATTGTTAGAGCGTGGGCATATCTTTTGTAGAAAGAATTAAAATCTCTTGCTTCACTTATATCTATTTAGAGAGATGACGGGAATTGGACATTCATATGGTTAGTCATAAAATCCTACATAAAACTTGTAGATCACTGAATATGATATGTTTGATTCCTTGCAATAGTTTTGCGATATAAAGATGGTGATATTAGAGTCATGATAGTGGGTAGTTGTGGATTGTAGAAATACTTGTGTTGGAGTTTGTGATTCCCGTAGCATGCACGTATGGTGAACCGTTACGTAACGAAGTTGGAGCATGAGGTATTTATTGATTGTCTTCCTTATGAGTGGCGGTCGGGGACGAGCGATGGTCTTTTCCTACCAATCTCTCCCCATAGGAGCATGCGTAGTAGTACTTTGCTTCGAGGGCTAATAAACTTTTGCAATAAGTATATGAGTTCTTTATGACTAATCTGAGTCCATGGATTATACGCACTCTCACCCTTCCATCATTGCTAGCCTCTTCGTGTCGGTGGGAAACGGCACCTATGGGATCACTAAAATCCCTTCTACGGTTGCGGGGCGCGGGGATCGTGAGAAGAGCAGGACTAGCAGGCAACACAAGGGGGATTTACCCAGGTTCGGGCCGCAAAGATGCGTAAAACCCTATGATCCTGCTTTGGTGGCTGTATTCAGTGTTCTTGAGCTCTTGAACTAGCTCTAGGTGCTGCTAGGTTCCAAAGAGCGGAATCCTTTGAGGATCCGTAGTCCGATCCCCTTCCTCAGTACGCCTTGGGCCTCCTTTTATATGTCAAAGGGGTCGCCACAGTGGCACACAGGAGGTGGAAGGTATCTACAGTGTACAAGCTTATCGCCTGACATCAGGACAAACGCATTCAATGCGCCGCTTATGCATCCTCTTGCTTTATCGGGGACGGCAAGGAAGCTCGTCCCAGCTGTCGCCACCTTGTCATGACCGGTTTTTCAATAAAATACTTCTTGAGAAACCGATCTTGTTATTCCCAGTACAGGAGAGTCCTCCTCACTGGTAGACAAATTCTTGATACAGAAATCCAGAAGTACTAAATATATTACAGGGTTGAGCTGAGGTTGCTCAACAATTTTATTAGAAGCACGCCAATAATATACATAAAGGCAGATATGGCACAGGGGTGTGGTGGCATACTACTGACTCGTATTTAAACGTGGTGGTGGATATGTCACAGTGAAGTCGGTGACATTGACTCCTACTCTTGCAGCTCATCGAGCGTCGAAGTGAGGCTCGATGGTTTATTCGGGTAGCGGAAGCGGATATGGTACAAGTGATAAATTCCAGGATCGCACGGGACTGACTGGGACTCCTCTAGGCGTCGGACTCGCTTTAACTCTTCATCCACAAGATCGCTTTCACAACATCTCGCCAAATCAACAAGCCAGGTGAGTACTTTGAATGTACTTGCAAGACAGTTCGGACATAAGATATAACAAATGTAAGCATGATGCAACATGAGAAATTTGCAATGCACACTCAAATAATAAACTTGCACGACATGAATAATAAAAGGAAGTCGGGCGGTAGTCCTCCCGAAATCCCAACAGAAATAACTGAAAACCGATTGAGTGTCTGAAACGACGCCTCGAATGGTGAACGAATAAATTCACATGCCGCAGTCGGGCGTCTAAGCGACACCACATAAATGGCTTATATTGAAAGGTAAATGACAATGCGTGCCACAGTCGGACGTCAAAGCGACATCACATAAAGGGCTTATATCGAAAATAAACAACACAAATGCCACAGTCGGACGTCTGAGCGACATCACATAACTGTTGGGGAACGTAGTAATTTCAAAAAAATTCCTATGCACACGCAAGATCACGGTGATGCATAGCAACGAGAGGGGAGAGTGTTGTCTACGTACCCTCATAGACCGAAGCGGAAGCGTTGACGCAACGTAGAGGAAGTAGTTGTACGTATTCTCGATCCAACCGATCCAAGCACCGTTACTCCGGCACCTCCGAGTTCTTGGCACACGTTCAGCTCGATGACGATCCCCAGGCTCCGATCCAGCAAAGCGTCGGGAGGAGTTTCACAAGACGACGGCGCGGGACGATCTTGATGTTCTACCGTCGCAGGCTTCGCTTAAGCACCGCTACAATATGACCGAGGTGGAATATGGTGGAGGGGGCACCGCACACGGCTAAGGAACGATCACGAAGATCAACGTGTGTGTCTATGGGGTGCCCCTGCCCGTATATAAAGGAGTGGAGGAGGGAGGGCGGCCCTCTATGGCGGCGCCCTAGGGGAGTCCTACTCCCACCGGGAGTAGGATTCCCCCTTCCTAGTAGAATTAGGAGCCCTTCCAAGTAGTAGGAGTAGAAGGAAGGAAAGGGAAGGAAAAGGAGAAGGAAGGAAGGGCGCCTCCCTAGTCCAATTCGGACTAGCCAATGGGGAGGGTGCGCCACCTTTGAGGCCTTTCTCTCCTTTTCGTATGGCCCATTAAGGCCCAATACGAATTCCGTAACTCCCGGTACTCGAAAATACCCAATCACTCGGAACCTTTCCGATGTCCGAAATATAGTCGTCCAATATATCGATCTTTACGTCTCGACCATTTCGAGACTCTCGTCATGTCCCCGATCTCATCCGGGACTCGAACTCCTTCGTACATCAAAACTCATAAACTCATAATATAACTGTCATCGAAATGTTAAGCGTGCGGACCCTACGGTTCGAGAACAATGTAGACATGACCGAGACACATCTCCGGTCAATAACCAATAGCGGAACCTGGATGCTCATATTGGCTCCTACATATTCTACGAAGTTCTTTATCGGTCAGACCGCATAACAACATACATTGTTCCCTTTGTCATCGGTATGTTACTTGCCCGAGATTCGATCGTCGTTATCTCAATACCTAGTTCAATCTCGTTACCGGCAAGTCTCTTTACTCGTTCCGTAATACATCATCTCGCAACTAACTCATTAGTTTCCGGTTAATACAATTCTAGCATGAATAATAAACATTTATCATGATATAAGGAAATAAATAGTAACTTTATTATTGCCTCTAGGGCATATTTCCTTTAGTCCCCCACTTGCACTAGAGTCAATAATCTAGTTCACATCGCTATGTGATTCAACACTAATAGTTCACATCACCATGTGATTAACACCCATAGTTCACATCGTCATGTGACCTACACCCAAAGGGTTTACTAGAGTCAGTAATCTAGTTCACATCGCTTATGTGATTAACACCCAAAGAGTACTAAGGTGTGATCATGTTTTGCTTGTGAGATAAATTTAGTCAACGGGTCTGTCACATAAAGATCCGAAAGTATTTTGCGAATTCTATGTCTACAATGCTCTGCACGGAGCTACTCTAGCTAATTGCTCCCACTTTCAATACGTATCTAGATCGAGACTTAGAGTCATCCAGATCTGTGTCAAAACTTGCATCGACGTAAGTTTTTATGACAAACCTTTTGTCACCTCCATAATCGAGAAATATTTCCTTATTCCACTAAGGATAATTTTGACCGCTGTCCAGTGATCTACTCTTAGATCACTATTGTACTCCCTTGCTTAACACAGTGTAGGGTATACAATAGATCTGGTACACAGCATGGCATACTTTATAGAACCCATGGCTAAGGCATAGGGAATGACTTTCATTCTCTTTCTATCTTCTGCCGTGGTCGGGCTTTGAGTCTTACTCAATTTCACGCCTTGCAACATAGGCAAGAACTCTTTCTTTGACTGTTCCATTTTGAACTACTTCAAAATCTTGTCAAGGTATGTACTCATTGAAAAACTTATCAAGCGTCTTGATCTATCTCTATAGATCTTGATGCTCAATATGTAAGCAGCTTCTCCGAGGTCTTTCTTTGAAAAAACTCCTTTCAAACACTCCTTTATGCTTTGCAGAATAATTCTACATTATTTTCGATCAACAATATGTCATTCACATATACTTATCAGAAATCTTGTAGTGCTCCCACTCACTTTCTTGTAAATACAAGGCTTCACATGAAGTTCAGATAAAACTATATGCTTTGATCAACTCATCAAAGCATATATTCCAACTCCGAGATGCTTGCACCAGTCCATAGATGGATCGCTGGAGCTTGTACATTTTGTTAACACCTTTAGGATTGACAAAACCTTCTGGTTGCATCATATACAACTCTTCTTTAATAAATCCATTAAGGATTGCAGTTTTGTTATCCATTTGCCAGATTTCATAAAATGCGGCAATTGCTAACATGATTCGGACAGACTTTAAGCATCGATACGAGTGAGAAAATCTCATCGTAGTCAACACTTTGAACTTTGTCAAAAACCTTTTTCGACAAGTCTTGCTTTGTAGATAGTAACACTACTATCAGCGTCTGTCTTCCTCTTAAAAATCCATTTAATCTCAATGGCTTGCCGATCATTGGGCAAGTCAACCAAAGTCCATACTTTGTTCTCATACATGGATCCCATCTCAGATTTCATGGCCTCAAGCCATTTTGCGGAATCTGGGCTCATCATCGCTTCCTCATAGTTCGTAGGTTCGTCATGGTCAAGTAGCAAGACCTCCAGAACAGGATTACCGTACCACTCTGGTGCGGATTTCACTCTGGTTTACCTTCGAGATTCGGTAGTAACTTGATCTGAAGTTACATGATCATCATCATTAGCTTCCTCACTAATTGGTGTAGTAGTCACAGGAACAGATTTCTGTGATGAACTATTTTCCAATAAGGGAGAAGGTACAATTACCTTATCAAGTTCTACTTTCCTCCCACTCACTTCTTTCGAGAGAAACTCCTTCTCTAGAAAGGATACATTCTTAGCAACGAATGTCTTGCCTTCGGATCTGTGATAGAAGGTGTACCCAACATTTTCTTTTGGGTATCCTATGAAGACGCACTTCTCCGATTTGGGTTTGAGCTTATCAGGTTGAAACTTTTTCACATAAGCATTGCAACCTCAAACTTTGAGAAACGACAACTTAGGTTTCTTGCCAAACCATAGTTCATACAGTGTCATCTCAACGGATTTAGATGGTGCCCTATTTAACGTGAATGTAGCTGTCTCTAATGCATAACCCCAAAATGATAGTGGTAAATCGGTAAGAGACATCATAGACCGCACCATATCTAATAAAGTACGGTCACGATGTTCGGACACACCATTATGCTGTGGTGTTCCAGGTGGCACGAATTTGTGAAACTATTCCACATTGTTTTAATTGAAGACCAAACTCGTAACTCAAATATTTGTCTCTGCGATCAGATCGTAGAAACCTTATTTTCTTGTCATGATGATTTTCACTTCACTCTGAAATTCTTTGAACTTTTCAAATGTTTCAGACTTATGTTTCATCAAGTAGATATACCCATATCTGCTCAAATCATTTGTGAAGGTCATAAAATAACGATACTCGTCGCGAGTCTCAACACTCATCGGATCGCATACATCAGTATGTATTATTTCCAATAAGTCAGTTGCTTGCTCCATTGTTCCGGAGAACGGAGTCTTAGTCATCTTGCCCATGAGGCATGGTTCGCAAGCATCAAGTGATTCATAATCAAGTGATTCCAAAAGCCCATCAGCATTGAGTTTCTTCATGCGCTTTACACCAATATGACCTAAACGGAAGTGCCACAAATAAGTTGCACTATCATTATTAACTTTGCATCTTTTGGTTTCAATATTATGAATATGTGTATCACTACGATCGAGATCCAACGAACCATTTTCATTGGGTGTGAAACCATATAAGGTTTTATTCATGTAAACAGAACAACAATTTATTCTCTTACTTAAATGAATAACCGTATTGCAATAAACATGATCAAATCATATTTATGCTCAACGCAAACACCAAATAACACTTATTTAGGTTCAACACTAATCCCGAAAGTATAGGGAGTGTGTGATGATGATTATATCAATCTTGGAACTACTTCCAACACACATCGTCACCTCACCCTTAACTAGTCTCTGTTCATTCTGCAATTCCCGATTCAAGTTACTAATCTTAGCAACTGAACTAGTACCAAATACTGAGGGGTTGCTATGAACACTAGTAAAGTACACATCAATAACATGTATATCAAATATATCTTTGTTTACTTTGCCATCCTTTCTTATCCACCAAATACTTGGGGCAGTTCCGCTTCCAGTGTCCAGTCTGCTTGCAGTAGAAGCACTCAGTTTCAGTCTTAGGTCCAGACTTGGGTTTCTTCTCTTGAGCAACAACTTGCTTGCTGTTCTTCTTGAAGTTCCCTTTCTTCTTCCCTTTGCCCCTTTTCTTGAAACCAGTGGTCTTATTGACCATCAACACTTGATGCTCCTTCTTGATTTCTACCTCCGCAGCTTTTAGCATTGCGAAGAGCTCGGGAATTGTTTTGTCCATCCCTTGCATGTTATAGTTCATCACGAAGCTCTTGTAGCTAGGTGGAAGTGATTGGAGAATTCTGTCAATGACGCAATCATCTGGAAGATTAACTCCCTATTGAATCAAGTGATTATTATACCCAGACATTTTGAGTATATGCTCACTGACAGAACTATTCTCCTCCATCTTGCAGCTATAGAACTTATTGGAGACTTCATATCTCTCAATTCGGGCATTTGCTTGAAATATTAACTCCAACTCCTGGAACATCTTATATGCTCCATGACGTTCAAAACATCATTGAAGACCCGATTCTAAGCCGTAAAGCATGGCACACTAAACTATTGAGTAGTCATCAGCTTTGCTCTGCCAGACGTTCATAACATCTGGCGTTGCTCTACAAAGAGGCCTCCGCACCCAGCGGTGCTTCCAGATCGTAATTCTTCTCAGGCAACAATGAGGATAATCCTCAAATACGGACCCAGTCCGTAATTGCTACCATCATCTTTCAACTTTGCTTTCTCAAGGAACGCATTAAAATTCAACGGAACAACAGCATGAGCCATCTATCTACAACGAACATAGATGAGCAAAATACTATCAGGTACTAAGTTCATGATAAATTTAAGTTCAATTAATCATATTACTTAAGAACTCCCACTTAGATGACATCTCTAGTCATCTAAGTGATCACGTGATCCAAATCAACTAAACCATAACCGATCATCACGTGAGATGGAGTAGTTTTCAATGGTGAACATCACTATGTTGATCATATCTACTATATGATTCACGCTCGACCTTTCGGTCTCCGTGTTCCGAGGCCATATATGCATATGCTAGGCTCGTCATGTTTAACCTGAGTATTCCGCGTGTGCAAAACTGGCTTGCACCCGTTGTAGATGGACGTAGAGCTTATCACACCCGATTATCACGTGGTGTCTGGGCACGACGAACTTTGGCAATGGTGCATACTCAGGGAGAACACTTCTTGATAATTAGTGAGAGATCATCTTAAAATGCTACCGTCAATCAAAGCAAGATAAGATACAAAAAGGATAAACATCACATGCAATCAATATAAGTGATATGATACTGCCATCATCATCTTGTGCTTGTGATCTCCATCTCCAGAGCACCGTCATGATCACCATCATCACCGGCGCGACACCTTGATCTCCATCGTAGCATCGTTGTCGTCTCGCCAACTATTGCTTCTACGACTATCGCTACCGCTTAGTGATTAAGTAAAGCAATTACATGGCGTTTGCATTTCATACAATAAAGCGACAACCATATGGCTCCTGCCAGTTGCCGATAACTCGGTTACAAAACATGATCATCTCATGCAATAAAATATAGCATCACGTCTTGACCATATCACATCACAACATGCCCTGCAAAAACAAGTTAGACGTCCTCTACTTTGTTGTTGCAAGTTTTACGTGGCTGCTACGGGCTTAGCAAGAACCGTTCTTACCTACGCATCAAAACCACAACGATAGTTTGTCAAGTTAGTGCTGTTTTAACCTTCGCAAGGACCGGGCGTAGCCATACTCGGTTCAACTAAAGTTGAAGAAACTGACACCCGCCAGCCACCTGTGTGCAAAGCACGTCGGTAGAACCAGTCTCCCGTAAGCGTACGCGTAATGTCGGTCCGGGCCGCTTCATCCAACAATACCGCCGAACCAAAGTATGACATGCTGGTAAGCAGTATGACTTGTATCGCCCACAACTCACTTGTGTTCTACTCGTGCATATAACATCTACGCATAAAACCTGGCTCGGATGCCACTGTTGGGGAACGTAGTAATTTCAAAAAAATTCATACGCACACGCAAGATCATGGTGATGCATAGCAACGAGAGGGGAGAGTGTTGTCTACGTACCCTCGTAGACCGAAGCGGAAGCGTTGACGCAACGTAGAGGAAGTAGTCGTACGTCTTCCCGATCCAAGCACCGTTACTCCGGCACCTCCGAGTTCTTGGCACACGTTCAGCTCGATGACGATCCCCGGGCTCTGATCCAGCAAAGCGTCGGGGAGGAGTTTCGTCAGCACGACGGCATGGGACGATCTTGATGTTCTACCGTCGCATGGCTTCGCCTAAGCACCGCTACAATATGACCGAGGTGGAATATGGTGGAGGGGGGCACCGCACACGGCTAAGGAACGATCATGAAGATCAACTTGTGTGTCTATGGGGTGCCCCTGCCCCGTATATAAAGGAGTGGAGGAGGGAGGGCGGTCCTCTCTATGGCGCGCCTAGGGGAGTCCTACTCCCACCGGAGTAGGATTCCCCTTCCTAGTAGAACTAGGAGCCGCTCCAAGTAGTAGGAGTAGAAGGGAAGGAAAGGAAGGGAAAAGGAGAAGGAAGGAAGGGCGCCTCCCTAGTCCAATTCGGACTAGCCAATGGGGAGGGTGCGCCACCTTTGAGGCCTTTCTCTCCTTTCCCGTATGGCCCATTAAGGCCCAATACGAATTCCCGTAACTCCCCGGTACTCCCGAAAATATCCGAATCACTCGGAACCTTTCCGATGTCCGAATATAGTCGTCCAATATATCGATCTTTACGTCTCGACCATTTCGAGACTCCTCGTCATGTCCCCGATCTCATCCAGGACTCCGAACTCCTTCGGTACATCAAAACTCATAATATAACTGTCATCGAAACGTTAAGCGTGCGGACCCTACGGTTCGAGAACAATGTAGACATGACCGAGACACATCTCCGGTAAATAACCAATAGCGGAACCTGGATGCTCATATTGGCTCCTACATATTCTACGAAGATCTTTATCGGTCAGACCGCATAACAACATACGTTGTTCCCTTTGTCATCGGTATGTTACTTGTCCGAGATTCGATCGTCGGTATCTCAATACCTAGTTCAATCTCGTTACCGGCAAGTCTCTTTACTCATTCCGTAATACATCATCTCGCAACTAACTCATTAGTTGCATTGCTTGCAAGGCTTAAGTGATGTACATTACCGAGAGGGCCCAGAGATACCTCTCCGACAATCAGAGTGACAAATCCCAATCTCGAAATATGCCAACGCAACATGTACCTTTGGAGACACCTGTAGAGCACCTTTATAATCACCCAGTTACGTTGTGACGTTTGGTAGCACACAAAGTGTTCCTCCGGCAAACGGGAGTTGCATAATCTCATAGTCACAGGAACATGTATAAGTCATGACGAAAGCAATAGCAACATACTAAACGATCGAGTGCTAAGCTAACGGAATGGGTCATGTCAATCACATCATTCTCCTAATGATGTGATCCCGTTAATCAAATGACAACTCATGTCTATGGCTAGGAAACTTAACCATCTTTGATCAACGAGCTAGTCAAGTAGAGGCATACTAGTGACACTCTGTTTGTCTATGTATTCACACATGTATTATGTTTCCGGTTAATACAATTCTAGCATGAATAATAAACATTTATGATGATATAAGGAAATAAATAATAACTTTATTATTGCCTCTAGGGCATATTTCCTTCAATAAAGGGCTTATATCGAAAATAAACAACATAAATGCCATAGTCGGACGTCTGAGCAACATCACATAAAGGGCTTATATCGAAAGTAAACAACATAAATGCCACAGTCGGACGTCTGAGCGACATCACATAAAGGGCTTATATCAGAAGTAAACAACATAAATGCCACAGTCGGACGTCTGAGCGACATCACATAAAGGGCTTATATCGAAAATAAACAACATAAATGCCACAGTCGGACGTCTGAGCGACATCACATAAAGGGCTTATATTTCATCGTCGTATTCAAGCAGCATAGACCATTCCAAGGAAAAGACTCAGCACATAATAATAATAAACGGGTTAGTCCATCCACAGGAGTAATCGTATAGCCATGTTTTCCACACATGGTTGTTCACCGGAGATCGTCAGGAGATCGTCAAGGATACTGACACTGAGATTGACAAGGACAAGTTGAACACCGACCTTGATCATAGACACGGTTACTTGGATGAGTTTGACTCTGCAGAGTTTGTACTATTAAACCACATCCAACGGATTTCGTAGTCGCAAGGACTAGTTCCGCTTACGGTATTTTAGAAGAAACACATCAATCCAAGACACACCCATTCCACATTCCGCTGCCGGAATCACCCTAGGCAACGCTCAAGAAAAACTCTAAGACAGGAGGTCACAACCTCGAATAGCATGGGATCAAATTTATCTCAAGGCTCTAAGGGTGCCCCTCTCGGTCCCAACCGGAAACACCCATGCTCCCTGACCGGGTGACGGGCTTTAATCCAGGGGCATGGAACCCTCATCCCAGCCCCTCTGTTTGGTGTGTACCAGGAAAGAGGTTTGCAACTTACTAAACCATATTCCATAAAGAAAAAACATGTGGTAGTACAAGGAAAAGAACGGGTGATCACGTGACTTGATTCACGTTGACACTGGAGTTAAGTTGTTTGGCACAAGACTGGCATGCTACAACAATACCATCTTACCACCCATCATGTCACCAGATGATCATGTAACCTCATATCGAATCACACATCAAGTTTCGAAGCTCACTTGCAACGGCTTTGCATGTAATATAACTCTTACCAAAATGCATATAATCATGCCATGAACTGACCACTCAATGCAAACATGCAAAACACTCATCATATCAAAGGTTCAAACATGCTTGCCAGGTTCGGAGTAGTCGGAGTCTAGCTCGGTGAAGTTCGCGGTCCCGTCACCTCTTCCGGTATCTATGGTACAAGAAAAGATGCGTACTAACATAAATACCGTGCGTGCATAAGAAGTGTCCCAAATATGTTTCAAATAAATATGATAAAAAACTAGACAGAAAAACAAAGGTGACAGAAAAATAATCAATCAAAAATCATTTTCTGTTTAAAAGTTATAAAGGTTTTAGTCCAGGGACTTGTCTGTAATGAAACAGAAAGTTCCCAGGGGCTAGCTTATAAAAATAGAAAACGGTTCGATTAAAAACCCGCCAACTCCAAAGGAAGTCGTATCCTGCCCGAAGGCGTTTTCAGAAAACGTTTCGAAAAGAATAAAAAGCTGACGGGGGGTCCCACTTGTCGGGTTTAAACTCTGAACAGAGTCACCGGCGCCCGAGAGCTGCGGTGGTCGCCGGCGGCGATCCACGGCGAGTCAGGAGGAGTGGGTGGTACCTACGGGTTCCTCGGGTCCTTCCGCACCTGTGGATGGTGGAGTCGGTCGACGGCGAGCACCACGTCGACGGCGGCCTCAACTCCGGCGGGCGGTGGTTCGGGCGTTGGTGGATCTCGTCGGGGAGGGCTACACATAATGAATTGAGGCTCGGGTTAGAACACAGGGTGCACCTGAGGGCTGCTGACGTGGTTTGGGAGTCGGAGGTGGCCTCACCTGAGTGGATCAAGCCGGAGCCCGAGGCGGATCGGGGCAGCTGGAGTCGGGGAATGAGACCTCCTCGGGGTCCTCCCGGTGGCTTGGCGGGGCTCTCGTGAGGTGGAGTGGTGGTGCGGGGTCGAGAACGCGCTCGGGACCTCCATTTATAGATGATCCGAGGCGGTGGCCGTGAACGGGAAATCTCCGGCGATTATTACGGCGGTGCAACGGTTGGTCAGGCGGTTTTGGGGGCTAGGCATCACCGTGGAGGTTTACTGGTTTTTGGTTAGGCGCTAAACTTGGCCTACCTTGGCTGCTACTCCAAGTTCCGAATGGAACGGCGCACGGAGCACGTCGGCGGCAGGGAGCGTGCTCTGCGCTGCTCAAGCCACGGCGACAGCGCCGCAACGCGCGCAGGCAAGCAAACGGCCACGCGGAGGCCTCGGGTGGTTTGGGCGGTGCTGGACGGCACCGAAAGCTGTGCTGATCCCTGCTGGCCACCTCGGTTGGCTCTGCCACCGCAGAAGCTGCCGGCGTCGGCGGGACACGTCACCAACGACGGTGGTGTCCGTCCAAGGGACCGTGCGGCGCTCTGGATAAGAGGAAGGTGCAGTGCGCAAGGATCCAGAGTGGGCACTGGTGAGATCGACGCCCCGACTCTGAAGAAAACGACACTGACAGTCGACTGAACACTGAACTCTGAACATGAACAGCAACAGTGCCTGTCAGGTGTTCGATGAAATGATTTTGGCATGTGGGGATTTTATCTGGAGCTGATCTTTAGAGGGGTGGCCTCTCAAGGCACCTGGGGGCTGCCTGAATTTTGGTAGAAATTTTGGAGAAGGAAAAAAATATGAATTTCATCAAATTTGCCAAATCTGGTCCAAACTTGCAGTGCGTGAAACTTGAATATTTTGAACTGAGGAAGAGTAGATCTTGATGGATCTAGGTTGGGGTGCTAGGGACTAGCCAGAGGAGTTGGTTTGAGGTCAAAACTCAAAGGAAATCAGACACTTCCTTTGTAAATCACCTAGGCCCAAAATAAGAGGCAGAATTACTTTTGGGGATAAAATAAATGAAATAAAATTCAAAAAAGGGTTGAACTTGTTGGAATAGAATATTTGGCTTGGCCCAAAGTGGAGGGAGGGGATTTGGGAGAAATATTAACATGGGGCATGGTAAAACAAAGGGTGGTTGCAAAATAAAAGAATAGCCCCAAAACCCATAGAGTTTCTTTTTAATAGAAAATTTAGTTTTTCCAAAAATTTATTGAGGTGAGTTAAAATCAGAAGGAAGGTTTTTTTAAAACCAAACACCAAGGTTGAGGAAGATACAAAAATAAAATACTTGTCATATGAGAAAAAAATTTGAGAAGGAGGGGCTTTTGGAAAGATTTTAAATGGCCTCCTTTAAGTCAAATAAAAGGGTTTTGTCAAAAACCAAGTAAAAAAAATTTGGAGTGTCACAACACCTACCCCCTTAAGAAAAATCTCGTCCCCGAGATTTCAGCTGATCCTCAAATAGGTGTGGGTGTTCTGCTCGAAGAAAATCTTCCCTTTCCCATGTTGCCTCGTCTTCGCTGTGATTGCTCCACTGTACTTTGAAAAACTTGATTACCTTCTGACGGGTCCTCCTTTCAGACTCTTCTAATATCCTTATCGGGCGTTCCCTGTAGGTGAGGTCTGGTTGTACATCAATGTTCTCATGGGCTACCTGCTTTTCTGGGTTGCTCACACATTTCCTCAACTACGAGATGTGGAACACGTCGTGGACGTCGGACAGCTCTTCGGGTAGGTCTAGCTGGTAGGCTACTGTGCATCTTCGTGCTACTACGCAGAAGGGTCCGATAAATCTTGGTGCTAGCTTTCCTTTAACCTTGAACCGTTGTAGGCCCCTCATAGGAGATACTCGGAGGTACAGATACTCACCGGGTTCAAAACTGACTCCCCGATGTTTCTGATCGTAATAACTCTTCTGTCGGCTTTGAGCTGTCTTGAGCCTGTCCCTGATTAGCCTAACTTTCTCCTCGGCTTCCTTGAGCATATCAGGGCCGAAGATACGGCTGTCTCCGGCCTCTGACCAATTCAATGGAGTACGACATCTCCGTCCATACAAGGCTTCGAAGGGTGCCATTTGCAGGCTGGCTTGGTTACTGTTGTTGTATGCAAACTCGGCATATGGCACGCTTTCTTCCCAACTGGTCCCATAGGTGAGGACACACGCTCAAAGATGTCCTCTAGTATTTGGTTTATCGTTCAGTTTGTCCATCGGTGCAGGGGTGGTATGCTTATCTTGAATGCCGCTTGAGTACCGAGCTTGTTGTAATTAATCCCAAAATCTAGAGGCGAATTGAGTGCCTCGGTCTGATATTATAGTCTTTGGGATTCCATGCAGGCAAACTATGCGAGAGAGATAAAGCTTAGCAAGCTTCTGAGTGGTGTAGGTTGTCTTCACGGGAATGAAATGTGCCACCTTGGTTAATCTGTCTGTGATGACCCATATGGCATCATTTCCGTGTTGTGACCGAGGTAGTCCAACAATAAAGTGCATCCCGATCTCATCCCATTTCCACTCAGGTATCATGTTTGGCTGTAATAACCCTGCCGGTTTTTGATGCTCGGCCTTAATGCGTTGACACGAATCACAACATGCAATGAAGGTGGCTATATCCCTCTTCATACCGTGCCACCAAAACTTTCCCTGGATGTCTTTGTACATTTTGGTTCCTCCCGGGTGGATCGAATACGGAGCAGTGTGGCCTTCGGCTAGGATTTGTTGTTTGAGGCCTTCTATATTTGGTACGCAAAGTCTGTCTCCGTACCATAGTATTCCCTCATTGTCTATGATAAATTCAGAGGCCTTGCCCAAACTCACTTTCCTTTTTATGCCTTCGATGCTGGGGTGTCCATGCTGAGCCTCCTTAATTTGCTCCATTAAGGTAGGCTGTATATCCAAGTTTGACACGTCGCCTTCGGTGACCATCACCATGTTGAGTTTGGCGAACTCTTGCTGAAATTCAGATCTCAAGTCTGGCAGACTATCGTTGCCGAACTGGGGTTTCGGCTAAGCGCATCTGCCACAACATTCGCCTTTCCTGGATGGTAGTGAATACCAACATCATAATCTTTCACTAATTCCAACCAGCGCCGTTGCCGTAAATTGAGTTCCGGTTGTGTGCAAATGTACTTGAGGCTTTTATGGTCCGTGTATATTTCACAACGGTTTCCGAGCAAAAAGTGCCTCCACTCCTTGAGTGCATGAATGACTGCTGCCAGTTCCAAATCATGCGTAGGTTAATTTTCTTCATGCGTGCGTAGTTGCCTGGAGGCATATGCGACTACCTTGCCTTCTTGCATTAATACGCAACCGAGGCCCTTCCTGGAGGCGCCACAATATACCTCAAAACTTTTGTGTATGTCTGGCACAACCAATTCTGGTGTTGTTGTTAATTTCCTTTTGAGGTCTTGGAAACTTTTCTCGCAAGCTTCCGTCCAAACAAATTTATTGTCCTTCTTGAGCAACTGCGTCATTGGATTTGCTATGGTGGAGAACCCTTCAATGAACCTTCGGTAATACCCTGCCATTCCCAAGAAACTTCTTACATCCGTTACACTGGCTGGTGGTTTCCAACCAAGTACGGTGAGGGAGTCCTGGATTAGGGGGTGTCCGGATAGCCGAACTATCACCGTTGGCCGGACTCTGGACTATGAAGATACAAGATTGAAGACTTCGTCCGTGTCGGATGGGACTTTCCTTGGCGTGGAAGGCAAGCTTGGCGATACGGATATGTAGATCTCCTACCATTATAACCGACTACGTGTAACCTAACCCTATTCGTGTCTATATAAACCGAAGAGTTTTAGTCCGTGGGGCGAACAACAATCATACCATAGGCTAGCTTCTAGGGTTTAGCCTCTACGATCCGTGGTAGATCTACTCTTGTACTACCCATATCATCAATATCAATCAAGCGAGAGTAGGGTATTACCTCCATCGAGAGGGCCCAACCAGGTAAAAACATCGTGTCCCTTGTCTCCTGTTACCATCCGCCTAGATGCACAGCTCGGGACCCCCTACCCGAGATCCGCGGTTTGACACGACATTGGTGCTTTCATTGAGAGTTCCTCTATGTCGTCACCTATAGGCCCGATGGCTCCTTGATCATCAACAACGGCGATCCGGTGAGACTTTTCTCCCGGACAGATCTTCGTGTTTGGCGGCTTTGCATCGTGGGCCAATTCACTTGGCCATCTGGAGCAGATCGAAGCTACGCCCGCCATCAGGTCGGTTGGGAGTTTGAACTACGGCCGACATCGCGGAGACTTGATCTTGACGGATTCGAGCCACAGCCAAATCGCCCGACCGTCTCGATGGGCATGATCTAGCTCTGCCGCCCGAGCAGTGCCTTGGAAGCCACACGAGTCCGCTCCGACCCTTAGCTCGGGCCGACTCTGATCGAGGGCAGTGGTTGGACACCGCCTCGGGGCTACGATCTCTCGGCGATTGAGCGAACTCCATCCTCGTCGCTGCGAAGGCCGTGACTCTAGGGTGCGGACTCCTCTCCGGACTCGAACCCTCCGCGCCCCTGCCAATCGAATCCGATTGGGCGCCGGTCATGGAGTTCACATCACGGACGTCTTTCAAAGCCCTTTGGCGACATCCTGAATTCACTAAAGTCTCTCTCTTTATCTCGAGAGCCCTAGCGGACTATGGTCGGGAAGGTTGAGATCGCGGACGACGAAGAAATTCAACGCCCACCCACCACCTACTTTGTAGCCACTTGTCGATCATTTAACCGACATGCTCGACTTGACTCGAAGACATCGGCGGTATGGGCGGCGATCTTTGAGACGACCAAGAACCAGCACCTACGGGGCAATCGGAAGGCCACCTCGTCATCGACAAATACATGGTGGACATCCCAAAAGATGGGAACGGCGATGGAACAGCGGAGGATGACCCTCCAAGAAACAGCCCAGCGCCCGGCGTCGTGAGCCGCTCTAAATCCGCCACAGCAAAAGTGGTGATTCCGCACGGAGACAATAATACCGGACGGTGCGAAGATGACCCCCTCGGCGGGACTCGGTAGCGGGAGGAGGGAGAAGCAAGTCCGCCGCGACAATGCTGCGAGAAGAGAGGTAGAGAACGATAATTATGCGCCCCCCTCCGAAGATGAGGCAAGCCTCAACGACGACGAATTCGTTGTGCCAGAGGACCCCGCTGAACAAGAGCGTTTTAAACGCAGGCTCATGGCCACGGCAAGTAGCTCAAGAAAAAGCAGCAACGGCTTAGAGCTGACCAAGACCTGCTAGGCAGCGGATGGATGAAGTCCTTGCAGCGAAGAGTATGAACTCGAGCGCCCTCAAAAGCTACCCCAAGCGCAGGTCGTTGCCTCGATCGGGAGGAAGCACCCACGTCACCAGCGCCGCGACATGGCAGACCGGCCACCCGTGGCGCGACCACGAAAGCCTCTCGGCCCTCCGCTCAAGCCACGCCCCGACGCCGCTCAAAAAGTACCAAGGCACAGGAAAACGCGCCAGACTTGCGAGATATATTAGAGGACAAGGCAAAGCATACTAAATCGATCTACAGATCGGCGTGGGCGTAACGTCTGGGATGATTACCGTCACGCCGGATCAGACAAACCGGCGGGCGAACACGATGAACAAAGCTCATATGAGCTACGTGTGATATAGCCCAACATAGAGGCGCCGCACACCCACTATGCTTCACGAGATGAAGTAATGGATCATCAAATCCTCGAGGGCTTCAAACCCGTAAACATCGAATCATCGATGGTACCACAGATCCTGCGGTGCGGATCGAGGACTATTTCCTCCATATCCACATGGCCCGCGGTGATGATCTACATGCCATCAAATACCTCCCTCAAGCTTAAAGGACCAGCTCGGCATTGGCTCAACAGCTTGCCCGGCGAGTCAATCGGTCGTTGGGAGGACACGGAAGCCGCATTCCTTGATAACTTCCAGGGCACATATGTGCGACCACCGACGCCGATGACCTTAGCCATATAATTCAGCAGCGGAAGAATCGGCGGACAATTCGGGCGCGTTCCTAACAAGAAAAATCATATCGTCATTGTCCGGATGCGAGAGGCACTAGCAACCTTCAAACACAACATCCGCGACGAGTGGCTGGCCCGCACCTAGGACAGGAAAAGCGAAATCCATGGCAGCCCTCACCACACTCATGACCCGCTTTTGCGCGGAGAGGACAGCTGGCTAGCTCGAAGCAACAACTTGGCCAAACACCACGGTAGTTCGGATACCAAGGACAGCAATGGCGGTCGCGTCACGAAGAACAAGCGCCAGATTACTTGGCGATAATGGTGAAGATCTGACGAGAAATGCGGATTGAGGCTCTAAACCCGTCGCGAAAGAAGCCATTCAAAAGAAATACCCAGGGCCCGTCCAATTTGGACCGAATACTCGATCGCTTGTGCCAGATACATGGCACCCCCGAAAAACCAGCCAACCACACCAACAGGGATTGTTGGGTCTTCAAACAGGCAGGCAAGTTAAATGCCGAACTCAATGACAAGGGGCTGCATAGCGATGACGAGGAAGAGCCCCGGCCGCCGAACAATAGAGGGCAGAAGGGCTTTCCCACACAAGTGCGGACGGTGAACACGATATACGCAACCCACATACCCAAAAGGGAGCGGAAGCGTGCACTAAGTGATGTATACGCGATGGAGCCAGTCGCCCCAAAGTTCAACCCATGGTCTTCCTGCCCGATCACCTTTGATCGAAGGGACCACCCCACTAGCATCCGTCCACGGCAGATTCGCGCATTGGTTCTTGACCCAATCGCCGATGGATTTCACCTCACTAAAGTCCCGATGGACGGCGGTAGCAGCTGAACCCGCTTTATCGATATCTGATCGCCAAAATGGGCATATACCCTCAAGTTAAACCCACAAAGGCGACCTTTAAAGGCGTAATACCAGGTGTCGAGGCCAATTGTACAGGCTCAGTTACACTCGAAGTGGTCTTCGGATCCCGGGATAACTTCCGAAGTGAAGAGTTAATCTTTGACATAGTCTTGTTCGCGGCGGCTATCACGCCTTCGCTTGGGCGAACCGCATTTGGTAAAGTTCAATGCGGTGCCGCACTCGCATACCTCAAGCTCAAGATGCCAGGCCCTCGAGGAGTAATCACGGTCAATGGAAACACGTAACGCTCTCTCCGAGCGGAGGAGCACAGGCGGCCCTCGCGCGGAGGTGCAAAGCAGCCTCTCACAGCAATTCTCGAGTCCGGCTATTAAGCGTCCGGCCACCGTCAAGCGCTACCGGAGTAACCTACAACAAGACCGCTGGCACGATCCGAGCACGCGTAGCAATCCGCCCCAACCCCAGCCCTCGTGAAGCTGCGAAGCGATTACTACAGCGTACATAACTACGCTCTAGAGATACCATGGGCATAAGGGAGGGCACGACCACGGCAGGCCGAATGCGGCTCAACCGCACTGGGGCCCCGATTGTGTCATTCTTTTCTTTTTCTTTTCTCTTACTTTCCGGACTCCGTTTCCGGAAGCCCTGTCCGCACTAGAATTGTCGAACTCACGATGCAACAGCCAGGAAGCGAAAGCTACGTCGAGTGTCCAGTGGTCTCTACTACGAGCATTATACTTGTTTTACATACCATCCATAGCTTACCCTGGTTGGGGACATGTTAAATAGTCCCATCCCTTGCTTATCGCACTATTTGTATCGTTCTGCTTTCATTGCAGTACCTTTTTGAATAAACAATACATAGCTTTTGCCTATTATTGCACTACTTTCTTTATCTATATATATGTTCATTTCATGATATGTTGCACCCGTACACTTTGGTACGGCCAATACACCAGGGGCTTAAATACCCCAAAAGTATGGTGTGATAAGTCCGAACACTTTCACAAGTGCGGCACCCCGAACTTATAGCATTATATGCATCGGCTCCGAATCATGTCTTGGGTCAATAGTTGGGTTTGCCCGGCTCCCATGTTTTGGTACCTTACGTTCCGTTATATCGGCTAAGGTAGCGCCGGGAGAACCATCGCGATTGTGCCTGTTGAGCTGGGTTGAGCACCTCGGTGGAGAAAGCTAAAACTGACCGTCATGATAAGGCGAGAGCGATCGCTGTTCGAGAGGTTTTTGGGTCCCTAAAGACTTATGCCTCTTAGCGAGGAGTCGGCATTGTCCGCCAAAGGCGTGGATAGCGCCCGAACTCGGTCTTCCGAATACTAGGGGCTTGAAATTTAAAATTATAGAATTCTATGGCTAAGTGAGAGTGTTCAAGCACTATAAGTCTGGTTGCCTTGTTCGTTGCGTTGAGAGCCTCCCTCGACGGACCCAAGAATGGGAACAAGAGCGCTCAAGTTTATCCCGAACACCCCAGCACTCGTGGCATGGGGCTGAAGCCAACGACTTGCCATCTCTCAAATTTGATAAACGGCTGCACATAAGGTAATATTTTAAATTAACAAGCGTTGCTTAGCGCATATGAACAAGTTTTCAGCGTACAGGATAACAAATGCGAGTCTATTCAAAAATTACATCTTTGGAGCACTCATCCGCTATATACGGGCACCCTTGAGGGCGCCCTTATAGTACATTTCGGCTTGTGATGCTCCTTGCCCTTGATGGCCCGTCCGTCACAAGCTTCTCCGCATCCAGCCTGCCCGGTGCACTTTAGCACGGGCAAGGGCCCGACAGGCACCTTCAATGCAGACGGGCGCTTGATGACTTCAATCCATGGACAAGGCGCCACCAGCCGCTGCACTAGCCCGGTAGCTCCTGGCATGGCTTCCAATGGCCATAGCGAACTATGAGGCCCTTCATGGCCTGTTCGGCGACCTTGTGGAGCTCGACCGGCTGCTTCAGCTGGTCGCTCAGGGGCACCGGACGTTCGGCCTCAGCATACTGAGACCAGAACACCTTCTCTGTCAAGCTCCCCTCCTTGGCGCGGTAGAACGCAGCAGCATCAGACACACTACGGGGAAGATCTGCGAACGCTCCTGGAGAGCTCCGGATTCGGGTAAGTACTAGATAATTGACTTTTACATTCTTGCTCTGCATAAAGAATGCCTTACCCGCCGCGATCTTCTTTATTGCCTCAATCTCCTGGAGGGCTTTTTGGGCTTCGGCCTTAGCGGCTTTGGCACTCTCAAGAGCCGAGGCGAGCTCGGACTCTCGAGTCTTCGAGTCACGCTCCAAACTATCGTGTTATTCCACGAGAGCCTGGAGCTCTTGCCGCACCTCCGCCACCCGCTCCTCCTGCTTCTCTCGCTCGGTGCGCTCCACGGCCGCTTTGTTTTCGGCCGCGGACACCGCTTCCTTCAGGGTCGCCACCTCGTTGGTGGCCCCTACAATACCCATGTTACTCCTGTCATTTTTGCAACCAAATCCTTTCTATAAGGTATTTCTTTAATAAGGTATTACTTACCTTCCTTGTCCTCGAGCTGCTTCTTGGCAAGGCCGAGCTCGTTCTCGGACCACTCGAGGCTCTGCTTCAAAGCATTGACCTCCATGATTAGTCTTGGCAGGTCGGCCACGCTACTGCATTCCCATATTGACATACTTATGTTAGACTCCTCACGTATATCTTTTAGATCCTTAGTCCGGCTTTTCTTTCCGAACACGAACTAAGCTTGAGGGCTACTGTCTATCACGGTAATATTTTTAGATATTCTAAACTTACCTCAAAACCTGTTAGAAGGCTGGTACAGATTCGGTCAGCCCGCTCTTGGCGGATTGAACTTTCGGATCACCACACTCATAATAGTGTGGTGCTCCTCCTCGATGGGCTGCCCAAGCGCCTCGATGCTATCCGGTGCCTCCGGTTGGATGGAGGACACGGCGTCTTACCCTTCCTACGAAGGGGCCGCTTGCGGACTTGAACCGCTGAAGGTTCGGTATGGAGTCCGGACGAGGGTCGGGCTTAGAGCCTGAGGGTCTCGCTCCTCGCACTGAGTCCGGGAGGTTGCCTTGTGGCGCCTCCAGCGCCACCTCCTCTTGACCAGGCCCCCCTTGGGGCCCCACCTCGGCGTCGTCCGCAGCGTGAGGTGAGGAGGCGGCCGGAAGTGAAGTACTCTCCACTTCCGGCGAACTCAGGGACCCGCTCGACAAAGCGGCGAGCTCGTCCTTGGGCAGGCTGCATGATTGTTCGGCATTAGAGAACACTATGCAATGAAAAAAAAGCCATGGGTATCCGGACACTTACGATCTCGCCAGAGGCTTGGCCTTGTTGGCCCTCCTCCTCGTCGTTGTCGGCGTTGGTGGAGAAGTCCGGAGGAAGGGTCCTTCCTTCTTGGACCCTCCGGCCTCCCGGTTAGGCGGCCTTCCTTTCTTCTCTCCCACTGGGAGAGGCTTTTTCCTCCTCCTCTTCCTCGGAGGAGGATTCTGCTCGGGGTTGTCGGGCGATGAGTCCGACAGCCCTGGCGCCGGAGCTCCTTCGAGTTCCCGTGGCCTTCTTCTTGGCCTTCTTCTTCGCACCACATGAGGTGCGGAGCCAGCAACCCTGTCAAATCGAGCGTCCGCTGGTCTTCGGCAAAGGGCGGACAGTTAATATGTCCGGACGTCTTCAGCCGGTCCTGTTAAAGGTTAGGGAGTTTTAGATCCTGCATAGAGTCAAACTATGAGAAAAGAGTCCCATAAAGGGTAAAATAACTTACCTCGCTGGCTTGACGTTGCGAGCTGAATCCGCGATCTTGATGGCGGATGTAGAGCCTCGGCGCCTTGAACAGCACCTTCCAGGCATCTTCGTACGTAGTGTCGAAGAGCCTTTTCAGAGTTGGCTGATGTGCCCGATCGAACTCCCACAATTTGAAGGCCCGTTGTTGGCATGGGAGAATCCGGCGGATGAGCATCACCTGGATTACGTTGACAAGCCTGAGATTCTTGTCCACCAGGTTTCGGACGCAGGTTTGGAGTCCGGATAGCTCGTCAGGCCCGTCTCTTTCCATGATGAGAGCCGTGTGGGGAAGCCAGATCGGAATTCGGGGGCCGCCGCCCATTGAGAGTCGCGCGGCTTGGTGATGTAGAACCACCCCGATTGCCACCCCTTTATGGTCTCCACAAAGGAGCCCTCGAGCCATAGGACTTTGGCCATCTTGCCAACCATGGCGCCTCCTCACTCCGCTTGGCGGCCGCCCACTACCTTCGTCTTGACATTGAAGATCTTCAGCCATAAGCGAAGTGGGGTTGATGCGAGGAAGGTTTCGCATACGACGATAAACGCCGAGATGTTGAGGATGAAGTTCGGGCGGATCGTGGAAATCCGTGCCATAGTAGAACATGAGCCCCCGGACAAATGGGTGAAGTGGAAAACCTAGTCCGCGGAGGAAGTGGGTGAGGAACACCACCCTATCATGGGGCCCGGGGGTGGGAATGAGCTGCCCCTCGTCGGGTCGCCGGTGCGAGATGTTGCTGGACAAGTATCCGGCCTTCCGCAGCATTTTGATGTGCCCCTCCGTGACGGAGGAGGCCATCCACCTGCCTCCCGCTCCGGACATAGTTGGAGAAGGTTGAGGTGGGGTGTGCGGACTTGGGCGCTGGAGCTCGAAAAGGTGAAATGGATGAGCAAAGGAGGAAGAAGGCGTAGGTGAAAAGGTGGATCCTTATCCCCTTATATGGACGGATGAAGCTATGCGTCCCCCGCCAGCCTGGTAAAACTCGCTTATCTCCCAAGCGCCGTAATCGATGGCGCAGTTGGGTTACCCACGTCCGTATTGATGAGAATCCCGGAATAAGGGGCACGATCTACGCTTTGATAAGGCGTGCCAAGGAAACCGCCTCGCTAAACGCCGCCGAGGTGGACAATAAAACGATTCGTGTAAGGGCACGGCCGTGGTGTGATGTCACGCCACGAATACGTCGCAGATCTGTGCAAAAGTTATTCTCTACGGTAGTATGTGGAACTTGTTTTGCGAGCGGACACTATCCTTGTGTTCAAAATCTTCTATGAAGTATTCGGAAGAGGAACCCGCCTTGCAATGCCGAATACAATATCGCGTCGGACTCGTCGTCATTGAAGCCTGGTTCGAGGCTACCGAGGGAGTCTGGATTAGGGGTGTCCGGATAGCGAACTATCACCGTTGGCGGACTCTGGACTATGAAGATACAAGATTGAAGACTTCGTCCCGTGTCCGGATGGGACTTTCCTTGGCGTGGAAGGCAAGCTTGGCGTACGGATATGTAGATCTCCTACCATTGTAACCCACTACGTAACGCTAACTGTTGGGGATATTACTCTCGGCGTAAACCGGCCTATTCGGGCGGGTTAACTTCATCGAGTAGTTCAGCGTGTAAAAGCCCCGAGGCATGAAAGTAAGGGCCCAAGGCCTGTAGTCGGTTTAGAACACATGGCCGTAAACCGCCTGATATGTAAACTTGTATTGTAAGTTAGGAATAGAGAGAGACCAACCGGATACGAATATGAACCGGAGATTGGACTCTACGAACCGACGGGCGTCACCCGTGTATATAAGGGGACGACCCGGGTGATTCAGGGACGAACAACAACAACTCGAGGCCTAGGCGAAGCTTATTTGCTCCCTAGTCATCCGCACTACATCAATTCCATCATAACTAGACGTAGGCTTTTACCTTCATCGAAGGGGCGAACTAGTATAACTCTTGTGTCTTTCGTCCGCTTTAACCCCTTCAAGTTAACCCGTGGCGATGGCTCCATGACTAAGTCCTTTCTCGAGGACATCTGCCGTGACAAAACCATTTACGGCTTGGCGCCCACCGTGGGCTATCGCACGATGGTTTGACGATCTTGGAGGGCATGTTCGAAGGACTCAAGGCTATCTTTGTGGGCGGATGACCAAGAGTCGCCGCGGCAAGCTCTACATCGACGATGCAGGCTGGGACCCCGAGGCCGGCTCGATTGAGTACGGGTACCGGGTCCCCTTTGGTGGGATACACGTTTTCATCGGCAAGATCGGTGAGCCAGGGCCTGAGCTGGACATCTGCACCGACCTCATCGAGACGGCTCAGCGTGCGAGACCTACCCAGGCTAAACCGGCCGTAAAGTGTGCCTTTGTGGGAGTCATCCACGGAGGAAGTTATGAGGGCGGATCAGAATCTGGTGGTGAAACCGTCGTCTACTCTGATGACGAGTCATCGACCGGAGAAACGGAGTCTCTATATCAGCTGCAAGATGGCCAGATTGGGGGCTATTCCGATGGTGACAGTATTCCGGACCCCTCGGATCTGCCCAACCAGGTTGGAATATTCATGGCCGGTACACAAGCAATGCTTCACTCTTCGATCGCTGCGACAATGGTTGCCGGTTCAACAGCGGCGACGGCTGCCGGGCGAGAGGCCCTGTCGCGCCTACCGCTCAAGTTTTATCGTAACT